>JABMCL010001606.1:55000-330000 GCA_018857735.1 Alviniconcha marisindica | reverse complement strand
GCGCGAGTTACAGCATCATCTAAACATGACAAGAGCACTCACAACTATAGCCTATGACAAGAGCACTCGCAACTATAGCCTATGACAAGAGCACTCACAACTATAGCCTATGACAAGAGCACTCACAACTGTAGCCTATGACACGAGCACTCACAACTATAGCCTATGACAAGAGCACTCCCAACTATAGCCTATGACAAGAGCACTCACAACTATAGCCTGACAAGAGCACTCACAACTATAGCCAATGACACGGGCACTCACAACTATAGCCTGACAAGAGCACTCACAATTATAGCCTATGACAAGAGCACTCACAACTATAGCCTGACAAGAGCACTCAAAGCTATAGCACAACAGTGCAGAGTGCTCTTGCTGACCTCTATGCGTGTTGCGAACTTGTGTTCACAGGTTTCCCGGTTTCCCGGTCCATGACATTGCCGTGAACAAAGGTGTGGATCACCTTTCTACCGACACTTCCGTGAAAATAGTCTTAAACGACGGAGTTGCAGCACCGTTAAATTCAGTCAACCATGGCATCGCCCGTGCATCGAAACACGACACGTAAAAAGATGTTGTAATTCTGTAAAACTGCACGTGCAACACACAGGCTGCTGCTGACTGTGTAGTGTCCAGAACTGTAACGTTTTACTTGTGATTTGGTGACGTGTTCGGAACTGTGCACGCCTTAATTAGAGATGTACTTTGGCATAATAATGAGAATGAAATCTGCGAAAGCAAAAGGGGATGATGAGAAAGAAGAGGAAGAGAAAGAGAAGAAAACAAAACTATGTACATTCTCGTAACTGCTAGGAGAGCATGGCGCTTTGCTCTTTCCAAAGGATCACTAGATTGCTGTTCCCAGTGCTTCTTTGTGAGGATCGCCAGCAGCGGTGATAATGTCAACCACTTCGTCCTGGTGTTAGTGGCGGTGCTTTCTAAAAACCAGCAACCTTTTTCTATTCTTTTCATTAAAAAGAAGACAAAACAAAAAACCAAAGACCCCGCTGGAATGGCGTGGAGCCACACACTGTGAATAAGACACTTCAAAATAGTCTGTAGCTGTTGTGCTGCCACTTGCAGGAGAAAGAAGGAAAAAGAGTAAGACTTTTTCAAAGAAGTCAGTTTCTGATGTCGCAGTTTTTGCAGTTTTGTGCGCACAAAAAGGTGTTTTTAAGATCTCTCTCTCTCTCTCTCTCTCTCTCTCTCTCTCTCTCTCTCTCTCTCTCTCTCTCTCTCTCACCGGCAGTGGGGTACTGCGAACGCACAAATTATCGTTCCCTCTCTTGAGACCCCAGAGCTGACGCATGTCCGCCGTTTAAAACCTGAAGTAGGTCAGAATATTGTCACTCATGCTTCGTTCTCTGCCAGGAATTCTTCTTGTCCTGATCTCGATCTTCCCGTTCAATTCACCTTCAATTTTATTCAGATCCTCTCCCTACTTTTTAACTGCGTTAGTTCTGACGTCGTTCCGAAGGATGTCTGTGTGACTGTGTAGGCTGACGGTTTCGGTGGTAGTGGACGGTTGGTGGTGTTGGTGGTTAAGTACGATGACCGTGTAGGTGATGGCTACGGACGATGCATGCTGTGTGTGTGACGGTGCGGGCTGACGGTGTGGCGGTGTTGGTGTTTCAGGACCACACGCTGGTGGGTCGGCCCAAGGCCCAGCAGCAGCAAGACATCCAGCTGAGCGGGCTGGGCATCATGCCGGAGCACGCCATTGTGGACGTGGAGAACAACGAGGTCTTCATCACCCCGCTGGACGGCGCCAGGTCGGTAACACTGTGTGTGGGTGTGAGTTCGGGTCTCTCTCTCTCTCTCTCTCTCTCTCTCTCTCTCTCTCTCTCTCTCTCTCTCTCTCTCTCTCTCTCTCTCTCTCTCTCTCTCTCTCATCAGTGAGAGATTTGTTTAAAAAAGCACCCCCCAAGAAAGATTGTACTTTATCTTTGTGTAATCATCGTCATCATCTCTTCCTGAGGTGATCCTGTGTGGTTCACCAGACGTTAAAATCCGGGAAGTAACTGTGTTTGTCTGTCGGTGTCTGTGTGCGTTCGTCTGCCTCTGTTTGCCTGTTTTTCCGGGTAGGAGGAGGGGGGTGGGCGAGCTCTGTAACATCGCCTGTTAGGAGGCCGTCCCTTTGATTCCATGGATATTGACATCGACGTCATCACTGCACGAGATCCCCCTTACTCTGTTGCTTTTTTTTCCCTTCTTGTTCTTATTTTTCCGCTTTTGTTCCGCGCGCGCGCGTGTGTGTGCGTGTGTGCATGCGCGCGCGCGCGCGCGTGTGTGTGTGTGCTGTTGTCTGTGCGTCAGTATCTGTCTGCAGCTCCACAAAGTCGGCATCATAGCTGACTAGCCGCCGGCGCCATTTCCATTCCTGTTTGTGTGTGCGCCCGTGATGCGTTTCGGTGTACGTGTCAAAATGTGTCTCTGCATTAAGGTTTGATATTACTTCTTGGTTGTTTTTTGTGAATACCCCCCTCCCTTCCTCCATCCCCACCCCTCACGTGTCTGCCGTCTTGCTGCCTCGCGGGATACTCGTTCGTTGGCTGTGCGGGTTTTGGACATGCGTCCTTCCTTCTGCTCGTCTTGCCCGTCTGGCCCGAGACTATTGAAACGTCTTCCTTGGGCAGACGTTTAATGGGTGTCTCTTTCCGCCTGTGGGCATGGTTTGAAGTGTATTTATGTCTGTGTCCCCCGGCTGCTGAGAAAACCGACCATGGTTCATTACATGGTACCCTCCAGCAGAGAACTGGTCCAGACGTTTTTATTTCCTTTCCATCACGTGAGCAGGTGAGGGAGAAGGGGGGGGGATCTCTGTGAGCTCGGAAAGTGAGGGCAGGGCTTAAACTGTGACCGTGGAAAGTGAGGGCAGGTCTTAAACTGTGAGCGTGGAAAGTGAGGGTAGGGCTTAAACTGTGACCGTGGAAAGTGAGGGCAGGGCTTAAACTGTGACCGTGGAAAGTGAGGGCAGGGCTTAAACTGTGACCTTGGAAAGTGAGGGTAGGGCTTAAACTGTGAGCGTGGAAAGTGAGGGCAGGTCTTAAACTGTGAGCGTGGAAAGTGAGGGTAGGGCTTAAACTGTGACCGTGGAAAGTGAGGGCAGGGCTTAAACTGTGACCTTGGAAAGTGAGGGTAGGGCTTAAACTGTGAGCGTGGAAAGTGAGGGCAGGGCTTAAACTGTGACCGTGGAAAGTGAGGGCAGGGCTTAAACTGTGAGCGTGGAAAGTGAGAGCAGGGCTTAAACTGTGAGCGTGGAAAGTGAGAGCAGGGCTTAAACTGCCAGAGGACAGAACCGGGAAAGTAAGACGGCAGGACTGGAAAATTAAGAAAGCTGGGCTGGGACTATGAAACGAGAGGTCAGGAAAACTAAACGGCTGTGAGCCGATTTGGCCTAGCGGTAGGGCGTTAGCCTCGGCTCGATTCCGCTTCGGCTCTCCTCTCTCTTCAGAAGTTCTGGTGTGTGGACAGTGTCTTGTGCCTTTGTCTTTCACAATGAATGAAACATTAAAATGTCTCTCAATGCTGCCCATATTAATGCAGGAATCATTCTGGTGGTGCCAGTCTAGCAACTGGTTCAAAATCTCCCTCTTCTCCTAACTCCATACCCCCTCCCCCCTCCCCTCCCTGTCCCTAACAAGCCTGTGGACGTTAAGCACCATGTTTACTTACTAACTGAACGGCACAGCTAGGAAAGCAAAATGCCTGACCGGCAGGACCTGGAACGTAAAAATGTAAAAAATGGCAGAACCTGGAAAATAAGATGGGGAAAGGTGAGAAGGTTGGGACAGGAACGTGAGAAGGTGGGGATGGAAACACGAGAAGGCTGAGAAGAGGAGAAGGCTGGGGTGGAAACACGAGAAGACATAAACAGTGAGAAGGCTGGGGTGGAAACACGAGAAGACATAAACAGTGAGAAGGCTGGGGTGGAAACACGAGAGACATAAACAGTGAGAAGGCTGGGGTGAAAACACGAGAAGACATAAAACATTGAGAGGGCTGGGATGAAAACGGCAGAAGAAAAGAGAAAAAGCTGGTATGGAAATGTTAGAAGGCTTCTCGTGGGAATACTGAAAAAGTGAAAAGGCTGGGGAGAAAACGTGAGAAGACGGAGAAAGTGAGTAGGCTGGAATGAAAATGTGAGAGGGAGAGAATACTGAGATGGAAAAGTGAGACTTCTTGGGTGAAAGTGACAAGGCTGGGATGGAAAAGTGAGAAGAGGTCTTGGGTGAAAATTTAAAGACAGTGCTGGGATGGAAAATGTAAGCGCTATCAAGGAAAGTTAGATGGAAAGGCAGAACGGAAGAAACGAGAAGGCATGTGCTAAGGAAGGTGAGATGGCATGACTGGGAAAGATGAAGGAAAGGTTCTCAAATCAGGTTAGAATTCGAGACAGAAAAAAAGCATGTGATGTTGTATTGGGCATTAAATGGAAATCATGTTACTTCTGGTTCAGAAAGTTAACTTGTTAAATCGAATTTTTTTCAAGTCGAATTTAAATTCGTGGAATACAAGTGTCGGTTTTGATGGTCTGTTATGCTGATAGCTCTCTCTCTCTGTCTCTCTCTGTCTCTCTCTGTCTCTCTGTCTCTGTCTCTGTCTCTGTCTCTCTCTCTCTCTCTCTCTCTCTCTCTCTCTCTCTCTCTCTCTCTCTCTCTCTCTCTCTCTCTCTCTCTCTCTCTCCAACACCCAATGTCGTGCGCGCCATGTTTCAAAATATTGAGCTTGTATTGCTTTCACTGGGCGGGTTTGTTTTATTTTTGTTAACGAAGTGTTTGGCTTCGATGATGAAGACGATGACTGATGATAACATTTCACGACCCGCTTCAGGTTTCTGTCCACCCCACCCCACCCAGCACTGTAATCTGCTTAGGCCAGCCAGCCGTCTTTCTCTCGTCTCAGTCCAGTTTCTTTTCAAAACTCAGAATTCCCGGCTTGATTGTTTTCCGGGGGGGGGGGGGAGGAGTGTCGGGTTTCTCAGTGCGATCGGGTTTTATGAAGGTTATGTCCATGTTATTGCGCTTCCATGCTGCTGTTTTTTGGGTTGGGATATCGTATTTTGCTTGCAAACCTGTTGTTCTGGAAAAGTAAAAAATCGATAACTTCATTTTTCGTTTACTTGCGTCTTTGAGTTGCCTTTTTTTCTTTTTCTTTTTTTTCTTTTTTCTTTTCTTTTTTTACTTTTTTTCTTTTTCTTTTTTGCGCGCGGAGAAAAATGGGGAGTTTCTAAGAGGGGAAGGGGGGTGCTTTCCTGGCGATCCTGGCTGTTATGCTGGCTATTCAATTGGAGAGCAGACGTGACCAGCCACCATGTGCTAATGCCTTTTTGCACGGAGGAAAGAGTTTGTCTGCGAGTTCTCTCAGCTTTTATTTGATGTGAGGAAAAAGGGGTTGGTATATTAGAACGAGTTTGTCCCTACAGGTGGTCCCTTCGGGGCGTTTGTAATTTACTTCTTTTGTCGAGTCCCTTTTTCCTCTTTTTTTCTTTTCTTTTTTCTTCCTAACTGTGCCGAAAACAAAGTATGGTGCGTTTTTCTGATATTGGATAAACAGGGGGCGAGGGAGCATGTCCGCACCGCCACCCCCACCCCCCGGTTTTCTTGCCTTGGTATAAAAGATTCATTGTTCAGGGAGCTCAAAGGGCTGGAGGCGCTGTGAATATCGTTAGGAGATTCGCCGCTGTTGACTGCGAGATTATTATTATGACATCGGGAACAAAGTCTGGCGATTATCAAAACCCGAACATCGTCTCCTGAAGAAAACATATTATGGCTTTTGGTAGTTTTGAGGAGAAGAGTATTTAAAAGGAAACGTCGTGGAAAGCGGCTGAGTGAGGTTGAGGCACTGAAACAAATTTCTGTCAAATACTCCGGAATAAGCGAACGTCCAAGGACCTTTCCGTGACTCCCCAACTTCCTGCAGTTCCGATTGACGCCGCCATCGGTTCTAACCGCGTTTGTGCAGCCACACTGAAGCTGACCAGCGGGGGCGGAGGTGGGGGAGCTGGCAGTGGAGGCAGGGAACTGGCTGACCAGCGGGGGGGGGGGGGTCTGCTCCAGCGGGGTGGAGGTGGGGTACTGGCGCCGAAGCCGTACAACCCGAGCTGCGAGCGTTGCGTGTGTGGGTCCAACTTCGCCGGTTTCTTCTCTACGCTGTCTATCTTGCTTAGCGTGGCCGAGGTCGTCGTCGTCTTCCCGTTTGCATAAGCCAGCCCGGTCACGTTGATGAACGTGGCCGTCTTTTCCAGCTGATGAACGTGGCCGTCTTTTCCAGCTCTGTCCCTTCCGCTGCCACAAAATATGGTCTTTGCCGTGGTCTTAACAGAAGGATGGTCCTTTACGTGGTCTTAACAGAAGGTGGTCCTTGGCTTGATCTTAACAGAAGGGTGGTCCTTGCCGTGGTCTTGATATGGTTTAAACGACCAAGGTCGTAACATAGTTTTGGTCCTTGCCGTTGTCTTAACATAGTTTGGTCTTTGCCATGGTCTTAACATAGTTTGGTCCTTGCCGTGGTCTTAACATAGTTTGGTACTTGCCGTGGTCTTAACATAAAGGACCAAGGTCTTAACATAGTTTGGTCCTTGTCGTGGTCTTAACATAGTTTGGTCCTTGTCGTGGTCTTAACATGGTTTGAAGGGCCAAGGTCTTAACATAGTTTTGGTCCTTGCCGTGGTTTTTACAGAGCTTGGTCCTTAGGGAGGGGTTCGCTGGTGTACATGGATATATGGAGGGAGGAGTTCACAAAGAGTGATCTTAAAAGAGGGGTATCCTTGGTGATGGGTTTGTTTAGATAGAAATATGAAGAAAGGGTTTCGGAAAAAGTGAGGGGTCTTTTATCAAGGGTTCCTCACTGCGGGCACAAGGAAGGAGTGAAGAAGTGAATGTGGAGTCACGACACGAACAGTGCGGTAATCATGTGCGTGGCCAGCCGGTTGGTCTGCTGTAGCTGTTGTCACTGGCAGGACACGTCCGGCCCGGCCAGAGGGTGTAAAATTATATCTGTGTATCATAATAAGTCAGCAGTCCCGCACAGTTTGTGAAAGTGCTGGTGTTTGCTGTGTGGGTGTCGGTGTACGTTTTATAGCTCTGTGTGTGTGTGTGTGTGTGTGTGTGTGTGTGTGTCTAGTGAACACCTTGAGAAATATGATACTGCCTATGTGTGTGCTGTCGTGAACACCTTGAGGAATACGATACTGCCTGTATGTGAACTGGAGTGAACACGTTGAGACTTCACAGTACTTAGTACACAGTACTGCTACATCTGTGTGATTAAGTGACGGTTCGGCTTTGGCGCGAGTGACGTTGCCGCGTTTGGGAATGCCGCTATGCAATAAAACTAGTGATGGAGTGGACTGTCCGTGTGTCAGCAGTGTGTTGTGTATATTTCTTTCTGTGTTGTATCCTGACCGCGCGCCTGTCGGAAGTAATGTGAGCAGGTGTGTGGGACAACTACTTCCCTTGCCACCTTCCTCGGCCTTCACTGGCCTTGGAAACGTTTGGCTCAGTGACCGCCCCTTCACGTCAGCTGGGCGAGATTGTGCGTCTGCAGCTTTTGCCAGCATAATATATGCTGTACGTAAATACATTCATCTGCAGTGTCCGCCTGCCATTCCGACTGATGAACGGTGGATGACGTTTTGTCAACAATTCGCCAGGACTCCGGTGCGGGGGGGGGGGGGGTCTTTTTTTTCTTTTTCTTTTTTATCCTGTTGGACTTTGGTTACACCAGTGCCGGGTTTGCGGCGTGTCTGTCACGTGTGGGTGCTGTTTGTTGTTTGTGGGCAATTCGTGACCAGGATGTTGTCGTTGCTGTCTCGGGCGTAACGCTCGGGACGGAATAATCGAGGGTAATCGAGGTGAGTGCGCTCGGACGGGCTACGTGTTGTTTTTTAGGCTGGGGTTTGTTGGGCTTTGTTGATGAGGTCTCTGCGCGTGCACTAAGAGAGAGAGAGAGAGAGTTTATGCATGTATGTTTGTGATGGAGAAAACGTGTGTCTGTGTGTGCGAGCGAGTGAATGGGGCATCTATTTCATTTCGGAAATCAGAAACCATCAGAGCCGGAGAACAAGCCAGTTACGTGCACATCTCCACCTCTGACAGGGCCGGTGTCTGCCATCCGACAGCTTTGCCCCCATGGCCGGCCATTACCGCAATTAATCACACACCCGCCTCGCTCTTCTTTCGTCGCCATGCTTTCTGCCCAAAAGGAAAGCGAGTAATTCGATTACTTGCCAGCAATGTGATCCTGAAGGACAAGCAGATAAATCCCGGCTTGTTTGTGTAGCAAGTGTGACGTTGCGTCCGTGCCTGTCGCGGGTTGGGCCATGTTGGTACATGTCTTGGTCTCTACACTTTTCTTGGCCGGTCTCTACACTTTTCTTGGCCGATGTCTCGGTCTCTAGACTGTTCCTTGGCTGGTTGCTTGGTCTCTGGACTGTTCCTTGGCTGATTGCTTGGTCTCTAGACTGTTCCTTGATATATGTCTTTGTCTCAGCACTGTTCCTTGGCTGATGTCTCGGTCTCATACCCGCCCTGATATAACCGTACCGGTTGACTGGACGCAAAACACCAACTTACTTACTTACGGTCTCATACCTGATGTCCTGGTCTCTAGATTAAATATCTGATGTCTTGGACTGTTCCTTGGCTGATTCCTTGGTCTCTGGATTGTTCCTTGGTTGATGTCTTGGTCTCTGGACTGTTTCTGGGCCGATGTCTCGGTCTCAAGACTTGATAACTGATGTCTTGGTCCGCAGACCGTTTTTTGGCTGTCTTAGTCTCTAGACGATTTCTCAGCTGATGTCTTGATCTCTGGACAGTTTGCTGATTTTCTGGTGTCTGGACAGTTTCATAGCTATGATGGGCAGTTAGCTGCTCTCTAAACTATTTCTTTGGTGGTATCTTGGTCTCTGGACCGTTAGCTGGTATCTTGGTCTTTTGGCCGTTAGTTGGTATCTTGGTCTTTTGGCCGTTAGCTGTACCTTGGTCTCTGGACCGTTAGCTGGTACCTTAGTCTCTGGGCCGTTAGCTGGTATCTTGGTCTTGGGGCCGTTAGCTGGTATCTTGGTCTCTGGACCGTTAGCTGGTATCTTGGTCTCTAGACCGTTAGCAGGTATCTTGGTCTTTGGGCCGTTAGCTGATATGTTGGTCTCTGGACCGATAGCTTGTATCTTGGTCTCTAAACCGTTAGCTGATATGTTGGTCTCTAAACCGTTAGCTGGTATCTTGGTCTCTAGACCGTTAGCTGATATCTTGGTCTTTGGGCCATTAGCTGGTATCTTGGTCTTTGGGCCGTTAGCTGGTATCTTGGTCTCTGGACCATTACTGGTATCTTGGTCTCTAAACCGTTAGCTGATCTGTTGGTCTCTAAACCGTTTGCTGGTATCTTGGTCTCTAAACCGTTAGCTGGTATCTTGGTCTCTGGACCGTTAGCTGGTATCTTGGTCTCTAAACCGTTAGCTGGTATCTTAGTCTCTGGACCATTAGCTGGTATCTTGGTCTCTGGACCGTTAACTGTTATTTTGGTCTCTAAACCGTTAGCTGGTATCTTGGTCTCTGGACCGTTAACTGGTATCTTGGTCTGTGGGTCGTTAACTGGTATCTTGGTCTCTTGACCCTGGTAATGTGGGTATCTAGACTATTGGCTGATATCTTAGTCTCTGGACTGTTAGTTGATATACTGGTCCCTAGTTTCTTGGCCTTCGAGTTGTTTGTTGGTATCTTTGTCTCCTGGTTGTCGGCTAATATCCTGGACTTGTTTCTATCTGTAGAGTGAGCATTCCCCGGACCTTTAGAACTATCGTGCCAGCATCAAACGACGTCTACCTCAGCGGACCCTGGGCTTCAAGGCGATGTGTGTAACACGTGTGTGTGGTTCCACGAGTGTCAAAGACATGTGGTACTGCTAGACTCCAGCACAAGGCGAGGTGTGTAGCACGTGGTCAAAGACATGTGTTACTGTTAAGGCCCAGCACAAGGCAGGGACTCGTCCTGAGTAATTCCTATATGTGGTACTTACTGTAAGGGTCTTTGTGCGTTCTGTGTAATACCTCGTACGTACTGTTAGGGTCACATACAGGCCAGGGATTTTGCCTTTCTGATTTCAGTCTTCGTGGTTCATTCAGCTTTTGTTCCAAGCCCTCTTCCAGTATCAAGTGACATGTACAATGAAGAATGACTGCATGGGGCTTTCACGTACGTGTCGCGTTGTCACAGGATGGATTCTGTCTCGCCTTCGTATGACCTTGGGGGTTGGGCGGGCGTTAAACATCAATCAGTCAGTGCTAGTGTCTCCGGCCTTTCAGAACTGTGGCACAACGACAGAACGTAGCCGTTGTCAGTGTCTCTACGCTTGCCGCGCGGGGTCCGGGACTGTCCAAACTCCACACGCGACACGTTGCGTAGGTTCCACTCGTTCTCCCACTCGTGGAGGCCGTCGGTCTGTTGTCTCTGTCTCTCATCCCTGTCGGGGTCTGTTGTCGGTGTCTCTCATCACTGTCGGGGTCTGTTGTCGGTGTCTCTCATCCCTGTCGGGGTCTGTTGTCTTTGTCTCTCATCCCTGTCGGGGTCTGTTGTCTCTGTCTCTCATTCCTGTCGAGCTGTGTTGTCTTTGTCTCTCATCCTTGTCGGGGTCTGTTGTCTTTGTCTCTCATCCTTGTCGGGGTCTGTTGTCTTTGTCTCTCATCCTTCTCGGGGTCTGTTGTCTTTGTCTCTCATCTTTGTCGGGGTCTGTTGTCTTTGTCTCTCATCCTTGTCGGGGTCTGTTGTCTTTGTCTCTCATCCCTGTCGGGATGTGTTGTCTTTGTCTCTCATCCCTGTCGGGGTGTGTTATCACTGTCTCTCATCCCTTTTGAGGTGTGTTGTTTCTGACTCTGTCTCTGTGTTGTGTTGTTTCTGTCTCTGTCTCTCATCCTTGTCGGGGTGTCTCTCATCCCTGTCGGGTGGTGTGGCTGTACGTAGCGACCAGGTCGGGTGGTGTGGCTGTATGTAGCGGCCAGGTCGGGTGGTGTGGCTGTACGTAGCGGCCAGATCGGGTGGTGTGGCTGTACGTAGCGACCAGGTCGGGTGGTGTGGCTGTATGTAGCGGCCAGGTCGGGTGGTGTGGCTGTACGTAGCGGCCAGGTCGGGTGGTGTGGCTGTACGTAGCGGCCAGATCGGGTGGTGTGGCTGTACGTAGCGGCCAGGTCGGGTGGTGTGGCTGTACGTAGCGGCCAGGTCGGGTGGTGTGTCTGTACGTAGCGGCCAGGTCGGGTGGTGATATCGAGGCTGTACGCCCCCATCCACAGATTGATTCCAGAGCTTTCATGGGCCTCGTCCTCCTCACGCCCTCAGTTATGGATGGGTAATTGGCAAGCAGCCCCCACACAAGCCGGACTGCGGAAGTGTCCTGGTTTATGTGTTTGATGTGTTAAATTGGTTTTAATTTATGTGTTTTGTTGTGCAACCAGTCCCGTTACAAGCCGAACTGTGGAAGCGTCCTGGTTGATGTGTCTGGTGTGCTGAAATGTTCTAGTTTATGTGTTTGTTGTGCAACCGTCCCCATGATGAGTGAAAAGTGATGAGTGGGTGTTAGCGACGTGCAAGATTGAGTGATCACTTTTATGTAGCGCCATTCTCTGTTCACGAGCACACTCGCTGCGCTCTTGTCGCATGTGATTCTGAATGAGTGGCTGTAACTTTTTATAGCGCGTTTTGTAATATCCACCGAAATGGCATACTAACAGCGCTGTTTGGTTGTTACATGGTTGGTGCCACTTGAAACTGCTGCTGTCTCGGCGCACGTTCTGTGTACACCATACAACCATGACCCAGTTTACAGTGTCACTTCATTCAAAGCCACATACATAGAGTACACGTGTGTTTAGCTGTAACCCGCCATCTGCACTTTTGGCAAAATGACTGGGATCTTTTTACGTGCCACTGCGGTAACACGGGAGTGGAGCGGATACCAAAATAAGAGTCAGCACAGAAAATTGACCCTGGAGAAGAAAATTCTTCCGCTGCTCGTGCAGGCATCGAACTCGCAACCTTTCGATCACGAGTCCGGCGCTTTCTGACCACTGAGCTATTCCCGCCCCATAAGAGACGGGGAGAATTTGTTCAAAATTCCCCATGATCATCACCCTGTCCCCCTACCCCCAGCCCGCCCGCTCGCTCTCAATTTTGTGTTTGTAGGACATGCGTTCATTGTTCAGAGAACACCATACCACGAAGCGTCAGTTAATGACGTCACTGTGTTATTGCTGGGTGGGTGTGGATTGCTCAGTGTTATAGAACGTCGAACGTCGATGCTTGGCGTCATGGAATGACGTCACTATGTTTGTGTCATTGCAGGGTGTGTGTGAAGAGCTGAGTGTCATGGAATGTCATACGTTGAAGCTTGGCATCAGTGAATGACGTCACTGTTTGTGTGGTTGCAGGACGTGCGTGAACGGGTCCGTCATTGTGGAACGTCAGAAGGTGAAGCACGGTGACCGCATCGTGTGGGGCAACAACCATTTCTTCAGACTCAACTGCCCCAAGCCATCCAACAGTGAGTACATTATGCTACTGTCCCATCCAACAGTGAGTACATTATGCCACAGTCCCAAATCATCCATCAGCGAATACATTATGCCACTGTCCCAAGCTATCCAACAGTGAGTACATTATGCCACTGCCCCGCCAACGATGAGTATATTATGCCACTGTCCCAAATCATCCACCAGTGAGTACATTGTGCCACTGCCCCAAGCCATCCACCAGTGAGTACATTGTGCCACTACCCCAAGCCATCCACCAGTGAGTACATTATGCCACTGTCCCAAGCCATCCACCAGTGAGTACATTATGCCACTGCCCCCTCCAACAGTGAATATATTATGCCACCGTTCCAATTAAGCCATCCAACAGTGAGTATCCTACACCACTGTCTCACAGTGAGTACACTATACACTATGCCACTGTCCCAAGCCATCCAACTGTGAGTTCACTGTACTGCTGTCCCAATTAAGTCACGTGTTGCTGGCAGCAGTCTGCTCAGGTTACTGACGGTCATTTAGCTGTGGCAGTGTATCAGAATAGTCTGGGTGGAGACCCTGCTTTTGTTTGTTGTTAGATTTACTGTTGCATCCAAGAAATTAATATACGATTATATCCATCTGCTCCCCTTCGGTGCACCTGCGGATTTTATATATATATATATATATATATATATATATATATATATATATATATATGTGTGTGTGTGTGTGTGTGTGTGTGTGTGTGTGTGTGTGTGTGTGTGGACAGAAAAACAAGGCTCTCTGTGACTCCTGGGCACCGCACCGTGCAGGAAGGACTTAGTATGGTGTCATGTAGAGAAGGTACAACAAAGTCCAAGCATATTTTTTATTGGCATAATATATAAGGAATAAAACATTTCCAATAAAAAAACATGCTTGGACTTTGTTATACCTTTTATATATGTGTATATATTTATTTATTTGTTTTAATTTTAAAAAATCTGTAACTGACACACTTTCGTGTGCCGACACGTGTGTTCTCAGCTGCTTTCATACAAACAGGAAGCATGCTAACAGCGGAATCGGTCATAATGGGAGGAGGGACTGCAGGGGAAAATATCCGTATTCAGCAGAGCAGATGGCAAGCTGCTCGAGTTGATTAAAAGAGGACAATCATGTGCAGTTTAACAGCGAGTGTAATTTAAAATGGGAAAGAAGAAAAAGGAAAAAAACGAGTGCTTGCCGCGGTGTTTGGGCGACTGTCTTGAGCGGACAGTTGATGGCAGGAAGCGATAGGACGGAGGCTGGGAAGGGCTGCTGCTGCTATTGATTTATTTCCCGCTCTTCTCCGCACTTCCATTGTTGAATGCAGGCAATTTTTGCGGGTTGCCAGTTCAGTAGAGGGGTGACGAAGAAGTCGGAAATAAATATCGGCAGTTTATCCTCCGTCCCCCCCCCCCCCCCCCCCCACCCCCCCAAGTGTTTTGTTTCTGACTCTCAGTTCTGGTGCAGTTATAATCTCCAGTTCTCTCTCTCTCTCTCTCTCTCTCTCTCTCTCTCTCTCTCTCTCTCTCTCTCTCTCTCTCTCTCTCTCTCTCTCTCTCTCTCTCTACACACACACACACACACACACACACACACACACATATGCGCGCGCGCGTACACCACACCTTCCTGCCTCTCTCCTTGTCTTTTGCCCACCTTCAGTCTCCGGACTGTATGCATTATTGATTGTGGAAAACCGTCAGACATGCTGACGAAAACATCTGTGACAGGGACTAAGCGGACTCATTTACCCCTTCATTGGCAGATGTACACGTCAGAGCTTCAGTCTAATATACTTCTTTCACCAACGAGACAACTTGAGCTGGGGGTGCTGTACTCGTTTTCTTGCTTTTTATTTTTTTTAACCCAAACGATTTTAATCTACAATTCTATAAATGAATGCGTGAAGTCATCTTGCGTAACAGCCAATCCGGAGAAAAACTAATTCGTGGTTAGGCCGTGAAGTGCTTAATATTCTTCTTCGTTCACAATCTTCAGACGAAGAAGAGAGGGGGGAGCTGTGACAGCTGGTGACTCTGATGACGAACAGAAAACACGTCCTGCCCCCCCCCCCCACCCCCCTCTCTCTCTTCCTCTTCCCCCTTCGCCCTTCCCAAGAGCTTGGCGAGACCAGAAGTGGGGTCTGCAGCCATTCTGGGCCCCTGATGGTTTCGGAAACAACGATCAAGAGCCTTGGGTTCGAACACACATTATGTTGTTAGAATGGGCGGAACTATCTGGCTAAAAGCAAGACGTCAAGTTTAGACCTCTTTCAAGTCCTGCTCCGCTTCATGTTCATTTCTTTAGCCTTCTCATTTTTTCTTCTCTAACCCCCACCCCCCATTTTTTTCTTCTTCTCTTTCCCGATACCCGTTTGAAACATAGACATCCGATACACTGTGGAGCAGCAGCTGTTTCGTCACAGGCGGAATGTCATTGCGTGTTTCACAAGATGCAGATTTCTCTTTCCTTTCTTTCTTCTGCCTCACTGGTCTCAGCCAAAAGAGACACAGTCACCTGTGGCTTGATGAATGACTGTCAGTGCCCGCTGTATGGGGGGGGGGGAGACACAGTCACCTGTGGCTTGATGAATGACTGTCAGTGCCCGCTGTATGGGGGGGGGGGGTGTGGGTGGGGGACACGTCACCTGTGGCTTAATGAATGACTGTAGGCGGGGGGAGGGACACAGTCACCTGTGGCTTGATGAATGACTGTCAGTGCCCGCTGAATGGGTGGGTGGGAGACAGTCACCTGTAGCTTAATGAATGACTGTCAGTGCCCCCTGTATGGGGGGGGGGGACACGTCACCTGTAGGGTTGATGAATGACTGTCAGTGCCGCATGTATTGGGGGGGGGGGGACGTCACTAGCTATGAATGATGTCATCCGCTGGGGGGGAAAGCACCTGTAGCATGAATGACTGTCAGTGCCCGCTGTATGGGGGGGGGGACAGCGCAGTGTCACCTGTAGCTTAATGAATGACTGTCAGTGCCCGCTGTATGGGGGGGGGGGGACAGTCACCTGTAGCTTAATGAATGACTGTCAGTGCCCGCTGTATGGGGGGAGACAGTCACCTGTAGCTTAATGAACTGTCAGTGCCCGCTGATGGGCAGTGGGGGGGTCGGGGGGGGGGTGTCACTGGCTTAATGAATGACTTCGTCCGCTGTATGGGGTCACCTGTAGCTGTGATGTGTGGGGGGGGGGGGCGCAGTCACCTGTAGCTTAATGAATGACTGTCAGTGCCCGTGTATTGTTGGGGGGGCTGTCACCTGTAGCTTAATGAATGACTGTCAGTGCCCGCTGTTGGGGGGTGGGGGGGGGGGGCAGTCACCGGTGGCTTGCTGAATGACTGTCAATGCCCGCTGTGTGGGGTGTGGGGGCAGTCTCCTGTGGCTTGATGAATGGGGGAGGGGGGGGGGCAGTCACCTGTGTGTGTGTGATATTGTTTTAATTGCTGTTGTGGTACTTTAATTAATTGTTTTAATTATATTACCTTGGCAAAGTAAGACTCTTTTGTTGGTGGTGTTGTGTTTGTTGTATTGTTCTCTTAACTTTATGTATTATTATTTTACGAGCCCGCCATGACCACAACAAAATTGCCCCTTGTGGGATGATTAAAGTTTTTTTTAATTGAATTGAACGAGCACGAGCGTCTCAATAAAGATCAAAACTATATATAAAAATAAAATGTAAAAAAACAGGCTGAGGCGCTGTTGACTGCACGGGAGGCGCTGATGCATTTTCATTTTCTCTGTCTCCCCTTCCCCCCCCCCCGCTAAATCAACTACCCCCTCCCATCCAGTCCAATTGTCCCGCGCCACCATAGTTGTCGAACACCGCACTGAGCAGGTGGGTAGTTATATGTTTCACACTCTGCCATTCTCTTACCTTTTGTCCGCACACTTGCATGCGTGTATGCGCGCGTGTGTGTGTGTGTGTGTGTGTGTGTTTGTGTGTGTGTGTGTGTGTGTGCGCGCGCGCGCGCGCGCGCGTCTGTCTGTCTGTCTGTCGCTGTAGATGTGTGTATCTGTGTGTGCCTACACATGTGTGTGTGTGTGTCCTGTTCTGGGACATGGTGCGAGCTGACCCCGTTGCTGTGGTGCACGTTGCAGGCCCTCAGAGTCCGGACAGCGAGGAGCAGCAGCAGAGGCTGGGCTATGACTTTGCGCAGCAGGAGCTGATGGAGAAGGAGCTGGGCAACGACCCCATCCAGGAGGCCATCGGCGCCATCGAGAAACAGCACGAGGAGGACAAGCAGGGTCAGTGTTTATTCCTTTCCCTCCTCTCTTCCTTCACTGACACCATCATCAGCTGGGTTATATTGACTCACTGGCATAAAAACAAACAAACAGGGTCCCTGGCCATGCTTGCCGATGCCAGACTGAACTGAAGTGTGAGTCGATCTTTAACTGAAGTGTGAGTTATACTGAAGTGTGAGTCTTTATCTGAAGTGAAAGTAATACTGAAGTGTGAGTCTTTAACTGAAGTGTGAGGTGTACCGAAATGTGAGTCTTTAACTCAAGTGTTAGTCCATAATTGAAGCGTGATTGTGAGTTTTACTGAGGTGCGAGTCTCTGACTCAAGTGCGAGTCTTTAACTGAAATGTTAATCATACGCAAGTGTGATTCTGGTTTATCTCAAGTGTGAGTCTTTAACTCAGGTGTGAGTCATTAACTCAAGTGTGAGTCATTAACTCAAGCATGAGTCTCTAATTGAAGTGTGAATCTTTAACTAAAGTGTGAGTCTTTAATTGAAGCGCGAGTCTTAACTCAAGCGTGAGTCTTTCCCTTTGCGGTCTTCACCCTGTGCTTGCATCCGGCTAAGACTGTGGGACGCCGAGGCTGAAAGCGCCGGTGTACTCTGTGGATTTGTCTGTGCTGCACGCTCCTCTCATCACTAATGGATAAAACAATACTAACGCACTGGGGCCAGGAGCGATTCGAGGTTCCCCTTTCCCTACCCCGCCAGCCGGGTGAATTGTTGTTCTTCCTTTTCCATAATAGGCCATTAGCACGAGGATTGATCGCCTTTCTGGCCCAGAAGGATCACAGCCACTGCGAACTGCGCTTTGCAGTCGCCACAGAGGGACTCTCAGCGTTAGATTTATAGCTTGACATCCGCTTGAAAACGAAGGGATTTCTGTCAGGGAAATTGGGCCACGCGGACTGAAAACCGGCACGTGCTTATCGGGGGCTTGGTGCTGTGCCGTGTGGGCGCGGACTGAGCATTGCGGGATAACTGTACGTGTTTGGGAACTGCTGAGTCCCTTCTGTTTCGTCACCCAGAGAACATATCCTCCACTATGGATACCCTCATCTTTCACTGGAGGCTTGGGCCAGGCCAGAGGAGCCTGGAAATGATGGCTGCTGTTGCTGGCTGAAAACATGCTTGTATAGCGCCCTAGTAGAAGACAACTTAATGTAGGGTTAGGGACTGGTAGGTTTGTGTAGCACATCTGCCAGTGCTCATGCTTGTGGCCTTGCAGCACGTTGTTGGAACAACTTTGGAGTCATGCTGTAATCATGCGTTCGATGTTATCACAGAGGACTGATAAAGTGCTAAATAGGTAGTGTATTTTTAATGCATCAGCAAAGTGTATGGCTTAGAGAAATATTCCATGAAGGGAATGGGGAGGGAGGGAAGGGTGGCAAACGCAAAGAGCAGAACGGCAGTCGTAGCTCAAATCAAAGCCTGAGTGCCCTTGCGTAAGTAAGTTGGTGTTTTACGTCCAGTCAACCATTACGGTTATCTCAGGGCGTTATGTGTCCTCACGTACCACAAGCGCACTCTGCCCAGAAGGAATGATTCAAAATGAAGTTGAATAAACCAGGAAGCCACATTGGACAGGCAGTATTTCTGACGGTAAAAGAAGTACGCAGCACTCTATTCATACGTACTGCAGGCTATAATGCAGGCTGTTAAAGACTATGTTCTGACACGCTGCAGGCTATTAAAGACGATGTTCTGACACACTGCAGGCTATTAAAGACTGTGTTCTGACGCACTGCACGCTATTAAATGCGATGTTCTGACACACTGCAGGCTATTAAAGACTATGTTCTGACGTATTGCAGGCTATAAATGATTATGTTCTGACGTACTACGGGCCATAAAAGACTGTTCTGACATACTGAGGCTATAAAAGTGTTATGACTTACTGCATGCCAAACATATTTTCTGACGTACTGTAGGTTATGAAAGACTGTTCTGATCTGATGTACTACAAACTGTAAAAGTCTGTTTTGAGGTACTACCGGCTATAAAAGTCGGTTCTGGGGTACTACCGGCTATAAAAGTCTGTTCTGGGGTACTACCGGCTATAAAAGTCTATTTTGAGGTACTAAGGCTATGAAAGTCTGTTTTGAGGTACTACAGACTATAAAAGTCTGTTCTAAGGTACTAAGGCTGTAAAAGTCTTTTTGAGATACTAAGGCTAAAGTATGTTTTGAGGCACTACAGGCTATGCAAGTCTGTTCTGAGGTACTAAGGCTATAAAAGTATGTTCTGAGGTACTAAGGCTATAAAAGTCTGTTTTGAGGCACTACAGGCTATAAAAATCTGTTTTGAGGCACTACAGGCTATAAAAGACTGTTTTGAGGTACTGCAGGCTGTCAAGGAGAGAACCTTTGATACCGGGCTTTGAGCTCTCAGCAGCAGACCTTCTTTCTGTGTCCGCTTTTACTTGTAATCTGACACAGGATGACGCCTACAGCGCATGTGTACAATCGACAAAGGGAGTTAATTAGTGCTCACATGAACACAACAACAAAGACCCAAAGAATGAGTGAACAACTGCTGGTGAGGTTGACAAAATGGAACAGCTCTCGAGAAATGTACTCGCCTATACGACGACACACAAGGAACAATTAAATACAAGCGCTTTCGACACAGAGTCTTAGACACTGCTCAACCCTGTCATCTTTTAAAGCCAGACTGAAAACCTTCTTCTCACAGTATTTCCATCCAGTTTTGCTACAGTCAGTGTGTGTGCGTGTGTGTGTGTGTGTGTGTGTGTGCGCGCGCGCCGTGTAGTGCGTTTTTTTATATATATTTTTTATAATACTTTATGTAAATTGTTTTGGTAGGACTATGCTCTACATGTGTATAGAATATCATATTTAGGTTAATATGTATCATGTGAGCGCTCAGGGCGTTGATGAGTGCATGATAAATGTACATTATTATTATTATTATTATTAAAGACCCAAAGGAGAATGTCCCTTTTGTTGAGTTCATGTACCACGTATCTACTCGCATGTTTTCATGTGATGCCCCTCTAGCGCTAATTTGTCCCTTTGTCGATTTAACTTTTGTTTTTGCTTCTCTTTTGCCTTGCGGGAAATGTGGGTCACCGTACTAGGAAAGGCTACAGCGGCATCAAGGACAGCGCTACCCATTCCTACCAGTGTGTGTAGTGTCTTCCTGTGTCCAGACAGTGGTATGGCTGCCAGTGCGTCGAATTGTTAACGTGTGCGCAGATGCAGATGCATGCGATTGCACGCGAACAATGCATGAGAGTCTGCATTAAAAGCTGACTCTGGGAGAAAAAATGCCTTGCCGTAGGGAGTTGAACCCGTGTCAGTATCGCGTTTGGCTTTTCTTTCCGGCGCGCTGCCCACTGAGCCATATCCCGCATGTGTTCTGGATTGGCATAGAAGGCTCTTACATGGGCCCTTCGTCCTGAGGCGACCAGTGCAGTGGACGGAACATTAGAATGCAACAGTTAACTAACTCTGCTGCAGAAGAAGGGGGGTTGAGACAGAGTGGGGAGAAGGGGGGTTGAGAGAGAGAGTGGGGAGAAGGGGGTGTTGAGAGAGTGGGGAGAAAGGGGGGTGAGAGAGAGTGGGGGGAGAAGGGGGGGGGGGTTAGAGAGTGGGGAAAAGGGAGGGAGAGAGAGTGGGGAGAAGCGGGGGTGAGAGTGGGGAGAATGGGGGTACTCTAGTAACTCTAGTAAGTAAGTAAGTAATTTGGTGTTTTACGCCCACTCAGCCATTACGGTTATCTCAGGGCGTTACACATTTTGTCGATACACAATATCTGTTAAAAATATGTCCATGTTAAAAACTTATACGTATTCAGATTTTTTTAAACAGTCGTAAGAAGTGGGTAAAACACAAACTGGAAACCTTTTCTCAAATATATATATGCTTTCTCAAGTCAATCTAAAAAACAATCACTTCGCAAACGTAAAACAGAAATCCATGTATAAAAATCAGACATCAATTTTCAAACCGTTAGTCCCTTCAATATTACCCTTGTTTAGAGAGCGCATAAGGCTAGGACATGCTGATATCGTCGACCATTCCGTCTAATGTATCGATACCAGGTTAAAGAAAAGTATAAAAAAGGAATGGACGAATATAAGATTTTTTTATTATTATTTAATTTAAATGCTTAATGGCAAATACCAGTGCCATATGGCAGATACCACCTACCAACTATCATCTCCTAGCTGTTCAACAGGAGTCATATCAAGAGGCCTAACTCCCAACAAAAATTTGCGAGGTTTAAAAAAAAAAGTCATAAGAATAGACTATCCGCATAAAAATGACCAGATAAAAAGAGCAAGAGGGTTATGCAGAAAAACAGGTTATGCAGAAAAACAGGTTTCCTGCACTTCAGTAATAGCTCCTTTGTACCATCTTGCGAGTGGATTTATTTCTTCAAAGTTAACTTTAAAACTTCTTAAAAATCACTGACTAATGCAAGAAACCATTATTTCATCTTTAAAGAATTGATGACGGTTCCATTTCATCATCTGACAGGGCAGAGTATTGGTTGGAGAGAACTAGGTTCCTCTCCGCCTTGCTCTGCCTGTCTGGAACTTTTGGCTTGGGTGGCACCTGGGGCCTGCCGGAAGGAGTGGAGCGCCTGGGGTGCGAAAACCCCTCGACGTCCACCAGGACCCCATCCACCCTCACCTTAGTGGGTGAGCACCTCGAAGATGACGAATCATCTTTCGAGGCCGCGGTTTTTAGGGAACCCTTAGGAGCGCTTTTGGAGGGAGCCGCAGAACCCTTAGATGCCATTTTGTGGGGATTGGCGGAACCCCTAGAGGCCGTTTTGGGGGGATCGGCTGAACCCCTATCCGTCTCCGAAGAACACTTAGCGGACTCAAACGGAACCCGGGCGTCGGCCGATACCGTCCTCGACTTTCCGGAGGAAGCCTGAGTGCCGGCCGATGCCGATCCGCGTCCGCCAGTAGAACGCACGTTAGATTCAGTTGTCCTCAGTGGACGTTCTGAAAACACCCAGGTTAACGAGGTTTGACACTGAACAGATTTGGACTCTCTTCTGGTGGCAGCGGCGTAGGTCTTACCACCAGAGATCACAGTCGGCATCTTGGCTTCAACCAACTGTCTGGCTTCCGGAGAGAATGGGGAGAATAGGGGTTAGAGAGAGAGTGGGGAGAAGGGGTGGTTGAGAGAGAGTGGGGAGAAGGGGGGTTAGAGAGAGAGTGGGGAGAAAGGGGGTAAGAGAGAGAGAGTGGGGAGAAGGGGGGGTTAGAGAGAGTGCGGAGATGGGGGGTTAGAGAGAGTGGGGGGAGGGGAGGTGCTGGGGCTGGAAGGAGCGGAAATCGGTAACGTCATCCATATTCGCTCATTTAACTGCCTTCTTCAAAGGTAAACGCGTAATGAAGGGGAGTGTGACGAAGCGTGTTTAGGAGCCCACAGTGACGACACCCCCATCACGCCTCGCACGCTGCCTGGGCTGTGGGGGGCCCCCCGGGGACCCATGACGTCAGGCTGGCCCATGGCCCGGGCCCAGGACGGCCCACTGGCCGGTCACCTCAATCATCGCCCCGCAGGCCTTTGTGGCTAGCGGAGCGTGGTGGTGGTGTTGGGAGGAACCACCGGCCTCGGATTTCCGGGACTGAAAGATGTGTCGGGGCGGGCAGGATGTTTTGTAAGTTATCAGGGATGCTAAAGAGCCTGATGGTTTCTGTGGATATAAAGCAACGCTGAAACAATCTCTGACGACGTAAGGTGGTAGGGAGAAGTCTGAATTGTGCCGAGCGACTGGCAAATCAGGTGCTGGAAGTGCCCACCTTTCGAGCAAAATAGGAAGTGTTGCGCGAAGTCGGAACTGAGGTGCTCAACGTAGACATTCATAAAATGAACGCCGATTCCGGAATTGACCGACTCGCTTGCTTAGTTATGGAATTGTCCGTGCGGAAGATGGGGAATATTGCTATTCTCCCAGTTGTTCCGTGCAGCCGACAAAAAATAACCGTTATCAGAAGGGGGGAAGTGGGTTTGTTGTTGTTATTTCACAGGTGGCATGCATTTTTCAGAACATTAAGAAGTAATTTGCCCGTGAGTTGAAAGAATGGCACTCGCGCTAGATTACAGGGGTTTTCTCCAGAGTGTTGCTGATTGGGCACCTCCGCAATATTGATTGATACATTCGAAGTGTCACTGGGCTCCCCTTGGTGCAAAACACTGGATGAAAGCGAAGCGAGGCTTGGTGAGAGCAAAGCGAGGCTTGGGGTGAGGGTGAGAGCAAAGCGAGGCTTGGGGTGAGAGCAAAGCGAGGCTTGGGGTGAGGGTGAGAGCAAAGCGAAGCTTGGGGTGAGGGTAAAAGCGAAGCGAGGCTTGGGGTGAGGGTGAGAGCAAAGCGAGGCTTGGGGTGAGGGTGAAAGCGAAGCGAGGCTTGGGGTGAGGGTGAGAGCGAAGCGAGTCTTTGGGTGAGGGTAACAGCAAAACGAGGCTTGGGGTGAGAGCGAAGCGAGGCTTGGGGTGAGAGTAACAGCAAAACGAGGCTTGGGGTGAGGGTAACAGCAAAGCGAGGCTTGGGGTGAGGGTGAGAACGAAGCGAGGCTTGGGGTGAGAGTGAGAGCTTTGGGTGAGAGCTTTGGGTGAGAGTGAGAGCGAAGCGAGGCTTTGGGTGAGGGTAACAGCAAAACGAGGCTTGGGGTGAGGGTAACAGCAAAACGAGGCTTGAGGTGAGGGTGAAAGCGAAGCGAGGCTTTGGGTGAGGATGAGAGCGACGCGAGGCTTGGGGTGAGGGAGAGAGCAAAGGTTCAAGTATGCATGCGCGCCCGCGCGCACGCACGCACGCACGCACTCACACACACAAACACACACACACACACACACACACACACACACACACACACACACACACACACACACACACACACACACACACACACACACACAGGCGCGTACGTGTTTCAAGGCAGTGGGTAGAGGGCAAGTGTGTTAGAAATGGTCGGTTAAATGATTATTTGCATGAATCGGGGTCCGGTAGCAGTGAGTGGCCTGTGTTGTTGTTGCAGAGGCCCTGGAGAAGCAGCGTCAGATGTACGAACGTCAGATGCAGATGCTGCGGAGCCAGCTGATGTCGCCAGGGACCCCCAGCTTTCCGCTGCAGCTGTTCGACGCCCAGAGGCTGACCCCTACCGCCGCCACCACCAACAGCATCCAGCGCAAGTACCAGCAGTGGGCGCAGGACCGGTCAGTGAGAGCGCGCGCGCGTGCGCACACGCACAATCGCACACACACACTCTCTCTCTCACACACACACACACACACACACACAACACACACCACACACACACACACACACACACACACACACACACACAAAATAACGTCGTCTGCAAACAGGAGTATAGAAATCTCGATAAGGTCTGGACGAAGAGAGAGTGGTGGAGACGAAGAGAGAAGGGCAGAGAGTGGTGGAGACGAAGAGAGAAGGGCAGAGAGTGGTGGAGACGAAGAGAGAGAGGCAGAGAGTGGTGGAGACGAAGAGAGAAGGGCAGATAATGGTGGAGACGAAGAGATAGAGGCAGAGAGTGGTGGACGAAGAGAGGCGAGATGTGGAGAGAAGAGAGAGGCAGAGAGTGGTGGAGACGAAGAGAGAGAGAAGAGAGAGAGTGGTGGAGACGAAGAGAGAGGGGTAGAGAGTGGTGGAGACGAAGAGAGAAGGGCAGAGAGTGGTGGAGACAAGAGAGAAGGAGGAGTGGTGGAGACGAAGAGAGAAGGGCAGAGGGTGGTGGAGACGAAGAGAGAAGGGCAGAGAGTGGTGGAGACGAAGAGAGAGGGGTAGAGAGTGGTGGAGACGAAGAGAGAGGGGCAGAGGGTGATGGAGACGAAGAGAGAGGGGCAGAGAGTTATGGAGACGAAGAGAGAGGGGCAGAGAGTGGTGGAGACGAAGAGAGAGGGGCAGAGAGTGGTGGAGACGAAGAGAGAGGGGCAGAGAGTGGTGCAGAGGAAGGGAGAATAGCAGAGAGTGGTGGAGACGAAGAGAGAAGGGCAGAGAGTGGTGGAGACGAAGAGAGAAGGGCAGAGAGTGGTGGAGACGAAGGGAGAAGGGCAGAGAGTGGTGGAGACGAAGAGAGAAGGGCAGAGAGTGGTGAGACGAAGAGAGAAGGGCAGAGAGTGGTGGAGACAAGAGAGAAGGGCAGAGATGGTGGAGACGAAGAGAGAGGCAGAGAGTGGTGGAGACGAAAGAGAGAGAGGCAGAGAGTGGTGGAGACGAAGAGAGAAGGGCAGAGAGTGGTGGAGACGAAGAGAGAAGGGCAGTGAGTGGTGGAGACGAAGAGAGAGAGGCAGAGAGTGGTGGAGACGAAGAGAGAGGGTAGAGAGTGGTGGAGACGAAGAGAGAGGGGCAGGGAGTGATGGAGACGAAGAGAGAGGGCAGAGAGTGTGGAGACGAAGAGAGAGGGGCAGAGAGTGGTGGAGACGAAGAGAGAGGGGCAGAGAGTGGTGGAGACGAAGAGAGAGGGGCAGAGAGTTAGAGAGGAGAATAGCAGAGAGTGGTGGAGATGAAAAGAGAAGGGCAGAGAGTGGTAGAGACGAAGAGAGAAGGGCAGAGAGTGGTGGAGACAAAGAGAGAAGGGCAGAGAATGGTGGAGACGAAGAGATAGAGGCAGAGAGTGGTGGAGACGAAGAGAGAGAGGCAGAGAGTGGTGGAGACGAAGAGATAGAGGCAGAGAGTGGTGGAGACGAAGAGAGAAGGGCAGAGAGTGGTAGAGACGAAGAGAGAAGGGCAGAGAGTGGTGGAGACAAAGAGAGAAGGGCAGAGAATGGTGGAGACGAAGAGATAAGGCAGAGAGTGGTGGAGACGAAGAGAGAGAGGCAGAGAGTGGTGGAGACGAAGAGAGAAGGGCAGAGAGTGGTGGAGACGAAGAGAGAAGGGCAGTGAGTGGTGGAGACGAAGAGAGAGAGGCAGAGAGTTATGGAGACGAAGAGAGAGGGGCAGAGAGTGGTGGAGACGAAGAGAGAGGGGCAGAGAGTGGTGGAGACGAAGAGAGAGGGGCAGAGAGTGGTGCAGAGGAAGGGAGAATAGCAGAGAGTGGTGGAGATGAAAAGAGAAGGGCAGAGAGAGGTGGAGACGAAGAGAGAAGGGCAGAGAGTTATGGAGACGACGGGAGAAGGGCAGAGAGTGGTGGAGACGAAGAGAGAAGGGCAGAGAGTGGTGGAGACAAAGAGAGAAGGGCAGAGAGTGGTGGAGACGAAGAGTATTTCGATTTCTCTGGTGCCCGGGAAGTTATGACCCTGTTCTCCAAAACAAAAACAAATTACGCGGCAGAAGTGGTGGACATTTTTTACCGTTGTTATTGTTCTAGTTCCTTGTTTTTCCCGCCTTGTGTCAACGTCACGCCCCCCCCCCCCCCCCCCCCTCCGCCCCCACCGCCTCCCTGCCTTTATTGTCCTGCCAGTGCTTAGATTCGGTTGTGATTGTAATGCTGATGGGGTGGTGTTCTTCCAGTGTTGGTGGGCGGATGGGGGGGGGGGGAGGGGCCTTCACTCGGTGACTGACCCTAGGTGGATCGATCAGGGGTCAATCAGCCACTTCCATTGTTAACCACACGCCTAATAGAGGGCCGCTAAATATAGATTCCGTTTTACTGGGTTGATGGGGGGACGTGGGGTGGGTGTGCCATCAAGCTGGAGGGTGTGCAGTGAAACAGGAGCTCTGGACTCCGGAAAACTCGTACAATGAAAAGGCGACAACAGTGATGTTTGGAAGGCTGAGTGCGGTGTTCTTTTCCATTACGACTGGAAACAAATTGGGAAGTAATAATATTTGCTTTAAACATAGAGTTCCGTATATATATATATATCAAACTCGGGAGCCTGGAGTTCTGGGAACAGATACGGTCCTCCTTCTCCCCTCCCCCCTTCCCCCACCCCTTTGTTTATCT
The DNA here is from genome assembly GCA_018857735.1 of Alviniconcha marisindica. NCBI lineage: Eukaryota > Metazoa > Mollusca > Gastropoda > Provannidae > Alviniconcha > Alviniconcha marisindica. Next base: position 303,317 of record JABMCL010001606.1, on the reverse strand, counting down.
CAATGCCGACGGTACTGAGGAGACTATCAATCTGTTGCATTGTTGTTGTTTTTTCCTGCTGGGAAATTAGAAAATCAGGGACATAGAACTCCCCCTCTCCACCCAGTCTCTCTCTTTCTCCTCCTTCCCTCCTCGACCCCCCAACCATTCTCTTTTCCTTCCTCCCTCGACCAACCCAGTCTCTCTCTTTCTCCTCCTTCCCTCCCTCGACCCCCCCCCCCAACCCAGTCTCTCTCTTTCTCCCTCCACGCCACCCCCCCCCCCAACCCAGTCTCTCTCTTTCTCCCTCCTTCCTCCACCCCCCCCCCCCCAACCCAGTCTCTCTCTTCTCCCTCCTTCCCCCCCCCCCCCAACCAGTCTCTCTCTTTCTCCCTCCTTCCCCCCTCGACCCCCCCCCCAACCCAGTCTCTCTCTTTCTCCCTCCTTCCTTCCTCGACCCCCCCCAACCCAGTCTCTCTCTTTCTCCCTCCTTCCCTCCCTCGACCCCCCCTCCCCCAACCCAGTCTCTCTCTTTCTCCTCCTTCCCTCCCTCGACCCCCCCCCCCCCCCCGCTGACAGGAGTGAGGAAACTAGAGCTGTGGCATTGTCTCCATGTAAGTGACTACAGCAGGGGAAGGGTCCACAGGCCGAGATTGGGTCGGGAGAGGGCGTCACTGGAGTAGGCCGGGGTGTTCCAAAGGTTATTGAAATACCACGGAAATGGGGTGTGTGTGGGTTTTTTTTTTTTTTTTTGGGGGGGGGGTAATTGACTTTCCACCCGGCCCAGGCTGTTTTGTCATTTTCATAGTTGCATAGATTGTGAGATGGAGACATGTTTGTGAAATCAGCTGAATGACGACGGTGGGGGGGTTCAGCAGAGGCATTTGCATACTGCATACTCCTGTGGCGGAAGCTCTCATCCTACTCTCCCTAGTCGTTGCCCACCTTCTTCCCGCCCTCAGGGGCAGTAGCCGCCTCTCCCTGTGTGCCTTCTCCTTAACCCCACCTCATTTTTCTCTGTCGCCGCCAGCCGCCATACATATAGTTTGGCCACTCTGTCGCCGCGCCAGTCGCCATACATATAGTTTGGCCACTCTGTTGCCGCGCCAGTCGCCCTAACAATTTGTCCAGACTGTTGCGCTGGTCTACCACCGGGGCCAGCTTGACAGGCTAACGCCTCGTGTTCGCTTGAATGGGGAGGTTTCTAATACTAATAGGTGGGTTGGGCAGATCGCGATCACTACAGTAGCATTGATTTGCTTTTTCTTCTCTCTCCCCCGCCCCTTTCTTCCCTGCTTTTACAATGATAGGGAGAAAGCAACGGCTGGTTTTGATTGAAACTTGCAGTTCTGCTTGTGTTTTTGTTTTTGTTTTTTGTTGTTGTGTGTGTGTGTGTGTGTGTTTCCCTTTGAGTCGAGATGACGGTTTTTGTTTTGTTGTTGTTTGTTATTGTTGCTGTTTGTGTGTGTGTGTGTGTGTATGTGTGTGTGTGTGTGTGGAAGTGGTCCATGATGGAGAGGACCAAAACCTCATGTGGATGAGAACAGGGAGCCAATGAGTAACCATAGACATGTTCTAACATGGTACAACGACAGCCAGCGCTGATTTCAGGAATTCCCAAAATGTTGCCCAATTTGAGAACTGAGCAGCTCAGTGTGAGAATTCCTAAATTGAAAGGCAATCCCGAATCAACTGATTGACACCTTTGGAAGTGTTACTGTGTTCCCCATCAAGCAAATAATTGTCATAACTGGCCAGTTCAACTCCTTCCTTTATCATTAAATTGTATCTCATATTTACACTACTACTACTACTAACGTCCTCTCGCTTTCTCTGCCCTGGCTATTCTCATAATTATGTCACATGAGTGGAAGTAAGCGTGGTGATCCACAGCGTGCTGACAATGGGAAGCAAGGAAAGAAGGGTGGTATTAGGGTGAGGGTGAAACTGAACAAAGGGACAGCGATTCAGCATCCCCCCCTTCCGCCCCCCCCCCCTCCCCTCCCCCGCCCTCCCCCCTTCAACCAGGCAGTGGTAGAAATCATCTGATCTGCTGCTCACAAAATGGCTCTCTCATTCGATCTGGTAGGCAAATAATCGATTTAATCAATTACCATTTTTGCAACAATTACTTCTGTATCTGCTTCCTTCACTAACGCATGTAGTTTTCCCATCGGAACAGCCTCAGTTTTATTTGAGCGAGCCTGACAGACACCTGAATAGGCTGAAAGCAAAACACATAAGTAATCGTCACAAAAACAGTAGTTAAAATCGATTGTTTGGCTGCCAGATCGAAGCATAGATCACTGTGGGATTGTGATATCCATTCTGTGACCAAGAGTCCACTAAATCTGCCATAAAAATGAGAAGAGCCGTGCCGGATCTCCCACCTCTGATGGCTCGTTTGTTTGGTGATGAGTGGTGATTTTAGAGCATGAGCAAATCCGGAATTGGGCAACTCTGATCTGGAATTGGTGTTCCTTTTAGGAATTCCCACATTGGGCTGCTGAATTCAACAACTGGAGTTCTAAAAACAGATACGGTCCTCCTTCTTCCCTCCCCCCTTCCCCCACCCCTTTGTTTATCTCAATGCTGACGGTACTGAGGAGACTATATCAGTCTGTTGCATTGTTGTTGTTTTTTCCTGCTGGGAAATTAGAAAATCAGGGAGCATCTCCCCCCCCCCCCCCCCCCCCCCCCCCCCCCCACGTCGCTACTGGAGAGAAAGTTCCAACTTGACCCAGACTCCTTCCCCTCATCCACCCATGCCTCGATCTCTGTCCTTTGTCTCTGTGCATAGATCGCCTTTCACTCTGTGCATCTTAGACTGCCTTTTCCTTCTTCATGTCCACCAAGGCCCTCTCATCCCGAAAGGTAAAGAGCCAAGCCCAGATCACCCCAAGGGTGGCAGGACCTTGGGGCAGGAAGCAAGTGACCCTCAAACAGGGAAGAGAATAATGTCACTGGTCACTGCTAGTGCTACTACTGTACTAGTTAGTGCTAGCAGCCTGAGGAGGGGGGTGGGGGGGCAGATGTGGACTGAAGGCTGGTTTAGTCAAGAGGAAAATGACAGCTACTGATTGAGAAGGAGCCAACTGCCTCCACCCTTTGCCGGCAGTGGATTCCCTTGGCACCATAACTGGAATGCCTTTTTTTCTCTCTCTCTTCTTCTTCCTTGTGGAACTGGGTAGTATGCTTAGGTCTAGGTGCACACATATGCATGCAAGTACGCACACATGTGTGCATGCGTGCACTCACACACACACACACACACACACACACACACACACACACACACACACACACACACACACACACCACACACACATATATGCATGCACTCACACACACATGACATATATATATTCACACACACGTGTACACACACATACACACATGAAAATGGCAACCCCAGTAGCACTGGTAAGCGAAGCAGCTTGATGGTCAGATGTCTGGCAGATAACCTGAACTGCCCAGCTCCATGGCTGGACAGCAGAGCCCTAAACCTGTGGTCAGTGGCTGGACTTCAGACCTTCCACTTCATCACACTCTGATGGGTTTCATTCACACAGCCCAGGCAGTGGGTGCCAGGCTGGTGAGCCTCACTTGGCAAGTTGTGGTCATTAGGGTGGTTGGGTGTGGGGCCAGATTGAGTTGTGGTCCCAGTGCAGAATGATGGCCAGTCCTCATCCCTGCTGTTTTCCTGGCTGGTGTCTGGGTCGCTTGCCTTCAGCTGGTCCCTTGCTTGGGTAAATGTAGGTAGAACAGGCTGGTAAATGGCATTCTAATATTTTGTGATAGCTTTATTTGCCTAACTGTAGCAGGTATTTAATATCACACTTCAGACACACACAGTAACAGACACACAACTTACAGTGCTAGTGAATAACACCTGTTTGCTTGAAGCTGAAGAGACACCAGAGATGTCGCTACTGGAGAGAAAGTTGTGTAGGCCTATTCCCCCACAGTTTAGGATGTCCAGGGCCACAGTTATTGATCAATGGTCAGCAATGGGGCAGCAGAAGCAAAATGACCATCATGGGCAGTCTGAGTGGAGATTAGGATGAAGGGATTACCGACTGGCAGGAAGATGGATTCTGCCAATAATCAATTTTTCTTTGCCCGTTGAACACTCTTGATGGGTTGGTATTGAACGCCCCTGATGTGGAGCACACTTGGTCTGCATGTGTTGAACACCATTCAGCTTTGTGGAGCAGACAGCACAGCTGCCCCCACACAACCACTGCACTGCACAAGAGGTGTCACATATTCATTTTTTTCCATATTTTTTATTTTTGCCATCACATCTGATGCTACTGTACTGTCATTGTGGTCTCATAGCTGCAGACAAGTTTTCAGTTCAGTAAACGGCCATGCCTAGGGAAGGTAATGATGGCGTGTGTAGTGAACCATCATGGCAAGTGTTGGTTGTGTGTTCAGTAAACAGTCATGGAAGTTAGGTGGTGATTGTGTGTTCAGTAAACAGTCATGGAAGTTAGGTGATGATTGTGTGTTCAGTGAACAGTCATGGAAGTTAGGTGGTGATTGTGTGTTCAGTGAACAGTCATGGAAGTTAGGTGGTGATTGAGTTCTGTGAACAGTCCTGGAAGGTGGTGATGGTGTGCTTAGTGAACCATCATGGAAAGTGGTGATGGTGTGCTCAGTGAACCATCATGAAAGGTTGTAATAATGTGTATGGAAGGTGTTGATGATGTGCTCAGTGAACCATCATGGAAGGTGGTGATTGTGTGTCCAGGGAGAAGAACTTCAAGCAGAGCTTGGCCAAGCTGCGGGAGGAGGTGGTGAAGTCCAATGCACTGGTGCGTGAAGCCAACTTCCTGGCTCAGGAGATGGGCAAGCAGACAGAGTTCCATGTGACCCTGCAGATCCCGGCTGCCAACCTCAGCCCCAACAGACGGGTAGGTGGAGCTGTGCAGTGCATGAGGTGACAGGTGAATGGACAGGCTCGCTACAACTTTGAGGTCCAACTTTTTCTCTCACACTGGTTTAAAACTGAAAATGTATCCAAATGCATCTGAAAGGTGTGAATATAATACATATATTTCCTTGCAAAAAAGATTTTGAGTAAGTAGTACTGCATAATTTTGCAACTACTTAATTTTGCTTTGTTTTTAATTGGTGGATGATATGAAGACAAACTACAACTGTCAGATCATTGATGTCACTGGAGGACTGATTATGCTCAGTGAGCCCAGTCCTCAGCAGGAAGAAGAAAAAGAAGATGCTTACAAGCAGGAAAAGCACTGGCACTGGCTGCATCCATTGTCTCTGCGTGAATGTAAATAGCTTCTTCCAGGCAGGGACGCATTGGTATACTGAGAGGAAGTCCACAATTTCATGCAAATAACTTCATGAAATTTTGGTATTTCTTTTTGTAATGATTTTGCAAGAGAGCAGCAACTAATGTTGCTGCTCTCTTGCAAAATCATTACAAAAAGAAATACCAAAATTTCACTGACTACAAATCATAATTGGTTCCTAGGCCAAAATGAGGTCACTAATTTTGTTCCCTTGCACACATGTTGTTGACACTTAACAAGAAAAGAGTCAGTGTCATGTGTATCCATCGGCCGCAAGACATGCCCAAAGTCCTCTCAGCATGGATGTCACTGGATGCGGGTTACCACTGGAATCACATTTCAGGCCTGCTGCAGCACGGTAATAGCTGCAGTTGGTTTGCAGGCCTAGGACAGTGTCCGACAAATGTTCAGTTGGTTTGGGGGCCTGGGACAGTGTTGGTGCACAGTATGACCCACAATGGCCCACAGATGCTCAGTGCAAGCAAACTGCAGCCACAGAACAGTTTGGATGCATGCTACTTTTTCTAGGCAAGCGTTAAAATGAATGTCACTTTCTGTTTCACATCAGATTCACCTGTCTTACAACAGTAGCTGCAGAGTTTCTGCCTCTCACTCACAGTATTTGTATACATTGTGACAGACTAGGTAGCCTCTTTTCTGTCTGCACATGTCAACCATCAGTGTTTACTTCCACAGAGGGGTGCTTTCGTCAGTGAGCCAGCCATCCTGGTGAAGCGGAAAAAGCGCAGCGGTCAGATCTGGACAATGGAGAAGCTGGAGAACAAGATCATTGACATGAGGGACATGTATGAAGAGCGCAAGACCCAGGGTCTGCCCATGATGGTAGAGGATCCTTCTGACCAGATGGTTGATGACAGCACTTGGGTTTGTGTCCTCCTGCATGGCTTCCACCTTCTGTTTCTGCTCTCTGCGCACTCACTGGTGTAGAATAGTTAACTGTATGGCCAAATGCCACAGGATATGCAACAGTTAATATAAGTATATTGATATACAATGATGTAAAATTTACACGAGTTTGGACAGAAGTCTAGTTTGCTTTGGTAAAGGGCTTTTTTTCCAGGTGGCTGGGGTGAAGGGGGGGGGGGTCTCATTTCTCATGTTAATGTTTTGCTTTCAGCCCATTTTGCATTTGTGTAGTCTAGCTCAGTAGCTGTTCATCCTGAGATAATTTGGTGACAGTTTAGGGAACTGCAGGGTGTGCATTGGTATGCAGAAACAATTTTGAACAGTCTGAAAAGCCATAACATTTTCAATCTTTAAAGTTCAGACTGCTTGTTCTGGAATTGTAATCAAAGACTGGTAATCTTGGGAGAGACTGTGAATGCCTGGAGGTTACAGTTGTAATGATGGGAGTTCTAAGATTGGCATGAAAGCACTATTTTTGTGGTCAAGAGGGAGAAAATAACTGAGTAAATTGACTGAGTAAAGTAACTAACACTTAGGGATTAATTAACACATAGGGAGTAAGTAAGTAAGTAAGTTGGTGTTTTACACCCAGTCAACCAGTACGGTTATATCAGGGCGATAACACATAGGGATGGGATGGGAAGACAGAGAGTTGTTTGAATTGACTTTAGTTGTTGTTGTTTTTAAACAATTAAAAAAACAAAAACATTCTGGGTCTGTAATACTTTTGAACAGTTTGAGTACTGCTGTACTGAGCGTGGCTTTGCAAGATGCTCCATTTATTAAGTAGGCAGTGATTTAAAAGGATTCCATTTTTCATTTGTTTCCAAGTTCTAAGCTCTTCCTCCTCATTCTAAGGACTGTTTGGGATAACTTAAGTGTCAGTTCTGGTGAGATGCTTGTCTTTCATATGCCTACTTTCTGAGGTGTATGTTGTGATCATCCTTTTTAGTACATGTTTTTGTTTCTTGTTTGTGTTTGGTTTGGTGCTGAAGTGTCTTGTGAAAATATTGCTTCGCTGTGCTCAAGGTCAAGGCCACAGTGAAGGTTCAAAACATCATTGAACGTCCAGATGATATCATCTGGACAATTTAAGTGAAAGATAACATGGTGATGCATCATCATGAACCTATTTTGCTATCTTCAAGGTTAGTGTCACATTGTGGGCTCATGTAATTAAAATCTGATCATGTCTGCTGTATCTTAAGAACTTCTGATCCTTTTGTAACCAAACTTTGTTTGATGAGGCATCATGGTCCAGAGTGTCTTGTAAAAAGATTGAACTGCTGTGCTCACAGTCACAGTGATAGTTAAAACATCATTAAATGTTTGTCAATCCTATATTTTCTGAACCACTGATATCTTTCAAACCAAACTAGGTGTGTTGCTGTACTATTACTAATCAGACCTAGTGCAAAGTGATAGTCATTTCTGTGGTGCTGTATCTCACCGACAAGGGTGAGCACACACCACTATACAAGATCAGCTAATGTGTATACATTCAAACCTCAGAATAATAATTCTGTAGTTATAATATTGTATTCTTCATACACCACACAGAGAAAGAGAGTTCAAGGTATACTGTCAGTGACTGTGACTTACAGTAAGTAGGCACACAAGGGGGGGGGGGGGGGGGGGGGGGCTGTGCAAGATGAGCAATTTGACTAACACAGGGGAGGGGGGGGGGCTGCACAAGGTGGCTGAATTTAGTAAGCACACAAAGGGGGGGGGGGGGGGGGGAGCTGCACAAGGTGGCTGAATTTAGTAAGCACACAATGGGGGGGGGGGGGGGGTGCACAAGTGGCTGATTAGTAACACACAATGAGGGGTGCGGGGGGGGGGGGGGGAGTGCTGACAAGGTGGCTGAATTTAGTAAGCACACAAGGGGGGGGGGGGTGCACAAGGTGGCTGAATTTAGTAAGCACACGGGGGGGGGGGGGGGGAGGAGCTGCACAAGGTGGCTGAATTTAGTAAGCACACAAGGGGGGGGGGGGGTGCTGCACAAGGTGGCTGAATTTAGTAAGCACAGGGGGGGGGGCACAAGGTGGCTGAATTTAGTAAGCACACAAGGGGGGTGGGGTGCACAAGGTGGCTGAATTTAGTAAGCACACAAGGGTGGGGGGGGTGGGGAGGCTGCACAGGTGGTGAAGAAGCACTGGGGGGGGGGGGGGGGGTGCACAAGGTGGCTGAATTTAGTAAGCACACAAGGGGGGGGGGGGGAGGCTGCACAAGGTGGCTGAATTTAGTAAGCACACAAGGGGGGGGGGGGGGGCACAAGGTGGCTGAATTTAGTAAGCACACAATGAGGGGGGGGGGGGGGGTGCTGCACAAGTGGCTGAATTTAGTAAGCACACAAGGGGGGGGGGTGCACAAGGTGGCTGAATTTAGTAAGCACACAATGGGGGGGGGGGGGGGGGTGCACAAGGTGGCTGAATTGTAGCACACATGGAGTGGGGGGGGGGGTGCACAAGGTGGCTGAATTTAGTAGCACACAATGGGGTGGGGGGGGGGGGCTGCACAAGGTGGCTGAATTTAATAGCACACAATGGAAAGGGGGGGGGGGGGGTGCACAAGGTGCTGAATTAGTGGCACATAATGGAGAGGGGGTGTGGTGGGGGCTGCACAAGGTGGCTGAATTTAATAGGCACACAATGGTGGAGGGGGGTGGGGGGCTGCACAGGGTGGCAGAACTTGTTATTTCCTGGGTAGAGGAAGGGGGGATGGTATCCAAAATGTGCATTCATACGTTTGCGTGTGCGTGCGTGTGTGTGGCTAAACTTGTTCTTTTGCTTTTAGTTGTTTGAGTGTATTTTGTAAACTTTTCTGTATTGATGTGGTGTATGTGTGTAAACACATTTGTATGTTTCTGCTTGTTAACTTGATAATTTATTTATTTTTTTATGTATTTTTTACTTCTTCAGAATGTTTTTGCTTTGACTGTCTTTTTTTCCATTCATTATTCTTCACATTTTGTGAAGTTACGTAGTCAGTTGTTTGTGGGGTTTTTGTTTGTTTGTTTTTACTTTACAGTGTACTGTGATTTATGTGGTTAATGTCTAAAAAAAATTATTGTTATTCTTTGGTGCTTTTTAAATTTGCTGTGCTCTTTCTTCTCAGTAAGTAGGTAGTTTTATTTGCAAATGTAAATGTTAGATTTAGATATGACGTAATTAAATAAGTATCCCATTTTCCTTTTCTGTCCTTTTGTGAATTTGCAAGTCATTCGTTTTAAGGTCAAATATGTTAAAACAACCTTAGCTCGATAGAACCAACATTTTGTAACAGCATTGTCTTGTGAGGAAATTTGATTTATAATTATCAGGTAAACATTTTGCAATGGTTTTCTTTTTTCTGATATAATCAGTGAATCTTTAACATATTGACAGATAAGAGATCAAAGCGTTTTACACTTTATGAATAAAACTAAATGAAATACCTACAGATGCAGATTTCTCTGCATAAAAATGCCAGCAGTGAACAGTTGTGTCTTTTTACCTCATACTGTGCTCAGTTTGACCGTCACTTTGTTTTGATGTATCTGGTCTTAACATGTGACAAGTCATGTGTGGTTTCCAGGACAGTGGGCCTCCTCAGGTGGGTGACCCATTTTATGAGTCCCAGGAGAATCACAACCTGATTGGTGTGGCCAACATCTTCCTGGAGTGTCTCTTCCATGACGTCAAGCTGGATTACCATGTGCCCATCATCAGTCAGCAAGGAGAGGTGAGAGTGTGTGTGTTAGCACTGTTACATCACAGAGACATAGCACACATCTGTTTCCACATCATGCCAACATGGGTCTGACAGTAAGCACAAAGAGGACCATGGTGATGCACCTACAGTGAGCCCACCATCACAGTCACTGGCCCATGAACGCACAAATGTGCATCGCTTGTTCGCTATAACTGAAAAAGGACACTTTTATTTCCCATCTTGAGAGTCCCACAGGATGCACTCAAATTGCCAGGTTATGTCAGTACTTGATGGGGTGTTTTGTTTTTGTTTTTTTGTCCAAGTTCAGACGGACTGAAAATGCAGGCCTATGAAGTTTATCACTCTTGGTTTGAAGCCCATGACACTTGCAACAGTGGTCTACACATTGAGGCCTTCATTTTTGTACTATGTCTTCAGCCTCAATTGCCCATGTACTGGTTGACTGGGCATAAAACACCAGCGGCTACCAGTTAGAGAATGGCCCATGCAAGCGCTGCCTGCAGCAGGCTTCTGTGTCTTGGCATTCATGTGGCTGGATACTCACCAGTTTCTTTGCAATTGTTTCAGTGACAGTGTGGAGATGGTTAAAAGTGTCAGGGTAAAAACTGGGGAGAAAGTGGTCAAGTAAATGGCTAATGCTTTTAATTGCCACTAGCTTTCATGTCTGTTTTAGCATTTTGACTTTTGAGTACTGCTCTGGTCATTATCAGTTCTGGGACAACTTCTGATTGTGTAGGGATTCTCCATTGTTCGATTGGTCTTCGTGTCTGATGGTAACAGTCAGATCATAGGTGACCAGAATTTGCTTGTCAGTAGCCAGTGGAAAATCAGCAAAATGGCAAAACCCCTCCCCTTTTCACTACTGCATGTTGGCAGGCTGACATTGTCAAATCTGTTTGAGTGGTTAGAGATGGATCTGCTTGCATGGTTAGAGGTGGATGTGACTGGACACAAATATCTAATGATGCTAACAGGCTGTGGACCAAATTTAAAAAGGTGGTCTACAGAGCTGGTGTTCATTTGTCCTGATTAGTCAAAGATGACCACCACATCATTGGACATGGTTGATCAGGTTGTAGTGGGTCCATAGCTATCTGATGAGGCTAATTTGTGCCTGGAATCGTCTGTTGTAAATCATTGTCAGTTTCTAGTTCCCTGGGGTGGGGATGGAAGGGGGTGGTCCTGTGGACTTTAATCATCTTAATGGGACTAATCACCTCATATTAAACCCACTTGACAGCTCCTTCCTCTGCTACCAGGAGAAACTGTCTACCATTAGACACATCAAGTCCTCTTAGAGGCATCCTTCAGATTCAGCCCTTCACCATGACAAGGTCTGCCATCTTGTCCCCTTCATCTGGACCTGGCAGTCCCAGTCCTTTCTTGCCATCCATTCCACACTGTGTCCAGACTGCAACCTGTGCAATGGAGCTGTGTGAATCTGGAGACCTTGGTTCTAGCCTGGTCAGCATGTCCAGGTTAATGAGTTCTTTGGACAGATGAATGCTGCGCATTCTTCCTGAAGTGGTCACTTTTTGTTGGTTGTGAGTGCAATGATGGTTGGTGCTCGGCTTGGTGGTTGTGAGTGGAATGATGGTTGGTGCTCAACTTGTTGGTTGTGAGTGGAATGATGGCTGGTGCTCAACTGGTTGGTTGTGAGTGGAATGATGGCTGGTGCTCAACTTGTTGGTTGTGAGTGGAATGATGGTTGGTGCTCAACTTGTTGGTTGTCAGTGAAATAATGGCTGGTGCTCAAGTTGGACTTCCTGACCAGGAAGATGGATTGCTGGCTTAAGAGTGAGTGTAAGTGTCGGAATTTGGAAATTCCACTGCCATGGAACTCTGTCTGGAGGCCAAGGTTTCAGGATTGTCGGCATCTGGAGTCACCAGCTTCTGCTCAATGTGCTTGTTGCAGGTGGCAGGCAAGCTTCACATTGAGATCTCCAAGATGGGTGGCGCCATTCTGGATCGCTACGTGGATCTGGCAGCTGAGGACAACCAGGAGGAGACATCTGTGCCCATGGGTGCACCACTGTTGATACGCGTAAGTCAGCATGCTTCACTGATGGTCAGCGTAGATCAAAGTCAGCATACTTTACTGGTGGTCAGCATAGGCCAGAGTCAGCATGCTCCACTGGTGGTCAGTGTAGATCAAAGTCAGCATGCTTCACTGGTGGCCAGTGTAGATCAAAGTCAGAGCCAAACACATAAAAGATACAAAAGAATGCTTATTTATTATGACATAGACAACATATCCCATGTCTGTCGCAGCAGGATTAGGTCTATGGTCTGTATCTATTGGTACTACCGCCTGAACACATGCAGCTAACCTTTCATGACAAGTTTACTCTTTTTGCACTTTTCTCTGGCTTTTTGGGATGCCAGAATGTCCTGTAAGTTTAACCAAAAGGCATTTGACAACATATGTGTTGTCTGTGTCATAATAAATAAGCGTTCTTTGCAATCTTTTATGTGTTTGGATCTTATTTTAGAATGCTAGCAGTCGTTGTAGCCCAAGAGCCAGCCTATACCCCCCGTCCCTGCCCCCCCCCCAGGGGATTGTGGTCCTGCCCTCCCCCCCCCCCCCACCCATCCCCCCCGGGGATTTTACCACATGGTAATATCTGGGTACCTTGACCATCAAAGTACACAGTTCAGGTTGTCTGCAAGTGAGCTGTTGCTGTTTGTGTCTGTGGTGCTGGTTCTAATGAAATGCACTATGAGCACTATATGGAATTCCAAATTGTGATGACTTGTCTCTTAGCAACTCATTTATTATGACAAAAAAGGCCATTTCCTAATATCATTTTATTGTTTGAACAGTTTAATATGTTGCAGCTTTCCATTTCTCTTTGTTTTAAATGTGTCCTTGTTGTTATTGGGCACTGCGGACGCAGAAATATTAAGGTCCCCTCTGTTAAAACCCCAGAGCTGACAAATGTTTTCCCTTAAAAGCACGGAGTAGGTCAGAATAGAGCCAAGTATGTTTGTTTAGTCAGTGCCAGAATTTCTTCCTTGTCCTAATTTCCGCTCCCCGATCCATTCACCTTCATTTTTTTCCAAATCCTCTCCATACTTTTCAATTGGCTGAAGTGAATTCCCGCGTTAGTCTGCGAAATAAAATAGGTCACACTGCTGATAGTCAACTGATTTAAGCAGGTTCTCATGTTGAGTGCCTGCAGAATATAAATAGGCACCAAAACATGTGTTACTGTGCCTCAAAAAGGTGATTTAGACATACTTGTGATCTGATCAATTGTTCTTTAATTTTGTACTGAATGCGTTACAGGGAATCTGTCTGGAATTATCTTTTACAGTTGTAGATAGTGATATGTGCTAATTATTGACTGTTTTGGCTGGGATGTTTGCTGTTGATTGTGTTCTGTCTAGAACAGTGAGCCAGCTTTTTGCTTGTGTTTTGGTTCCTTGCATTTCAAACTGGTGTGAAGAAACTGTGACTATGATTTGGCCTGAGGTGACCTTGTGCAGTTGACAAGACATACAAATCCAAGAACTAAATAACTTAAACATGTGCAATGGTCCAATCCTGATATGGTGGATGAAATATATGACTTTAAGTATGAGTATATACCAAATTTGCATGGGAATTATACATTGTGCGACTTTAGGAACGACTGCAGAATTTTGAAACAAAAGAACCCATCAGAAGGGAGTGATGTAAGCTCCTCAAAAAAGCGAGAACAGCAAATCCGACAGCAATGCTAAGTGTTGCCCAGTGACAGATGTCTTTTTTGTGTGGAAAGACTCGAATCACAAGGAAACAACATGTTGAAAACATTAGGCAAATGTATGACAAAAACAGCTGAGGATTCTGTCAAAGAAGCAGTCACAAGAAAACAAGATCAGCACATCCTTTTGAAGGTGCAAGATACTGACTTGGCTGCTCGAGAAGCACATCACCCTGCCACCTGTCGGAGAGATCACACTCAAGAGGATGACAGACACCAGGAAACCATCAAAGACACTAAAACCATTGAAGAGCAAGCTTCCAACAAAACCATATATTTTCAGTATATCGTTCAGTGTGTTATGGGCAGAATCATTTAGAGATAAAGAGATTACCACGTTAAGGAAAAATTATGAAACTGCAACATTCCACGCATCTTCTCTGTAGAGATAATAAGTGATAGGTGTCAACAAAATGTGTCAACACACCTCATCCTTGTTGAACAGTCACAATGCCACCATGCAGAGATGCATTAATAATACACATCAAAAGGGCCAACTTTCAAGCACTCTTGATATTCCGCAGTTAAGGCAAGTAGAACCATTCCTTGAGCAGATGGCAAGGCTTGCATACTGTGAATGGAAAAATGGGAGGTATACTGGACAGACTGTTTCTTCATGCCACAAGACCTGGTTGAAATCCAGGTGGAGCAACCGCAAAAGGAAGATGACTATCAAGAATACCCAGAGCTTGAGAATCTTGATGGCTTCAGGTTTGAGGTTGACATATATATGTCTAAGCTGGACATTCAGTGTCACTCAAAGTAAGGGACATTCAGGTTTGGCAACCTGCTATGGCACCGGCTTTGGTACCTGTGGCTAGGAAAAATACACTCAAGCTATAATGATAAATGGTAAGAAATCAGGAGAATAATGCATTTAATAAATTTGTATTTATCAAAGTCAGATAACAATTTCAGAAAATCAGTAATGATTTGTCAAATCACTGACAGTGTGAGCAATCACTTTTGTGAATATCTTTGACATTTCCTAGCTGTTCGTCTGTATTCTTGGCATAATAGCAAAGAGCCTGCTAACTGCAAGCTGATACATGAAACTGTCCAGCAGTTGCATGCTGAATTAAGCCAAACCAGTCAGTTTAATGGCTCCTAAACCTAAACTGTTTTACTCAGACATAACAAAGGCAAAACTGGTAAGTTTTACACACATCGGGCATGTTTCTTGCCTATCTTCCACTGGATGTAGAGTACTGTGAAATTGATTTCTGGTTAAATGGAGGTAGACCAGTGAATAAGTCAGCACCTGCAGTGGTTTTGTGGAAGTAATTTATTGAGGTTTGAACATATGTGCATTTTTGTAAAAGGTTGCTTAACTTTTGAACTTGAGTATATTCTATTCTGTGACATCATCCATTAATGCAGGTGTTAATCAAACATTCTTTGTGACTCTGGTAAATAAAGCACTTTTGTTCAATATTTGTATATGAGCATTGTATGAAATTATGCAACGTGACATTTTTTTCTTTTTTTAATACTTCATTAATCCCACGCGCGGAATTCAGACCACCATACCTGGGTAAGACAACAGCAGCCGCAAGAGCAGTGCTACCCATTGATACCGGCATGTACAGTATTTTTGTGTGTCCAAACAATGGTATAGCTGCCTGTTGTTTGGGATTTGTAAGGGGCACACCCATTTAAATACATGTGATTAAGCTGCTATGTACCATCTCAGATAATCCCTAAAAGCAGGGTAGTTCATCTTGCAGACAAGCAGATATTGAAAAGACACATACTAAGCTATCCAAAAATCACTGTCTCCAAAAGTCCCCGGGGGTTTGATACCTGGACCATGGACTGTTTCAGATTTTTTTTTATTTTTTTTAGATCAAAGTCAGTATGCTTCACTGGTGGTCAACATAGATCAAAGTCAGCATGCTTGGTGGTCAGTGTAAATCAAAGTCAGCTTGTTCCACTGGTGGTCAGCATAGATCAAAGTCAGTATGCTCTACTGGTGGTCAGCATAGATCAAAGTCAGCATGCTTCATTGGTGCTCAGTGTAGATCAAGATGGTATACACCATGTTTTCAGATCATTTGAGAATGCCTTTTGGTTAAACTTTCAGGACAGTCTGGCATCCAAAAGAGCCAGAGAAAAGTACAAAAAGAGTAAACCTGTCATGAAAGGTTAGTTGCGTGTGTTCAGACGGTAGTACAAATAGATAGAGACCATAGACCTAATCTTGCTGCAATTACATAACATTAGTCATCTGTCTTCAGGACCTTGACCAAAGAACTTCATGCAGGAAGATGTGCATATGTCCCTGCTCATTTTGTTTTTTGCTTTTATTTATTATCGTATGGGGATTAATGTGTTTGTGTTTGCTGCCTTCTTGAGTAATATACTTGACTGCAAGTGTTTATTTCTGGTTTTTAGGTGTGTATCCGTGAGGCAAGAGGCTTGCCGCCTGCTCTGGCCCACTTTGTGTTCTGCCAATACAGCTTCTGGGGGCACTCGGACCTGGTGGTGGTGCCACCCGAAATCAACCCGGACCAGATGGAGAAACCAGATGATGACACCGTCTCTTTCACCTTCAACCATGAAAAGGTAACACTGAGACTGCCCCATAAAACCCAGCTCAATAACCCCTGCAGCAGTTGTTCTGGATCTTGCATCTGACATCCAGATTGTAGCAAGGTTTTCTGCACCTGGTACTCAAAATCCCAAACTGTGGCAAAACATCACATGCCAGTCCTAAAACTGGCATTAGTATGTAGAACTGCTTATATACAGGTTCCTGTTCCCATGGACATTGTCATTTACTTGGTGTCACCTTTGTCATTTACTTGGTGTCACCTTTGTTATTTACTTGGTGTCACCATGTCATTTACTTGGTGTCACCTTTGTTATTTACTTGGTGTCACCTTTGTCATTTACTTCGTGTCACCTTTGTCATTTACTTCGTGTCACTATGTGTTTGCTGAATGAATATGCTCAGGGGACATTTTTGATTGAGATCAACAATTACTATGAAAATACTTTTATGACCTGTATCTGACTGAAAGTATGTTTCCTTCCTGTCATTCCCAGGTGTTCCGGGTCCCTATCACAGAAGAGTTTATTGAGTTTTGCTCGGATGGAGCTCTGTCCATGGAGGTATGGGGCCACCGCAGTTACGGCTTTGGTCAGATGCTCACTGTGGCAGACACCGCCCAGGCCAAGTCACGCTCCGTCACAGACAGGTCTGGTTGGATTGTTGTTGTTTTTAAACATGTTAATAATTTAGTGTAGGGTGGGTATATCTAGCAAAGCTAAAGCTAAAGACACAAGCTAAGTAAGGCATTAGCAGAGTCCACAAGAAAAGCAACTCTCAGTAACATTGATGCCTATGTACCATGATGTATTAATAATATGAACACTTGTTGAGCACCTCATCTCGAGATTGGCCCTAAGCACTTCATAATGGCAGCTAATGGATGCTAGACAGTCACCAGATACATAAACAATTATAAGCATTCATACAGGGTACAACACATGCTCAGAGTTCAGTATCAGACGTGTTGAGTTTTGTTGTGCACCAGGTGGAACGAAGTGATGCGCAAGATTGAGATGTGGGTGGAGTGTCACGAGCTGAATGACCAAGGGGAGTACACACCTGTGGAGGTCATCCCTAAACCTGAGGTGCCCTGTGCTGGTGTCTTTCAACTCAGACAGGTAAAGACCCCCCTCCCCGGTTAAAAACAATGTTGATTTTAATAGCACAAGACAAAACCTGTGCAAATTTTCAGGGTAGACCCCTTTTTCTTCAGGTCTTTCACAACTTTGATTCCAATTTTGCAGAACCTCCATGACTAATTTAGTCATTTTTTTGTTGACCACTTACTGGATCATTGCCCTGAAATAACCATACTGGTTGACTGGGTGTAAAACACCAAGTTATTTACTTACTTATTTGCTGGATCTGTGCAGTCCACCCCACCATTTGAGTAACTGACACTTATTCATGACAAAACACAAAGATGTGCCTGTGACTGGACGTTATCACTGCAGGGTCACTCACGGCGAGTGCTGGTGCGCATCAAGCCTGTGGCCAACTCAGGCACCCTACCGCTGATCTGTGAGTGCATCACATCGGTGCACATCGGCTGCCTGGCCGTGCGCTCCAAGCTGCAGAAAGGCCTGGACTCATACCAGGAGGAGGACCTCACCGTGCTCAGGGACCGCTGGTCCAAGGCCCTGGCCAGACGCAAGCAATACCTGGATGAGCAGATACAAAAACTGATCAACAAACCTGGTAAACGGTCTTGCCTTGTCTTGCCTGTCATGCACGGTCTTGCCTTGTCTTGCCTGTCATGCTTTTCCTTGCCTTGTCCTGCTATGCTTTTCCTGTCTTTTCTTGTCTTGCTTTGCCTTGTCTTGTTTTGCTGTGCTTTTTCATGTCTTCCTTTGTCTTGTCTTGTTTCATCTTCTCTTGCCTTGTCTTGTCTCATCTTGTCTTGTTTCACCTTGTCTTGCCTTGTCTTCTTTCACCTTCTCTTGCTTTGTCTTGTCTCGCTTTGTCTCACCCTCAGACCCTCAGGGGTTTTAGGCCTCAGAACACCTTCACTGCCTCCACCCATCCATGTTTAGTGCTGACACAAGGTTTGCTTCCCCAAACATCAAGCAGTGTTATACAGTAATGCTTTCTATTTTGATGCAAATCCTTTGATGAGAGAAAGAGAGGAAATGTCAAATCATTTTATTTTCTATTTTTTATTTCATGCACAGCAGTGAAGGGGTTAGCTGGCCTGCCTTGCTTTGCTTTGTTTTTGTCTGGCCTTGTTTTGTCCTGGCCTGTTTATTTAGTTAATATCAAAATCCACAGCACTGACAGTGATTGGCAGTGTTGCATTTAGTTCAGTTTCTGTTCAAAAGATTCTGTTGGCACTGACCTTGTCTGTTTGGCATCACAAACAAACCATCATGCAAAAGAAATGGAAAAAATGAAAACTGTTGTTATTACATGTAGAACATCTGTCAAAGCTGCTAAGGTGGATGGAAGAATATGAGGGTTAAAACAGTCTAATGGAATTGCCCCATTTGGGATGAATAAAGTGTTACTAAGTTGAACTGAAAGATTTTCAAGCATGGAAGAGCTTGTGAAGGGGATGGGGAACAATGACGACAACAAAAACTAGTGCTGACTTCAGTATAATCCTGTGGAATGGTTGTAGTATCTGTTGTTGCAGAGATTGGGGGTAGAGGTTTTTTTTGTTACATTTTGCATCAATATGATTTCCAGTCCATTGCCACCACACTGTTTTTTTATTTGTTTGTTTTTCCATGGGAAAAATAAAGATGTATGTTATTGTGTTGGGTTCGATTGCGTCATATACTTCTAGAATTGCTGTTTCAGATAAGACAAAGGTCATATACTTCTGGAATTGCTGTTTCGGATAAGACAAAGGTCATATACTTCTGGAATGGCTGTTTCAGATAAGACAGAGGTCATATACTTCAGGAATTGCTGTTTCAGATAAGACGGAGGCAGACTCTGAGCGAGAGCGAGCACTGATTGAGCAGTGGGTATGTTTGACGGAAGAGCGCAATGCTGTTCTGGTTCCCTCCCCTGGCAGCAACATCCCTGGTGCTCCGGCTGACTGGTGAGGATCATGATACACTCAGACAAATTACACCTTTGTCTCCAGGCCCATTTCAAAGTGTCAAAGTGAAAGGCTGGCTGAGGAATATTGGGGGTAGAAGCCTGGGGAAGGGAGGGGGTCTGGGGTTAAGATCTTGTCAGCAAAGTGGATCAGCGACTTATATGCTGACTTTTAGTTATTTCAGGTCGTCAAGATTTGAGTGTGGCAGAGACCTTTTAGAGAAGTTTTAATGACCATGCAGGGTCCACGTTTGTTGGGTTTTGTTCTGCACAATCATGAAAAGAGTTGGCAAGGTTTAGAGTAGTATATCACATAGAAGGAAAGATCTGGAGTAGTATATAACAATAAATGGAAAGATAATAATAATAATAATAAATAATTCTTATAAAGCACTATTCTTTAACCAGAGTTAAACTCACTGCACTGTACAAACATCTTATCACAAAAACTACATTAACATACATTTCAGCAAACAAAACCTTAATTATTGTAGCTTAAATTGCTGTTATTGCATATCAAACAATAGACACACACACACACACACACACACACACACACACACACACACACACACCACACACACACAAAATGACATGTGCACACCAGTCTCTGCTCGTCCACTCATACAACAATTAGCAAAATATTAACTTAATGATCTCAAACAACAACACCAATTTGAATCTGTCCCACCCAACCCCGATCTGGAGTAGTATATCACAATAGATCATCACAATAGATCATAAGATCTGAAGTAGTATGTGACAATAGCTCATAAGATCTGGAGTAGTACGTGACAGTAGATCATAAGATCTGAAGTAGCATATCACAGTAGATGGAAAATCTGTGTAGTCGATCACAGCAGATGGCAAGGTCAGGGTAATTATCACAATAGATGCAATATATGGCATAGTCTGGGTAGTCAATCACAGTAGATGACAAGGTCTGGGTAATTATCACAATAGATGGCAAGGTCTGGTTAGTCGATCACAGTAGATGGCAAGGTCTGGGTAATTATCACAATAGATGGCAAAGTCTGGGTAATTATCACAATAGATGGCAAAGTCTGGGTAATTATCACAATAGATGGCAAGGTCTGGGTAATTGATAAACAATAAAAGATGGCAAAGTCTGGGTAATTATCACAATAGATGGCAAGGTCTGGGTAGTTGATAATAAATGGAAAAGTCTGGGTAATTATCACAATAGATGGCAAGGTCTGGGTAATTATCACAATAGATGGCAAGGTCTGGGTAATTATCACAATAGATGGCAAGGTCTGGGTAGTTGATAACAATAAATGGAAAAGTCTGAGTAATTATTACAATGGATGGCAAGATGTGGGTAGTTGATCACAATCTTGATCACAGTAAATGGCAAGGTATGGAGCAGCATAGTGCAATAGACTGGGGCAGGGAGGAGGGTGATACATTTAACACAGACAAACACCTGAATAATGTACACAGATGAACACCTGAATAATGTACACAGACCATACCATGGATGCTCACACTTTTGAATGGTTTAGACTGCAGGTGTGTATACTTAAGTGAGTGTAATTTGATTCACTGTTTCAGGCATCCACCCCCAAATGTGGAGGAGCACTCACCTGTGCTATTTCTGGACCTGAATGGTATGGTTGTTATGTGATGCATTACATACATCATGGGTGAACGAGTTCACAGGCAGGAATACATTTATGACTTTAGGACAAGAATGCAAATAGGTCAATAAATATGAAAGAAACAAATTGAAAGACTCTATTTATATGTGTGAGGAATCATATTTCCAGCCACTAGCTGTTTACAAATTAGCCATGTTTGGTGTCACAGTAATGGACATTGGATGATACTGGAACAATATAATTATGATTTCAAAACAGATTCATTATGCTTGTCACAATGTGTGTGTTTAAACAAAATTCTAATATGGTTGCCAAATTTTAGCTACCAGCTTTTTGTCTGGCTACCAAATTGTAAAGTATGAGAGCGAAATTTTTGACTTTCAGGGCTGCCCTCCCCCCTGCAAAATACTTGACATTCAGGGCTGCTCCTCCCCCCCCCTACCCCCCACCCCCAACCCCCCAGCCTCCCCACACTTCCTGATCTTCCGCTGGATGCTTTTGTGTACAGTTTTGATGTACAGGTCTACTGAGACCCACAAGGGTGTGCGGTCACCACCTGTTATCCACTCACCTCCCAGTTGATCATGCATGACATATCTGCCACATAAAACATTCTAACCTCATATTTTTACAACATGATAAATCATGTCAACTGACCACATGACTTGTTATGTTGTAATACCCATGTGCATAGGCTTACACAACACCTCTTATTAGAAATCTCTTTACACTGAAAGCTGAACTCTTTTGAGTAAATCGGACATACTTAACTTACTATTTTGCCTTTTCAGTTAAATAAACTAATAAATGTGATTTGGGGCCAAAAGAGTTTCCCAGTGAACTGTCTTTTCTGTCCTTGAACTGCTTCTATCAACTGTAACTACTAAGTGTTTCTCTTGGAATCAAGCAAAACTAAAGCTTGAGTTATTGGCACTATTATTTACATTTCATTTGACTTTCTTCATCAGCTGATGTAATGAAAGAATGTTGATTGTCTTTCACAAAGTGGTCCAGCACCCACATTATACAGCAGCAACTTTGATGTGTGAGCATGTCAAGAGAGTACAAGTTTGTCTCTGACCATAATATCAATACTCTCAGATTTGCAAGTACTTACATTTATTCTCTTTCACTGTGTGTACCGATGAGTCAGACACCTGTGACAGTTCCCTCTGCAAGTGAAGCCAGTACTGTTCACCAAGCAGCAGCTGCAGGTCTCGCTGATTAAAGAAGTCCTCCTTGAAAAGGACTATCACTTAGTTGTCCTTGCTCTCAGCTGGCAGTTGTCATTCATTGTCACCTGGATCAGGTCTCGCTGGGAGAGGCATGAAATTACAGTACATTTCAGTCCCTTCATCCACCTAACTCCAAGCTGACAGTGCATGACATTTGTACCACATAAAACATTCTGACCTCATATCTGAAATCAACTGACGACGCAGCATATTGTGTTGTTACACCCATGTGAGAGTTAGCCTGTTACAGCTGAGCCTATTAAAAGCAGGAATTAAACTGCTTTTCTTTCCTCATGCGGAATTTGTGGTTCCCAACACTCAGATGCTCAGATACCCAAATGCACCACATTGATCTTATAATATTACTTTCCAGTGCCTTCTTCCCTTGCATCCAGTGTTTTATTAGTGTATGTTCCCCATGAGCATGCTGTGGTTGGAGCTTTGGGGCACCTTAGAAATGGACATTTTTATTGTTACCCTCTCTCATCATTATAGAATGATGCTTGCTAACAAGATGGGCATTGTGTCAAGTAGACTGTGACATGGTGAACTCTGTCCTGCCAGCTGACGACATGAGCACACCCAACGCCAAGGAGGGTCTGCAGGCTGTGGGAGTGAACTCAATTCTGCCCAAGGAGCATAACGGCCAGTTTGTCAACCTGCCCATCGTCAAGTACTTCACTGAGGTGGACAATGTAAGTAAGACTACAACAGAATGGCTGCGTACATACTTACAGCACAGGTTAAAGAGGTCCCATCCTCTAGGAGTGTGAACCGAGGAGTGTTGCTGCGCTGCCTTCGCTGTTAATTATCTGCCAACTGTCTCTGTAGTCATTTCTTTTTACTACTTCATTGTCCCTTGTGGGAAAGTTCAGTTGCCTAATTACCTGGGTAAAGCACAATGAGACTGTGCAATTTTTGTCTGTTCAAACAATGTTATGGCTGCCAGCGTTTAGGATTTTTAACATGCACTCAGATGTTTGTGTAAATGAATGTGCACGGGGGCTGTACTGACACAGTAAGAGAGTCTGCACTGGAAGCTGACTCTCAGAAAAAAACCATGCCATACTGGGGACTTGAACTAGTGTCAGTCGTGTCCCTAGCTTTTCAGTTGGATGTTCTACCAACTGAACTACCCCCGCTCCTTTATGCACTCTACCCACCGAATGTCTCTGGTGTTACTATTAATTTTGCACTCTACTCACCAAATGTCTCTATATTAATTGTGCACTCTACTCACCAAATGTTGCTGTATTAATTATGCATGCTACCCACCAAATGTCTGTGTGTTAAGTATGCACTCTACACACCTAATGTCTCTGTACTAATTATGCACTCCACTCTACCCACTGGATGTCTCTGTACATAGTGGGTGAAAGGGATATTACTGAGATGCTTCCCTGTAATTCAGTTGTATAATAATACATACAGATGACTGTGCTGTTTAATAATTTGGTGTCAAAGTTTTACACCCTGTCAGACTAGCTTTCTCTTTTTTACCCCCATCTGATCTGGGTTTTGTTGATGTTGCCTTGCCTTGACAAACAAATTCCTGAATGGTGATGATTCTTTTTAGTTGTAGATCTGTGTCATTACTATGGCAGCTGTAATTCTTTGGGTTTGGTGGTCAGGTGTGTGCCATTGCATCGTGGGACTCCTCACTGCACGACTCGGCCAGCCTGAACCGTGTGACGCCGGCTAATGAGCGGATGTACATGGTGGTGAAGGCAGTGGTGCGACTGAGTCACCCGGCCTCCATGGAACTGGTGCTGCGCAAGAGAATCGCAATCAACATCTACAAAAAGCAAAGCCTCACCTCCCTCACTCACATGCTGAAGAACAGAATCATCGGATCGGTGGGTCACACTCTTGCACATGCTTGATGGGTTAAGTTGAGTGTACCACACTGGAGCAAAATGGGATTTAAGAGGAAAACTAGGACTGGGGAATTGAGATGGAAATGATAAAAGGGGAATTGATAGGGAAATGACAAAAGGAAAATTGAGAGGAAAATGACAAAAGGGGAATTGATAGGGAAATGACAAAAGAAAAATTTAGAGGAAAATGACAAAAGGGGAATTGAGAGGAAAATGACAAAAGGGAAATTGAGAGGAAAGTGACAAAAGGGGAATTGAGAGGGAAATGACAAAAGGGGAATTGAGAGGGAAATGACAAAAGGGGAATTGAGAGGAAAGTGACAAAAGAGGAATTGAGAGGGAAATGACAAAAGGGGATTTGAGAGGGAAATGACAAAAGGGGATTTGAGAGGGAAATGACAAAAGGGGAATTGAGAGGGAAATGGCAAAAGAGGGAAATGACAAAAGGAGAATTGAAAGGGAAATGACAAAAGGAGAATTGAGAAATAACAAAAGGGGAATTGAGATTTTGCTAGCAGGGTTAGCTGAAAAAGGAAAATGGAGAGGAAAGCTATTTAAGGAGAGTTGAGATGAAAACTGCAATACAGGAACTGAGAGTGTGAAGTCTGAAGTGTAACAAGTGGTGATGATGGTGTTTGTGTTACAGGACTACCTGTCTGACAGCGGCATCATGTACGAAGTAGTCTCCAATCTACCAAAGGTGAGTGTATGCCATACAGCCATGCTGCAGTTTACAGTGTCACTTCATTCAAAGCCACATAGAGCGCATGCCTATTCAGCACCTGCAGGAGTTGGCACAGAAAGTTGACCCAGGAGAAGACAATTCTCCCACCTGCACCGGGACTTCAACCCGTGACCTTCCGATCATGAGTCTGATGCTACCACTCAGCTACCCCTACTCCCCATTATGATGAAATGTTGCATTTCTCAGGTAGTTTAATTTTTCAGCGGCCAGTAGTTATTATCCATATTCTTGCTTTTGTTTTTGCTGTTGCTTTCTGGTGAGTGTGTGTGGAAACATTTCCATGCACCAGATGCATGAAGAAAAGATAACTGCATGACTTCAACGGATAAAAAAGCTCAGATTGATGTCAATGTGGTCATCAGTGTGGTCACAGTCACCATGATTGATGTTATTGTCAGCGTGGTCACAGTCACCATGGTTGATGTTGTCATCAGCGTGGTCACAGTTGCCTTGATTGATGTTATTGCCAACGTGGTCACATCCTCCATGATTGATGAGCATGGTCGCAGACACCATGATTGATGTCATTGTCAGCATGGTCACAGTCGCCATGATTGATGTTATTGTCAGCGTGGTCACAGTCACCGTGATTGATGTTACCATCAGCGTAGTCACAGTTGCCATGATTGATGCTATTGTCAGCATGGTCACAGTCACCATGATTGATGTTATTGTCAGTGTGGTGACAGTCACCATGATTGATGTTATTGTCAGTGTGGTCACAGTCACCATGATTGATGTTATTTGTCAGTGTGGTCACAGTCACCATGATTGATGTTATTGTCAGTGTGGTCACAGTCACCATGATTGATGTTATTGCCAATGTGGTCACAGTTGCCATGATTGATGTTATCATCAGTGTAGTCACAGTTGCCATGATTGATTTTATCATCAGTGTGGTCACAGTCGCCATGACTGATGTCGTCTTCAGTGTGGTCACAGTCACCATGATTGATGTTATTGTCAGTGTGGTCACAGTCACCATGATTGATGTTATCATCAGTGTGGTTACAGTCACCATGATTGATGTTATCATCAGTGTGGTTACAGTTGCCATGATTGATGTTATCATCAGTGTGGTCACAGTTGCCATGATTGATGTTATCATCAGTGTGGTCACAGTTGCCATGATTGATGTTATCATCAGTGTGGTCACAGTCACCATGATTGATGTTATCGTCAGTGTGGTCACAGTCACCATGATTGATGTTATTGTCAGTGTGGTCACAGTCACCATGATTGATGTTATCATCAGTGTGGACACAGTTGCCATGATTGATGTTATCATCAGTGTGGACACAGTCACCATGATTGATGTCATCATCAGTGTGGTTACAGTCACCATGATTGATGTCATCATCAGTGTGATTACAGTCACCATGATTGATGTCATCAACTGTATGGTCACAGTCGCCATGATTGATGTCATCATCAGTGTGGTTACAGTCACCGTGATTGATGTCATCATCAGTGTGGTTACAGTCACCGTGATTGATGTCATCATCAGTGTGGTTACAGTCACGTGATTGATGTCTCATCAGTGTGGTTACAGTCACTGTGATTGATGTCGTCATCAGTGTGGTTACAGTCACTGTGATTGATGTCGTCATCAGTGTGGTTACAGTCACTGTGATTGATGTCGTCATCAGTGTGGTTACAGTCACTGTGATTGATGTCGTCATCAGTGTGGTTACAGTCACTGTGATTGATGTCATCATCAGTGTGGTTACAGTCACTGTGATTGATGTCATCATCAGTGTGGTTACAGTCACTGTGATTGATGTCATCAGTGTGGTTATGGTCACTGTGATTGATGTTGTCATCAGTGTGGTTATGGTCACTGTGAGTGATGTCATCATCAGTGTGGTTACGGTCACTGTGAGTGATGTCATCAGTGTGGTTACAGTCACTGTGATTGATGTCATCATCAGTGTGGTTACAGTCACTGTGATTGATGTCATCAGTGTGGTTATGGTCACTGTGATTGATGTTGTCATCAGTGTGGTTATGGTCACTGTGATTGATGTTGTCATCAGTGTGGTTATGGTCACTGTGATTGATGTCGTCATCAGTGTGGTTACGGTCACTGTGATTGATGTCATCAGTGTGGTTACAGTCACTGTGATTGATGTCGTCATCAGTGTGGTTACGGTCACTGTGATTGATGTCATCAGTGTGGTTACAGTCACCATGACTCACTGCTGCAGGGCTCTGAGGAGCTGGAGGAGCTGGAGACTCTGGCACAGATGGCTGCCTCTCACAACGACACATCTGCTGTGGATGGGGAGACCTACATAGAGAAGTACATCAAGGGCATATCCGCAGTGGAGAGCATTCTGACCCTGGACAGACTCAGACAAGTAAGGGTTGTCTCCGCACTGCATCCAATCGATGTTTAATTTTATGTCTATTCACCCAAAGTACTATTAGACACACACAATTTGTTTTAATAAGTTATATCACTGCACCCATTGTACTGCCCAAGATACACTCACGCAGGTGGCCTTCTGCTACACCTCTTTCTCTGGACACTGACAGGCTAAATGTAAATGTGTCAAGGGAATCTCTTTGGTAGAGAGTATTCTCATGTTGGATAGACCCATCAATCACCTGGAGGAGAGAGGTGTGGAAAGAAGAAGCACTCAGTGATCTTCCTTGAAAGGATGAGAAAGGACCATTGTCAATCAGATAAACACTGGAACTGTTTCAAAGGTGATGTTTGGAAAACTTGTGAGAGATGGGTCATCAAAGCACATGGATTGCACCTTTAACTGAACTGAACAGACCCACACAGATGAGCTGTTAGTGGTGATTAAAACGGGGGGGGGGGGGGGGGGGGGGGGGGGATTTGTTTGTTAATTGTGCAGTTGCCACCTGTTGCACCAAAGTATGTCTGCAATAGGAAAGGGCCTTATCCACGTTTTCCTTTGAATGGAATAAATAAACAAGTACTTGACTTAGCTTCCTGGCATAAAGACAATTCTCACAAGTATATGAATTTGGTGTGTGTGCATGTGTGTGTCTGTGTGTGTGTGTGTGTGTCTGTGTCTGTATATGTGTGCTGCAGGAGGTGGCAGTGAAAGAACTGCTGACTGTGTCTGGCAGACCCATCAGCCTGAGGAAGACCACCAGCGTCCCCAACATCAACCAGGTATGTACAGGTGCACCCTGACTGGCAGCTACCCCACGTGGCGGGCTGTGTAGCTAGCAAAATATGTAGCTGGCTAACTGCCTATGGCTGTTGTTTTTCTGAGGTTCAATGGCCCAGAGCAGAGTCTGCAGTGTTGTATCTCTCCAATCTCTATATATGTATGACCATTTTGTGACTAGCTAGTGTCTGTTGGTGTTAGTGACTGTCAGTTTTTTTTTGCAAGGTGTATCATGCCAATATTTTGATGATCCAAATACATAAAAGGTTCAAAAGAACGCTTATTTATTAAGACACAAACACACAGTCTGCAAATTTTCAGGGTAATCCCCTTTGTAAAGCTACAAAATGACACTTAAACAATGAAAAACAATGAAAAATGAGATGAGAAGCGAAATAACTTATCTTTTTTGGTTGAGCTATGTTGTTTTCCACAAAGGTTCTTTTGAACCATTTATGTGTTTGGATCTTGTTTTAGAATGCTAGCAGTCATTTTTGTTTCAAATATTTTGATGACTGTGCATGTCGTTTTCAGTGATAATGTTCTTTTGTCCTCCTGATAAAGCAGGAGTGTCCTTCTTAACACAGATACCCACAGGTGTGTGAGAGTTTGTGCATGCTGCACATGAACACATTAATGTGACGTGTATGCTGCACATGAACATGTACATGAAGTGTCCCAGCCACTGAGATAGCTGATGTCTGATGTCAGGGGACACTACAAGAATGTACTGGAAACAGCGCTGCAGGATGTTAACTTAGTTTTGATTTTGTCTCATCAGCAATACACCTCTATTCTTAACTATGATAGTGGGTTGGTCTTGTATATATATATATATATATATATGTATATATATATTCTTGTTACACATCAAGAGCAGTTTTCTTTCTCAGTCAGTGCAGCTTTTCGGACCCCAGCTCTGCCCTTTTTGACCTCATTGTGGGTAACATTTTGTTGATTGCTGTTTGCTTGTTTGCGCATTTCAGGAAAATACCAGCAAGGTAACACACTGATAGATTAGAGCTAACCAGACTTGGCAACTAACAGTGTGCAAACAGTAACCTGTCTCCAACAACTTTCTTTCCTCTTACCTCTGTGTTTCATGAGCAGATGCTGGACACAGTGAGCTTTTATACATAGAAATGGGCAAAGCAGCAGGGTAGAAAACTAGTGTGGAACTCATCGCTCTGGGCCCCATTCCCAGAACTCATTGCTCTGCCCCCCTTCCCCCAACCGCCTGTTTTTTGTTTTGTTTATTTTTGAGGGGTGGTTGCTTGGTGATTGCTTTTGTGGTGGCATTGGTGTGGATTTTTATATAGAAGGTTTAGGCAGCTAAATTTTTGCCCAAATGAAAAACTACCCAACATTTAAAGACCAGTTATCTTTGCAACTGGTCAACTGTTTTCTATGGATCACTGTATGTCAGTGGTAGCACAGAAGTGCATAATTATTTCAGCAAAAGACAAAGTAGAACCATTACCTAGACTGAGAGCATTACAACAGCTGATAACCTTTCCAAAATATTGTCACTAATACTGGCTTGTTTCTAAAACAAAACAGTTAGTGGTGATGGTTACTTTGATAATGTCAGTGTATTTTATTGCTCTGAATTAGTTGGCTGATTTTTAAGCAATTTAATGCTGCTGATTTTTTCCCCTCCCCACCCCCCACCACCCGTTTTGTTGTTGTTGTTGTTTAGTGGGGGGTGGGGTGGGGGAAGGGGGCTGTTGAGGAAGAACAAATATGTATTAAAAAGACATTTTCTGTGCTTGATCACAGTCCCTGATAATGAATGTTTGTATATTTGTCTGTATGTGTGAATTATATATGTGTGTATATAATTCAGATCAAATAAATCCCTATTGTTCACAGTTATACAATACAGTTTTTTTAATAATCTTTGACACCTGGGCTCAAAAAGCTGTCAAAAATTCTGGCATCTATTTATACATGACTGTCATGATAGGGTGGCAGTTACCCAGTCAGTGTCTGTACCCTGTGTATGGGACTAAACAGGTGTCTATTGTCATATGACTGTCATGATGGGGTGGCAGTTATTCAGTCAGTGTCTGTACCCTGTGTTTGGGAGTATATGGGTTACAGTTACCCAGTCAGTGTCTGTACCCTGTGTATGGGAGTATATGGGTTACAGTTACCCAGTCAGTGTCTGTACCCTGTGTATGGGAGTATATAGGTTACAGTTACCCAGTCAGTGTCTGTACCTGTGTATGGGAGTATATGGGTTACAGTTACCCAGTCAGTGTCTGTACCCTGTGTATGGGACTAAACAGGTGTCTATTGTCATATGACTGTCATGATGGGGTGGCAGTTATTCAGTCAGTGTCTGTACCCTGTGTTTGGGAGTATATGGGTTACAGTTACCCAGTCAGTGTCTGTACCCTGTGTATGGGAGTGCATGGGCCTGCATGTGTACCTGTATGCAAGAGAGCCAATGTTTACTAACCCAGCATGCAGTTTTTTAGTCTGCACAGTCTTAACTTTGTCATTTTCTGATACTAACCCTGCATTTTGTCTCTTTGCCGCCTTTCAGATTGTCACCTCTCCTACTGGATTGCTGCAGCAACAGGTAGACCTCTTCCCTCTCGTATCCTCTCACACTGTTTCTAAGTTGAAAAGTTCTCAACACAACATAAGTGATGGTGGGGAGGGGGGGGGGGAAGTAAGCTGGAACCTTTTGTCAAAAGCGAATATTGATGGACCGGAGTTTTGTTAAGTAACGGTTTGGCTCAGTTGCTTTTTAAATGCAGTGACTGCAGTGCCCTCATGTTAAATTTAATCCTTTGACTGCATTGACTGCAGAGGGAGCAGTTGATGATGAAACATAGTGTCTTTTGGCTTCTGAGATTGCCAGAAGAAGTAAAAGTGTTGGGCAGTGTCAGCACTAATAATACTAACAGTGGTCATTTCTATAGCACAGTATCTCTCCAACAAGGATGAGCACATTGCGCTTTACAAGATCAACAATATGTACACATAAACCTCAGGGAAGCAACCTGGGTTAGTCTAAATCTTCTCTCTCTCTCTCTCTCTCTCTCTCTCTCTCTCTCTCTCTCTCTCTCTCTCTCTCTCTCTCTCTCTCTCTCTCTCTCTCTCTCTCTTATTTTAATAGGGATGGGAAATTCTTAAAATGTTCTGTACATGTGGGTGGAATTTTGCAGGGCATAATTTTACAAACTGCTTAACTGTGGATTCTGTAGATTGTTGAATGTATATCCAAACTGTAATACAGTATATCCAAACTGTAATACAGCTTTACCAGTAAATGCATTGAAAAAGTCATATCTAATGCATATATATATATAGAGAGAGAGAGAGAGGGTATAACAAAGTCCAAGCATGTTTTTTAGTGGAAACCTTTTACTCCGAATTTTTACCCATGAGGGCTTCGTCAAGGCCCGGTTGGCTTGACTGATTCCTACAAAAAATAATTAGATTATAAAATACGTCATATTTTTATACATCATGCTCTCTTGCACACAACATACATTCTAGACAACTAGGGAACACACACTGTGCCCAGGAGTCACAGAGAGCCTTGTTTTTCTGTCTGTATATATATATATATAAAATCAGTCAATGCATTCAAAAGGTTATGCATGTCTAGTACACATAAATTATGTAGTTAAATATTAGTGCACTGACTGTGTCATCTGTAGTTTATGTAAATCAGTTAACTATCAAAATGGTCTTGTCTAGCACTTTCAGCATGTATGATCATTAAATGCATTGAAAAGGACATGTTTATAGTTGTAAATAGAGTTATTATTTGACTCCATACAAAATGTTTATGATGATTCAAGGTAGGATTTGGGGTTCACTTTAACATTTGTTTGTATCATGGTAATGAAACAAGAGAAGAAATCACAATTAATTGTAATTCTGATGACTATATATATACAACAGAACAGGCAACAAAATGTAAAAAGAAAGTTTTTCTAAAGGAAGTAAATGAGCATGCTGTTTTCTCTGGTCAAACAGTTTAAGATGCTGTTTTCCCTGATCAAACAGTAAAGATGCTGCTCTCTCTAACCAAACAGTAAAGATGCAGCTTTCTCTAATCAAACAGTAAAGATGCCGCTTTCTCTAATGAAACAGTAAAGATGCTGCTTTCCCTAACCAAACAGTAAAGATGCTGCTTTCCCTAACCAAACAGTAAAGATGCTGCTTTCCCTAACCAATTTCCAAACAGTAAAGATGCTGCTTTCTCTAATCAGACAGTAAAGATGCTGCTTTCCCTAACCAAACAGTAAAGATGCTGCTTTCCCTAACCAAACAATAAAGATGCTGCTTTCTCTAATCAAACAGTAAAGATGCTGCTTTTCCTAACCAAACAGTAAAGATGCTGCTTTCTCTAATCAAACAGTAAAGATGTGTTTCTCTTCTGATTCCCACCACTTGGTTCCACAGATGCAAAAATGAATATTCTTTCTGCTCAGAATCCAGAGCTGCCACTAGTAGCCAGGAGTAGGTCAGGATGTATCTTGTCTTGCTTTGCCTGTAATTCAGTGTAACTGGAATTCAGCCAGGAGTACGTCAGGATGTATCTTGACTTGCTTTGCCTGTAACTCAGTGTAACTGGAATTCAGCCTTCCTGATTCATTCAACGTCATCATTTGCACCAAACTTCATCCAACAGGATGTGACATTGTGGACAGTGAATCAGATTTCACTTTTGATTTGGTGAATTATGTTTCAACCTGAAAATTAATAGACCCAAACACATAAATGGTTAAAAAGAACACCAGTTTAATATGACCATACTAAACATGTGTGACTCACCAGGGTAAGCCCCTTTTGCCAACAACAGTTTAACAACAAAGTAATAAATGAAAATGGATTTACCCAGTTGCTGTTGGGGTGTGTTGAACACAATGTGTTTGGAAGAATGTTGGCATGACAGTAATGTGTAGTGAAATAGGCATGATGTAATCAATATTATGACGTCAGTTAGATGACACAGAAGGGGGAAGGGGGGTGGTGTCTATTGGAACAACAGAAAGCATGCTGCTTGTCTGTTGAAACAATAGTAAAGCTGCTTGTATATTGAAATAATGAACATGTTGGTTGAAACAACAATAAACATGCGGTTCACTGATTTCAGTTCCGAGCAGACAGCGTGCAAGACTTGTCACTGGCCGATCAACTCTCACCAAAGTCACGCAACTTCCCTGGTGAGTTGTTTCGTCTCCGCTCTTTGTCAGAAGTCAGTGAAACCATGGCAACGATAGCAAAAGCTGCCTGTCAACGCAAGCGCCACTCTTTCTCTATAGGTGGGTGTGACCAGGTTATCAAGTGCTTTTTTCAATGGAGATTGGTGTTTTGTTGGCACACGTTTGCTCTGGTGCAAACAAGAAAAGAAATGGCTGTCAGTGGCAAGTGTCTTGGTGAAGTCTTTGCCCTGTTGATGCCGACTTGCTGTTGTCTAAGTGCAGCTTCTTTGCACTCGCTCTCTCCTTTTTTCTTTCCTTCTTTTTGTCTTCTTTTTTAAACATTCTTTATTCATTGCTTATTCATTTGTTAATAAGTAAGTAACTTGGTGTTGTACGCCCAGTCAACCATTATGGTTATATCAGGGCAATTGTTAATAAGTAATCTTGTAACTTTGACCTGATCTTCATGTGGGCATAAAGCAAGTCAATGCTTCACAGGTGTCTATGCAGAACCTGTGTAAAACCAAATTACAGTAGGTCTATAAAAAAAATCCCCTGATTTGACTATGCAGATTTTACTTAAATAAACAGTCTTCATCATGAAAGTTTTCCTTTTCCTTTCATTGACTTTTGTTTCCTGATAGGATGGATTTTTGTAATTTAGAAAATTATTTTTAATATTTAATTAACCCCTTGGGATATTTGGGTCACCTTACCTGGGTACAGCTACAGCAGCTGTGAGAGTAGTGCTAGCAGTTGCAATCCTTTCATGTGTCTTAGTCCTGTGGCTGCCTGTGTTTGGGATGTATATGTATACACATGCATGATGCATGTGACTACACCCAGGGGCTGTATGAATTCTGTAAGAGAGTCTGCACTGAAAGTTGACTGTGGGAGAAAAATCCCTTGGCCACCAAGGCACTGAACCTGCATCAGTGTTACACCTGGCTTTTTGGGCCCATGCTCTGCCCACTGAGCTATCCTGCCCCTTATTACACAAACCTTCATTCCACCAGTCATGTATCTGCTCTGTCCTGTATAAAGGAAATCTGCATAAAAACAAAATTAATGGATGAGTCAGATTTTGGGTGGATTGAAGTCAAATCTGCAGCCAGTTGCCAGGTGCTGTGTGAATTTCAGAGTTCCGGAAATGCATGGTATCTGTTATCTTTTTATGTATTCACTGTGATTTTTATAATCTGGCCAAATGCTCCATGTGGGAGTGGGGGGTGGGGTAAGCAAGGCACTGGGACCCTATAAGCCCTTAGTCAGTCAAGATCTTTGAAGTTTTAAAGTCTGTTCACTTCTCATACAAACTGAAGTTAACTGGGGGGAGGGGGGGGGGGGGCACAGAAGCTATTTTGCTCACTTTCAGTGTTCTACTGAAAGCATTTTCATTTAGCTGTCCAGCAGCTAAAAATTAAATATGGAGACACTGAGTCTTGTATAAAAAGAAAACAAAGAAAGGCCTACATAGTGTTGCCATTGCTTGATTTTGATTTACTACCTGTGGCTGATTTGCACTGCACAAGTATCGTTTCTGCTATCGTTGTCATAGTTTTGCTTTTATATTGCATTCTATGTATACATTGGCTGAGCATAATGAATACCTGTTTTCAGTTGCAGGTCATTTGGTGGGAGATATAACGTCTTTTGTTTTCATGGCTTGGCTGAATTATTTCTTTCTTTATTGGCAGCCTTGTTTTCACCTGTTCAGTTTGAGTTTGTTTTGGTTCAGGCACACAGTAATATCACATGATGAGTTGTTCTGGTTCAGGCACACAGTAATATCACATGATGAGTTGTTCTGGTTCAGGCACACAGTAATATCACATGATGAGTTGTTCCAGTTCAGGCACACAGTAATATCACATGATGAGTTGTTCCAGTTCAGGCAGACAGTAATATCACATGATGAGTTGTTCCGGTTCAGGCGCACAGTAATATCACATGATGAGTTGTATATCACATGATGAGTTGTTCTGATGGCAGGCATTTTCACGGGGCATTACGCACTTCCACATGTCATGCATTTGGACATTTTATTATCCTGGTTTGATTGGATTGAAATACACTTAATCTGCATCGTGAATATTTTAGTTGTCATAGCCTTTCTCATAGCAGGAAATGAGATTAACCTTTTCCTGTACCTTCTAGGAACTAAATTTTCAGCAGTTTATTGATATAACACAGATATAACACAGATATAACATAGATATAACACAGATATAACTTAGATATAACACAGACAGTAACCCTTGCAGCTAGTTATTTTTTCTCTTTTTGTTTTTTGTTTTCTCTTCTTTTTTTGTGCAGCGTATTTTTTCTGTTGAAAATAACTTTAAAGAAAGTTGCAAGGCTAAAAGTACTGAAATTGTGGCAAGAAAACTGTTTATATTACAAATGTAATGCATAAGTAGTTAATAAGTGTACTGTTTATATTACAAACGTAATGCATAAGTAGTTAATAAATGTACTTATCCATTTATAATAGTGTATTGACATGAGCATAAATTTTAGGTGTTGGAAATATAGGGGAGCCAGACAGTGCAAGTAGCAACTGCCTGCCTGCCCTTACTCACAGCTCAGGCACAGTTGGTGATGCCCTAGTGGCACTTCCAGCCCCCTTCCCTCTGGTGCAGCACCAACAGACATCAGTCTGTCCATTTTACAGTTGGTGATGCCCTAGTGGCACTTCCAGCCCCCTTCCCTCTGGTGCAGCACCAACAGACATCAGTCTGTCCATTTTACAGTTGGTGATGCCCTAGTGGCACTTCCAGCCCCCTTCCCTCTGGTGCAGCACCAACAGACATCAGTCTGTCCATTTTACAGTTGGTGATGCCCTAGTGGCACTTCCAGCCCCCTTCCCTCTGGTGCAGCACCAACAGACATCAGTCTGTCCATTTTACAGTTGGTGATGCCCTAGTGGCACTTCCAGCCCCCTTCCCTCTGGTGCAGCACCAACAGACATCAGTCTGTCCATTTTACAGTTGGTGATGCCCTAGTGGCACTTCCAGCCCCCTTCCCTCTGGTGCAGCACCAACAGACATCAGTCTGTCCATTTTACAGTTGGTGATGCCCTAGTGGCACTTCCAGCCCCCTTCCCTCTGGTGCAGCACCAACAGACATCAGTCTGTCCATTTTCAAAGCTGTGGTGCAGCTTGAAATCAGGAAGGGCAGACCAACGGCCATTGCTTAAAGTGTGGGAGATCCATGTGCTAACATGGCAGGAGGTGTGTGGGTGCAAAAAAAACACAGGGAATCAAACTGTAAACCTTTAACTTGGAAGGGGGAAGGCAAACCAGACAATCAGACTGTCAACTCCTAGACATGGGGGTGGGAGTGCAAAACAGACCATCAAAAAGGAGGGGAGGGAGGGTACAAACCAGAGAATCAAACCTTCAACTTGTAGCCTTCAGCTTTGTGGGGTGGGTGGGGGGGGGGGGGGATGTCACTGTGGTGTGGAAACTAGTCAAGGTAGTAGGAATACTGTGAGGTTGTAGGGTCACTTCTATTGCTGTTTATGACAGAATGGATTATTTTTTTTAGCACTTGTTTTTAACGGTGTAGATGTGTAGTTGGTCAGGCCAACATTGGAACTGTTTCAAAGGCAGCGCTAGGCAATCTTTTCAGAGATGGGTGGCGCACATATGGGCTTTTCTGAGTACATAGATACCATCTTGAACTGAACTGAGCCAGCTGGGTGTGGCATCCAACTTGTACTGTTCAGTCAAGACGAAAGACGTAGGAATAGGATGCATTTGTTGTGTGCATAGGCAAAAAACATTGTTCACTTGTCAATTTACACCATGACGACTGAGCATTTATGTTTTTGCCATTTTCAGCTCGTCCCAATTATCTCAGTCTGCGAAGTAGCAATCGTTCAAGCCCCAACACTAAATGTATGATTGATGCTCGCTCTCTTCTTTTGCTGTTATGTGTTCCATGGTCAAAGTAATGTTGATACAGTGTCTTGAGTTTTTCGTCTGCTTTTTGATTTTGTCTTAGAATCTTCAGCACCATGCTAGTGTGCCCATATTAGCTTTTTTTCTGGAATGGCATCTTTTCAGCTTTCTTTTTTCCGGGGGGGGGGGGGGGGGGGGGGGGGGGAGATATTTTGTTTGTACAAACAGGTGTACTTTTTTTATGGAAAGCATAAGAACATATTTGCAGCAGTCAAAACTAAAGCAAGCAACAAAGTAATGTATAATACGTGTATGCACACACATACACACATGCTCGCATACACACACACACTCACACACACACACCATTCATGCATTATTCAGTTACATTGTCAATACATTGTTCAGTCTATTGGTTAAAGAAAAGAATTTGTTTTTTGCACATTTTAATCTGTAGGGATGGCATGATTGTCCGTTGGCTCTGGGTGTCCTAGATAGTTCTCTCAGCAGTGTTCTTGTTTGATTTGTATGCATGGTTTTCTGCATGCAGCTAGCACTGTGCATTGCTGGCATCATGAACATGGTTCAGGCCGCACTTGTCTAGCCTCTCTTCTTTTCTCAGTGTTAAGTGTGTCTTGGTTTTTCTCACTTATTCTTATTTGCAACATTCATCTCAAATGAAACTCAGCAATTTGTCATGGATGATTTTACTGAATGTCACCCATAATATTTTCAATAACTGTTCTTTGAGTTTTAAAATATAAAATATGTGTTATTGTGTACTATAATGTGGTTAAAGGACAAGTCCAAGGTTAGGGGTGATTTTTGACACAATTTCTGTTAAAGCTCGCTGAGAACAATGATGTAGGTGAAACTGTGATCTGAGGGTTATAAATGCACACAAAAAAGGCATTTTCTGTTGTACCGAAAGCGTCGCCATGATGCCCAAATCACGTGACCATATGCCTACTACATCACTCTGGGGAGTCGCTGCAAAATGGCCAACTCGAGCTCCAAAGACGAAACTGATACTTTGCCCAAGAGACCCACAAGGATACAGCTGTATCAGTTTGAGCCTGTCAGGCAGGATTTTGAGAGTCCCGGAACATCGTGTCAGCTTCGAAGCAAACCCCATGCAGTATTCCATGGGGTTTGCGAAATCGCACTCATTGAAGTGCTCACTACACAAATGGGCGTGATGTGGAGCAGCAAGAAAGTCAGCTTGTTTGAATTGTATAAATTTAATCCACTTTCACCTCACTGTGGGTCGATTGCGCGGCAGCTCGTGCATTGTTATACCTGGGGTCGTCTGCAAATTGTTACAGTTCATGGCAACACAGTAGGCCGGCATAGTTAACTTTTTTGTCGACCACATGCATACACAGTTTACTGAAGAATCTAAGATGGCAACCGCACTGACTCCCCAGGCTGACGTCACTTCCAGGAAAGTCACGTGACTGATGGAGGCAGCCTACTGAAAATAAAATTGATTAAAAACCCAACAGTTTTTTAAATATTTTATTTCATTAAATCTGAAACTAGTGACTCATTTGTCAATCATTTCGATGGTCATTTTGCATACTTAAAAACCTTGGACTTTTACTTTAATGTTCAGCCATGTTTTAATTTCTCTGATGAGATAATAAAGGAATCTTGAATACATGTTGTTACTAAGAAGTGTCATTTTTCAGGTGACGTTTTGGTGTCAGTTCAGTAATTGCTTAAATTAGGGCTATGATGAGCCCAATCGGCAGGTGTGGATTAAATCAAATCTGATCAGCAGGTGTGAATAAGATCAAGTCCAATAGACAGGTGCTGATAAAATCAAGTCAGATAGGCAGATGTGGACACAATCAAGTCAGACTGGCAGGTGTGGATAAAATCAAGTCAGACAGGCAGATGTGGATAAAATCAAGTCAAATAGGCATATGTGAATAAAATCAAGCCTGATAGGTGTGGATAAAATCAAGTCAAATGGGCAGGTGTGGATGAAATCAAGTCAGACATGCAGATGTAGATAAAATCAAGTCAAATGGGCAGGTGTGGATGAAATCAAGTCGGACAGGCAGATGTAGATAAAGTCAAGTCAAATGGGCAGGTGTGGATGAAATCAAGTCGGACAGGCAGATGTAGATAAAGTCAAGTCAAATGGGCAGGTGTGGATGAAATCAAGTCGGACAGGCAGATGTAGAGAAAATCAAGTCAAATGGGCAGGTGTGGATGAAATCAAGTCGGACAGGCAGATGTAGATAAAATCAAGTCAAATGGGCAGGTGTGGATGAAATCAAGTCGGACAGGCAGATGTAGATAAAATCAAGTCAAATGGGCAGGTGTGGATGAAATCAAGTCGGACAGGCAGATGGAGATAAAATCAAGCCTGATAGGTGTGAATAAAATCAAGTCAGATACGCAGATGTGAATAAAATCAAGTCAGATACGCAGATGTGAATAAAATCAAGCCTGATTACCAGATGTGAATAAAATCAAGTCAGATACGCAGATGTGAATAAAATCAAGCCTGATTGCCAGATGTGAATAAAATCAAGCCTGATTGCCAGATGCGGATAAAAATCAAGCCTGATAGGTGTGGATAAAACAATTCTGAGTGGCAGATGTAGATAAAATAAGCATGATAGGCAGGTGTGGATGAAATCAGGCCTGATGTGTGGACATAATCACAGTTCTTGATGCAGTAGTTAGAGGGAGGGCAGAAAGAGTTTGGAGTGACACATTAGAATTGGCAGCAGAGTGTTTCTGGTGGACTGAACTGACCCAGCCAATAAGGGAATAACCATGCAGAGCAGCCAACAGTTCTTCAGACCTCCTGCAAGGCATCCCTGTTGTTTTCCTGCAGTGTTCCTGTTGCATTCTGTTGTCAAATGAAGAGCATCATGTGG
The DNA here is from genome assembly GCA_018857735.1 of Alviniconcha marisindica. Lineage (NCBI taxonomy): Eukaryota > Metazoa > Mollusca > Gastropoda > Provannidae > Alviniconcha > Alviniconcha marisindica. The sequence goes on along the minus strand of JABMCL010001606.1, from coordinate 263,427 downwards.
TGACCAGATAATTAAACTGATGCATGAGGTATTACTTGCATGGGTTGTTGGATCAGATAGATAACTGATTTTTAATGCTGTCAGCCATTATGGTTATATCAGGGTGATGTTGGATTGGACCGTTCTCAACAAGTGGTTTGAAACAGTTGATACATACCACAGTGGTTGATTTGAGGCTGAAAATTGTAGGAGTTAACCAGCAGCAGTCTGAATCAACAGTAGTCTGGACCAAGTATGAAAGCATGACATTTTATAGTTACGTATTGCTAGTTGTTTTGCCAGCATCACACTCAATGGTTTATCAGGTACGATTATGCAGACCGGGTGGGGGGTTGTGGGTGGAAGAGTTCATGTGGTCTATAAATTTATGGAGTAATCTTGTGTAGAACCCTTCTGTTTTGTGATGCAGACTGACGGTTTATTATGTAGTTCAAACGTGTTGCTTCTTTTCACTGAGCCCTTGTGGGTGAAGATTACTGTGCAAAAAAGGATTTTAGGAGACCCTGTACTCCAGCTTGGACACAGTGTCAATGTGTTATTGTGCATCTCCAGCTTCTTCAACTGAAGCATAGAGCACAATAATGCCAAGAAAGAAAGTAGCTGTCAAGACATCTGTGCAGGACCAGTCTGAGTAACACCCCCCACACACACACATGTAAACGCGCACACACACACACTAAGATGAGGATGTTTGTAAGATGAGGGTAGTTGCTACATTGTACTAGCATCACAGAGTCCAACTCTTGTTTGTCGTTGTCTTGATATGTAGAAATTCTTCTGTAGTCTCATTGTCAAGTATGTCATTAATGGCTGTAATTGTTGAAGTGAAAAATTAAGTTTGTTTTTCTTTAAACTAGCTTATAATTTTTGTTTTGTCTTGATTTGGACAGTTTTTGTGAGTACAGTAGAGAGAATTTATCTTTCCTAAATTTTTGTGATTGAATTTGTGTTTTTGTGAGAAACATTTACTGTAGATATTGCCTATATATTGTGAGATTATTTTTTATTTTATTTTTTTGGAGGGGCAGCACCATATATCTAATATTACTAATTAGCCAAAGGTTTTAGCAAAACAATTTTAACTGCAGTGGTTGTGAAGTTTTCCATATAAAGCTCTTGTGGAATTGTGCACATTGGGAGTGACAAAGACAGCTTTTTAAAAGCTTCTGCATGCAGTATCTAACATTGGTTACAATAATTCGTACAGTGCACATTGACAGTAACTGATACAGTATATAGTGGCAGTAACTGATGCAATATATAGTGGCAGTAACTGATGCAGCATAGTGACAGTAACTGATATAGTGGCAGTAACTGATGCAGTATATAGTGGCAGTAATTGGTGCAACTGATGCAGCATAGTGACAGTAACTGATACAGTATATGGTGGCAGTAACAGAGGCAGCATAGTGACAGTAACTGATATAGTATATAGTGGCACTAACTGATGCAGCATAGTGACAGTATCTGATATAGTATACAGTGGCAATAACTGATACCGTATATAGTGGCAGTAACTGATGCAGTATATAGTGGCAGTAACGGATGCAGCATTGTGACAGTAACTGATACAGTATATCATGGCAGTAACTGATGCAGCATAGTGACAGTAACTGATACAGTTTAAAGTGGCAGTAACTGGTGCAGCATAGTGACAATAATTGAACAGTTTATAGTGGCAGTAACTGATGCAGCATAGTGGCAGTAACTGATGCAGCATAGTGACAGTAACTGATATAGTATATAGTGGCAGTAACTGATGCAGTATATAGTGGCAGTAACTGATGCAGCATAGTGACAGTAACTTATGCAGTATATAATGGCAGTAACTGATACAGCATAGTGACAGTAACTGATACAGTTTAAAGTCGCAGTAACTGGTGCAACGTAATGACAGTAACTGATACAGTTTATAGTGGCAGTAACTGATACAGCATGGTGACAGTAACTAATGCAGTTTATAGTGGCAGTAACTGATGCAGTACCTAGTGATGGTAACTGATGCAGTATGTAAACAGTAGCATGTATGGATGACAATAACTGATAGTTTTTAGAATAAGGGGCAATTAGAAATGATTTTCACATGGTAAATGACTGTTCATGGTCATTATAAGTAAGTTTTAAACATAGAAAAAGAAAATATGTGCATAATAAACTGTTACCTTACATTACCATACCTACATTATTATATGTTTGACAAGATCCTTCAGACCAGAGAACTTGAAATGAAAACATCTATACCATATAACCTAAATAATATGAATAAAATCCACCCTCAGGTCAACATTTTTATGGAGTAACAATCACTGTTATGCCAGCAGAATTTCCTGGTTTTCTCAGTACATGGTGCCAGTGGGCACTGGTCCTTCATGACCTTCATGGGGCCGCAGCCTGCTGAAGCGTGCTGACCACAGTGTGCTGAAGTGTGCTGACTGCTGCCTGTTTCAGCCACCCCTAAGCTGGTCAGCCCCATGTCTGCTGCAGGGGGGAAGTTGGTCAAACCCATGATGACGCTGGTGGAAGAACAGCACCACCGTGAGATCAAACCCCTGTTGCACCAGGATACCGAGGAGGTTGGTTGTTGTGATGTTATCGTTAATGCTGTGCAGGGGGATTTGTTGTTGTTTTATCACAAGATGGGTCTTCCAAGTGAATATTTGGTGGTCAGATCCTGGAAAGTTTCTTTTTCTTTTTTAAATTAAAAATTGTATGTCATGTGTTTATGATATATTTGTCTTTTTGCCAGACTGTATGTGATTTATGGTATCATGGTGTGTGATTTTTGCATTGTCTTATGGTGTTATGTTAGTGTCTGTGTTTGTTGTTGTGACATGGCATGTGTCTTATTTTGTCTTGATTTTGTGTCATGATATAATGTGTGTGTGTGTGTGTGTGTGTGTGTGTATCATGTCTTGATGCATACATCATCTGTGTGCTGTCTTTCTGTATAACATATGTTCTATTGTCCTCATGGTGCACATGTGTGTGATTGTGTCCTGGCGTATCTTATTGTATCGTGATATTCATCTTCCATCTTGCTTACTAACTTACACCTTTTGTCCCTTCTGGGGCCTAGCGGCCAACAGCAGTGTGTGGAGTCCTCTATACTGGGCCATGCTCTCAGGCTGCATCAAGGTGTGACCCGCCCTCATGTTGGTGTCAGCCTCCAGGTCTGTGTGTCAGGTGTTCTTTGGTCGGCCTCTTCCCACCTGCCTTGCAAGCTGCTTCTCAGAGCTGGTCTGGTGGTGCTGGCAGCAGGCTTGTGAAGTGTATGCCATATGACTGGTGATGTGTCATTGTGTCAGATCTCATGGCATAACGATGTTTGTCATGACATGTCACGTGCGTTTGACAGGACCTGGATGAAGAGGATGATCTGCCAAGTCACCCCAAGCCTCACGTGGCCCGTCGCCTCCTGGAGCCCGACACACACAGCATCGACTCGGATGACTACCAAGAGTTTGAATCCTACCAGTCCCAGCAGATGAAGGGTGGCAGTGGCAAGGACCACCCCACCCCTGCAACCACAGCTGCTGTCACGTGTCAGTCCTTTCAACTTTTTCTTCACTAGATTAGGTTGTACATATAGTCTACACTACAAATCTTTAATTTACTTGCTTAAGTGACACCTCATCCAGAAGCTGTGCAGGTAGATATTGGCTGTTAAAAACATGGATCTTCTGACAGATGTAAATTGTAATAAGTGAGTAGAAGAGGAATTCTCTTATTTTAACACCCTTTTTCTCTGTAAAGGCCATTCTTTGCATAGTGCTCGGTGAAGTAGCGTGAATCACTGCATCAAGACATTGCCAAGGCTTTTCATTCTTCAGGTTACATCTCCAGCCAGGTGAAGTCTTGGCAGTGTGGCTGGAGCTGACTGCTGATTGGCTGGTCAGTTTATCAAATGTGACAGGGCCATCAGCCCTTGTTTACTGTGAGATGTCTCAACCTGCCGATGGCAGAAGAAACTGCCACCACTTGGATTGTTTTTTTAACTGAAGTTTTTGTCACCCAGTTGGAGCATCAGGGGATGCTGTGGGACCAATCTGATCACAGACAACAAAAACATCACTGAAGATTTGGGCGTGGATAGCCCAGTGTTTTCATATTAAAAACTGAAGTGACCAAAGACATCTTCACTAAGTGGTCCTTTGCCAAGCTGGCAAAGCTGTGTTAAGAGTGGCCTTAAGGGTTTTCTTTTCAGTCACCTTGTTTAAAGTTAACAGTTGTCATGAAGGCATCCTGTCATGTTCTGTCCCAGAGCTCAGTGCATGCTCTTTCCATTTTCCTGTTCCCTGTTGCTGAGCTTTTTCTTTTCTTCCATTTGGCAGTGAATTTCTTTCCTGGGTATCTGAGAAAGAGCATTTTCCTTCCTCCATGTCCACATATAGTGCTTTTTCATTTCACTGTGGGCTGTTGCAGAGTTTTCCCTTTTTTTCTTTTTTTTCTTTTTTTCATGTGGCCTTTCATAGAACATAATATTTTTTCTTTGCCCAACTACATAGTTTTTTCAGTAACAATAACAGTAACAGTATACTTTATTCATCCCAGTGGGAAATTAAAGCTGTCATTTGATCTTAATTTACATGAACGCACTACTAAGAACTGAATTTCATTTATCTCAGTAATTCAAGGTCATGAAACACACACACGTACACACTCTTAGAAATACACCCCCTTTCTCTCAATATGCAGACACTAAAGGAATGATCTAATACTAATACCCAGCAAACCCAAAATTGCCTGGAATAATGCATTCTCAGACAAACCAAAACATGAAAATAAATACTCTCAAATTAAATAATCATTAGGTACACACATCCCCCACCCTCCCTTGGAAAGTTATCATCCTCAGTAGACATCCTGACACATGTGCACACACAGTTAATGGCTGGTATAATTTTCATTAAAAACTGACAGAGCCAAGGGTAAAAACGAGGCTTTATAACGGTTTGTATATGTTCTCAGGAGTAAGAATCTTCCACTCCTGTTGCTGCATCTGCTATCAGAGTAGTGTCTTTTGGGATGTGTAGGATCATTTAATATTTGCATTAGTTTTCTGTACAGTCTTTTTTCATGTAAAGTCTTAAAACTGTCCAGTGTTCAACTTCTGTGTTCAGTTACCAGACTTACCCTCTTCCCTGTGGCCTGTTGCAAACCTCTTGCTATTTTCCCTGTGGCTGTTTGCAAAGCTGCTCTTTTCCCTTGGGCCTGTTGCAAATCTCTTCTCCCTGCAGCCATTTGGAAAGCTTACCCTTTACCCTGTGGCCTTACTCTTTTCCCTATGAGCTGTTGCAGAGCTTACCCTTTCCACTAAGACCTGTTGCAGAGCTTATTCTTTCCTCCATGTTTAATAACAGGAACCCTCCATATTCCCCTGTAGGTACTCTAGCTGTTGCAGTGCTCCCCACTGTCTTTACACTTTGCAGCTGTTGCATGTTGCAGGCACCCAGATCACCCCATCCTCCACCACTGACAGCCTGGGTGAGGCCCCCATCAAGGGCTACACGCCCAGCATGACCTCCAGTGGCTACGGCTCACAGGCTGTCTCCACTCTCACCCTCTCCTCTGATGACTCCATCAGCATCAAGAGCATGGAGGAGATTTCGGAGAGCACAGCCAAGTCTGGACAAGCCTCAGCCAGCCTAAAGAGAGCCAGCACAGGAGCAAGCACAGACTCCGACGCTGACGACGCCAACAGCAGTGGGGATAAGACCAGCGGCTCTATCGAGGAAGAGGAGGAAGCTGAGGATGAGGCTAATGCAGAGGGCATTGCAGCTGCTGGGGAGAAGGCGGCAGGGGAGGAGGGAAACACAACTGCCAGTTCAGCGGATGATGGGATGTTCACGGAGCCGAGCAACATGACCAGCGGCACTGATGGGGGAAGCGAGCAGGATCCCGATGTCGCCAGGCGCACGAGGTCTGATTCATTGCTGGACGAGCAGATCCCGGACATCAATGACTCTCCGCTCAAGCCCATCCCATCCCCATCCATCAGCAACAGCATGGGGGAGTTCTTCTCAGAGGACAGCAGCGCCGCAACAGACACCTTGCCCGCGGTGGATGCTGACAGCGACCCATACAGCGTGACAGCCATGGAAGAGCTGGAGAAGCTGGGAGAGGAGGACAGAGAGATCTCCATGATGATGGAGGGCTCGGTCTCCAGCGTCAAGTCTCCCTGCCAGCCCGACAACAGTCAGTTGGAGTCAGAGCAGTTGCACAAGTGCAGCAAGAAGCCAGCCTTTGAGGCATCCACGCCCAAAGAGATCTCAGCGGAGAAGAAAGGCAGTGGCTCCAAGGGGGGCAGCGGCAAGAAGCGAGGGTCGGGGATGCGACCTCGACCCATGTCCATGGTGGTGTCACCGCAGGCAGAGGTCATGACCCGTGCCTGGCAGGATGACGTCAACCGCCGCAGCAGTCTCCACTTGTCAGAGGACTCTCTGGCAGGTACAGATTCTGAAAATTGTCTTTTTGTATTTTTACAGGTTATCTCTGGATGGAGTTATCATAATAATAATGATACTCGTTTACTACACCTACCTTACGGTCCAAGATTTTAGAAAAGCAACATCCATGTAGGCTAGCCTATTTATATGTAGCCTATGTATAATAATATAATTCAAAATCATTCAGAGCACATGCACACACAGTATCAGATGATTACAGAAAAAAGGACAAGTGTGGGTAGGTTTTGAGATTTGAGATTCCTTTTGAAAGACAATTTGTTGCAAACTGAAGAAATTTGTTGCAAACTGAAGAACTGTGGAAACCATGCTGTTTAAACCAGATTCCTTTTGAAAGACAATTTGTTGCAAACTGAAGAAATTTGTTGCAAACTGAAGAACTGTGGAAACCATGCTGTTTAAACCTGTTCACTTTAAATAGTCTTGTATCAGAATTAACATTTCTATTCCCACTCCTTGAATAAGAATTTAACATTTTGTTGACATAAAGTTATTTTTTATAGCAGTTTGGAAAGAGTTGATGCAAAAAGCATCCCTGATGATGTGCAGGGGTTTGTTATGGGTTGACCACTGCATTGTTTGTTATGGGTTGACCACTGCATTGTTTGTTATGGGTTGACCATTGGATTGTTTGTGAAGGGTTGACCATTGGATTGTTTGTGAAGGGTTGACCATTGGATTGCTTGTGAAGGGTTGACCATTGGATTGTTTGTGAAGGGTTGACCATTGGATTGCTTGTGAAGGGTTGACCATTGAATTGTTTGTGAAGGGTTGACCATTGAATTGTTTGTGAAGGGTTGACCATTGGATTGTTTGTGAAGGGTTGACCATTGGATTGTTTGTGAAGGGTTGACCATTGAATTGTTTGTGAAGGGTTGACCATTGGCTTGAGCTGGCTGTGTGGGTTTTGACTTTAGAGGGTTCTGCACCGAGCTCTCTCTGTCCCACCTCCCACAAGCTTTCAATCTGACCACAATCTTATTATCTGTGTGTGCTGCAGTTCCTCTAAACACAAACCTGCCATCTAGGGAAATGAGTAGAAATGCTGCAAAATAAGCATGGCATGTCTGCTATCACACAGTTTATGAAGAGGAACTGTTGATGAACTTCTTAGATTTACTATGAAGGGATTTGATGATGTCACTATGGAGGGATTGGATGATGTTACTCTTGTGAGATTGGATGATGTCACTACAGAATGGAGTGTTTACCTGTCCCATTTACACTCAAAGTGGAATATCATTGCAGAAAGATCCCTCTCGCTCTTTGTGCAACTTTCCCATCATGTTTCTGTGGGCTGAAGGCCTGACCAAAAGATCAGCCCTTTAAGACCATTGGTGGATTTTTAGAGTGGTCTTAAAAGAGAGGCACTACTGTACTTGGCCAAACTTCTGTCATAAAGTATGTTGCAGGACTGAGAGTAAATGGGTGTTTTCAGTTACTGGGGTGGGTAATCAGCCTTGACTGTGCATCTGTTTTAGCCCTGGAGGACAACATGAGCGAATGTTCATTCGGCAGTCGTGCGGACCTGGACCGCCTGCTGGAGGGCCCAGTACCATCTTGGGTGCAGGAGGGGGAGGGGGTAACTGTCACCTCCACCAGTGGACCCAGCAAGACTGGCATGGTGCGCTTCATAGGGCCTGTGCTCTTTGCCCCGGGCAACTGGGTTGGCGTGGAGCTGGACCAGCCTGAGGGTGAGTAGTTGGGTGGGGTAGCAGTGGCACTCTGTGGCCATTGGCTTTCAGGTGGGCAGATGGAAGGGTTAAATGACCAATCTAATGAAACCCAGTGCAACCGGTGCTGTGCTGCAGCCTTCATGTCTTCAGTGCAGTCGAGCAACAAGCAAGGTCTCGTCCTGGCTTGCTGCTTTCATTGATTGATTTGGTGGATTGATCCATTATTGATGGTTAAATGTTATTGAAGGATCACCATGTCCTCAGTGGATTTGACCTTCCCTGTGTTTCTTGCATGCTAGATGAGAGATGTGAACATTTAGGTTTTTGTTGTGTCCATAATTGTTTTTATGTGTGATGTCAAGTGAACATTGCTACTTTTCATTTGTTAACTGAATATGAAACCATCTGCGCAAAATATTTTCACTATGTCTTCTAATTTGGCTGTTTGTGTGTTTGCAGGCAAGAATGACGGCAGCGTTAAAGGCGTACGCTACTTCAGCTGCCGCAACCGACATGGGATTTTTGTGCGTCCGGACAAACTGATATGGGACAAGAAGAGGAAACTGTCCCGAAAGGGAAGCAGTGCTAGCAGTCGCCGCAGCATGCCGGGTCTGAGTAGTTCTCTGTCCAACCTGTCGCGCTCACCTTCTGGAGCCTCCCCGTCCAACCAGTCTTCATCCTCCTACATGAAGTCAACCTCCTCAAGCGTCGCCAAGAAAAAATAATTGCGTCTGTCTTATAGACCTTTGTGTAACATTTATGCGTGTGAACAGTCAGCTATGTGTGGTGGTTTGATGTGGATTTGTCCAAATCTTCAGCTGTTTATAGCTGGAAATGAGTCACTTGTCTTCTTGTAGTAAGAGTGGCTATAGTTCTGAGGAGGAATTGTGGAAAGCACTTGTGCATGCCTGTGCTGGTTGGCTGCTTTGAAAAGAAACTTTTGGGTCACAACTGCTGTCTGCACAAAGACTGCTGCAGCAAAGGTTCCGGGAGTGTGGCTGCTTTGAAGCTTCATGAAAACCTGGCCGGACATGAATATGTTTGCAAAAACTGGGAAGGCAGAATCAGATAAGATTTGAAAAGAATGAACAAGTTTGATGGTGCTTGGAAAGATGTGAGGGGTCTGTTGACATCCACCTATAACTGTGAACAAGAGCTTGGTAAATTGTAATCAAGATGCTGTCAGCAGTCAGCTGTATCAGCATATGCAGACATCATGATTTTTTATTTATTTTTCAGAGAAGAAAAGGAATTGTCATAATTTGCTAAAAGATATCTCTATGACTCCATGACTGAATATGCTCACTTGGCAAAGGTTTTTTTGCTCTCTTTTTTTCTGATGAATATTTGTGCCCCTCACACCTAGTTTCATTGGAGAATTTTGTACACCTGGAACTGGATGCCAAAAGGTGAATCTTGTTCACCCTGACAGTCGTGTACACAGCTGTGATTGGGTCAATGCGGGGTATATTAGAGGTTATGGAACAGAGCATCATTTTTACATGTGTGTTATGTGTGTAGAACAGAGCATCATTTGTACATGTGGGTTACATGCGTCTCTTTAATACAAAGAGATCTTGCCTGCAAAAGTGTCTCAGTTTTACTCTGTTTTTTTCTTTGTGGTTTATGTTACATGCTGTTCATCAGTTTCTTTAATATTGTTTGAGTTTGTTGAATCAAAAGTTGGATTGGATATTTTGCTCTCAAACTAGTGTTGAGTGAAAAAGTAGTGTTAGTAATCTGGCACACTACCTAGAAGTTACCAATTTGTTACTACACAGAATGTAGCACTGTGCTTGTATCGTCACCAAAACAGATACATTGAATAATCAAAAGCCATGGTCAAAACATTTTTAACTCCCCCATCTCCCACCCAAGCAGAGAGTGATACCACCAAAGCAGAGAGAGATACGAGTTAGCAGGTAATTCTTTTATCTGGTAAAGTACAAGGTTGCGTCATGGAGATACATGGAAGGTAAGAGAATCTGATAGCTTGTATGTTGTTTTACACTGCACTGCAAGTACAGGCACATGCAAACAGTATCATGAGTGAAGTGAGAATAGCAACATGTAGATCAAATCTACACTGGAAAGCTTGACTCAGTGGTGGTAGACTTTCTTTCTCTCTTTGGCGACATGCATGTCCATTTCGAAGCTGAGTCTTGCGAATGAAGTCTTCAGTTATGGGTGATGACTTCAGGTGCTGAGTGCTTTTTGCCAAATACCTGTGTAGTACATTGTGATTTGTGTGTGATAATGCCAAGTGGACATGCAAATATTGTTTGTTTGTTACACCATGATCTCAGTTGGCTTGTGCATGAAGTAAGGCTGGCCCCACTGTCAGTGACCAGTTTGAGTGTTGGACAGAAAGCAAGGATGGGGATGGTTTAGGGAGAGAAGTGAGTGTCTCAACATGGATATGACTGAATTATATTTGAATCTTGTACGAGCTGTATTTTTATGTTCGAGGTTCACGCTTTATAAATAGTTCATTATTATCATTATTATCATCATCAGATTGTTATGTTTGAGGTTCACACTTTATAAATATTTCGTTATTATTATCATCGGAAGGATGAAAGTGTGGGTATCAGACACAGCATTGGAACCATGCACACTTTGATTATTCTGTGGCCTGTATAGTTACTCTGTAACTTGTGTGCTTACCCATAGCCTATGTGGCTACTCTGCAAACTGCTGCATTTAGCCATGCACACTTCAGTTCCCAGCCCCATCCACTACAGCCTGTCAACTCCCATTGTGATGTACAGAGCAGCTGAAAGATCAGAGATGCCACCAGCTCTCCTGTAGTGGCTTGTGGTTGTGTCATGCAATGTTTTCAAGTTGTCAGCCATTGACTGGCCAACTTGGTTGACAAACATAATGCCTTGACACAGAGGCAGGCTCCCACAGCTGAGCTGCTTGGCCAACTTGGTCAGTGAACCAGATGCCTTGACATAGGAGCAGGTTCACACAACCAACCCTTCTGGAGATGAGTGATGTAAATAGCATGGGGTTTGGAGCAGTGTGCTGTCTCGGAAGTACCAGGACACTGACTCAAGCCTGTGCTGCAGTCATTGACAACATGGCCACAGTCTGTGCTGCAGTCATTGACAACATGGCCACAGCCTGTACTGCAGCAACAGACAACATGGCCACAGTCTGTGCTGCAGTCATTGACAGCATGGCCACAGCCTGTACTGCAGCCACAGACAACGTGGCCACAGTCTGTGCTGCAGCCATTGACAGCATGGCCACAGCCTGGACTGCAGCCACTGACAGCATGGCCACAGCCTGTACAGCCATTGACAGCATGGCCACAGCCTGTACTGCAGCCATTGCCCATTTGCCACAGTCTGTGCTGCAGTCATTGACAGCATGGCCACAGCCTGTACTGCAGCCACAAACAACATGGCCACAGTCTGTGGTGCAGCCATTGACAGCATGGCCACAGCCTGTACTGCAGCCATTGACAACATGGCCACAGTCTGTACAGCCATTGACAGCATGGCCACAGCCTGTACTGCAGCCATTGCCCATTTGCCACAGTCTGTGCTGCAGTCATTGACAGCATGGCCACAGCCTCTACTGCAGCCGTTGATAACATGGCCACAGCCTGTGCTGCAGCCATTGACCACATGGCCAGCATGGCCACAGCCTGTACTGCAGCCATTGATAACATGGCCACAGCCTGTACTGCAGCCATTGACAACATGGCCACAGCCTGTACTGCAGCCATTGATAACATGGCCACCGTCTGTACTGTGGCTTTTGATAGCATGGCAACAGCCTGTACTGCAGCCATTGACAACATGGCCAGCATGGCCACAGCCTGTACTGCAGCCATTGATAACATGGCCACAATCTGTACTGTGGCTTTTGATAACATGGCAACAGCCTGTACTGCAGCCATTGACAACATGGCCAGCACACTGCAGCCATTGACAACATGGCCAGCACAGCCACAGCCTGTACTGCAGCCATTGACAACATGGCCAGCACACTGCAGCCATTGACAACATGGCCAGCACAGCCACAGCCTGTATTGCAGCCATTGACAACATGGCCAGCACACTGCAGCCATTGACAACATGGCCAGCACAGCCACAGCCTGTATTGCAGCCATTGACAACATGGCCAGCATGGCCACAGCCCATGCTGCTTAGTCACCAAAGACCAGTCAGGATGGGGCTTCACTGTCAAGCAAGGTATGACCACCATCCATGAAGATGATGCATACTATACAGTCTCAACCTCCAGCATCACAATGGAGATGGAAGCAGTCACCCACGCTGGACTGCCTCAAGAGGTGACAGCCAGACCACACATGCCATCATCTTTTGCAGATTCAATGAGCTTGCTACAAAAAGTGGAATGGGAAGCCCAGACTGGCATGCATCGATGGTCAACATTCACCTTCAGAAACTGTGGATTACTGTCCAGAAGCTGTGGACATGTCAGAGTGAAGAGAAATGACTGAGCAGATAGAGTAGCAGGAAAAGCAACCATCACAAGTTGCTTGCCTCTCAGTAGATCTGAAGTGTTGAGCAGCTTGAGACACTACATGGGGGCACAAAGCACTTGACTGTCTTCCTTCAAAGGATGAGAGAGAGCCATCATCAATCAGACATACATTGGAATTGTTTCCAAGTCAGTGTTGGGGAAACGTATGAGAGGCAGGGCAGAGCACATGTATATGGGCTGTTCTGAATGCATAGATACCACTTTGAACTGAACTGAACTGCAGCCACTGACCGTACATGCTGCTGCCTGCTCTTCCAGGTCCCTCCCTTGGTTTGGAGCTCATGGATGATGTAAGGAATTCATCATTTGGGGACAAGTGATAGTTCATGACAGCCAGTGAATGCTTATTGAAAATTAGGCTGTCAGGTTCTGCTGCATTTTGAAATAGGTAGTTGAACATCTATTTAATTGTTAATGTTGCTCTATGTAGGTGACAACATCTTTGTATAGAAGATGTGTGTTCTTACTTTGAGGGTGTACGTGTGTTCATAATAAAGTACATTTTGTCCTTTGCATAATAATTAAAAAAGATCTATCATTGTATACACAATTTGATCACTGTCCTTACAGCTTCTGGTCATGAAGGAATTGTGCAACTCCAAATCAGCATGCTAGTCAGACACAGCTGTCTTTTGGCCATAAGATATGAATCACAAATCTATATAAAATGTGAAACCATGAACACCCACCATGCCTTGGCATTTTGTTCCTAATGTGAATGACTGTACATTTTCAGTGACAAAGAAATGCAGATATTTTCACTGTGCATGTACTGATATAGGCATACATACAACTCATTTTCACCTTTGAGAACAGAATCTGTATGTGGGCTTTTTTTCTTCTTCTGAAGAGTCTAAGAGTATTGTAATCATAAGGAAAAAACAACAGATGTATTCTCAAGTTTGGTTTAGATGTAACTCTGTTTGCAATGACTGTAAAATCTCAACCCTTTACTACATGCACTAAAACAGAAGGCTGTGAAATTCTGTGTCTTGGATGAACTAAGCATATCATGTGCCCCCTCTGCAGGACGGTAATGCTTCTTACCTAATACATGCCTCTCAACTTTGACCAATGTGTTTTGAACCAATGACCTGTTTGCGAGTCTCCATTGTTGATACCCTTGTAGCTTTGCATCATATTCAGACAGTGTCCTTTTTCAGACTGTGTCACATCCTGTCAAGCAAAGCAATATAGAGTGATGCCCCTGTTCCATAAAATATTCCCCTTCTTCCCACCAAGCATGGCATTAACGTCTCACTTGTATGTGTTCTGAATCCATGATTTGAGAATACTGTGCATGGAGATGTTTGCTCACTGCTGTCAACTTAAAGGATGCTCTGCTGGGAGTGTTTACTGGATGGCAAGTTTGCCTGGGCAGCCAGTTATGTCAGCTGTTTGTGACTCTTAAGTTTCCACTGACACCACAGTGTCTGGTGAAGGTGTGCACAAGTACCCACCTCCCCTACCCCGCAGTGCAATGCACAGCTGAAATACAAATCATGTTCTCTTCTTCTTTATTGACTTGATTGTTGCAAATGAATTACTACTTACAATCTTTTTTATGTTATTGCAACATAATTGATTTGGTGGTTCTTGTTAATGTGGTTTATTATCATTACTCTCAGTAGTACTTCTTTGAACCCCCTCCCCTTCCCAGTCTCCTTGCAAACTCTACCACCACCTTGTTTTAAAAACACCTCTTTTTTTAGCTGATAATTTATGTACAGTATGTATTTCCATGTCAGTAAGGTCCCCTTTCTAGAGATCTGCCATGTTTTAGGACCACCATTACTGGGGTTTTGATATTGTAAAAGGGATGCCACTGCATATATTTGTCTGTTTTATGTGGGTAGCATTGGCATCATCATTCCACCTTTTTTTGTCATCATGTTTTGGCTGCTGCGGTATTACACTCTTGGAATACATTTGCACACCCATGCTGGGGGCAGAGACTTTGTCATGAGAGTTTTGCAGAGCTGATTCTGTGTGGCAGGAACCAGCTAGAGAACTGAAAGGGAAGTCCCAGTTGTGAAAGTTCCTGTTCATGGAGTGAGGCTGAAGGAACTGAATGTTGTCATATACAGCTCAGAATTACTTCAGATTTTTACATTTCACATGCTGTCATATCCAAGTCATCACTGTAGCTCTTTTAAAACTTTCAGTGTCTTGACTCTTGTTGCTTTGAAAAAGAGTGATGGAAATTGTTTAGTTACTGTAATTTTTCATCTTATATATCATTTGATGATAATTATGCACAGAACACAAAATGCTTAATGTAGATAATCAAATGTGTATACACTTACATAAGTACATCATGTACACTTGTCACAAATACAGTAACAATGTATCAGAGTTTTGCCATAGGAACAGTGCAATACAGGATAAGGGTTGTAATCTTGTATGAAGAAAAGAATAATATGTTTTGAAACAACTGATATTGTGTAAAATTGTATGTTTTGGGGTTGTTTTTGTTTTTGTTTTTTGTTTAGGACAAACATGTTTTGATGTAATGATTTTTCTTTAAATCAGCCTGCTTTGGTGGGGTTTTTTTCTTTCTTTTTTTTCTTATTTTTCTCTTCTTCTTCTATATTTCCTTTTAAGGAAAGATTTGATTTGCAATTTTGCTTTGTGCTACACTACATGTCTGCATGTGGATGCTTTGTGCTTTGTTAAAACAGTATTGATAACTGTTGTGATGCTGTTGGTGAAGTGTTGTTTGATGTTGACTAACTCACTTGCTCTTGCTCCTCAAAGCTACAGGTGGATGGCAGTCTCTCAGGTTTTAAGTTACCCGTAGTAAGTCACAGCTTTCAATATGATCATTTCAGGTAAATGGCAGTAGATGGACTTCTTCACACCACCAAAGCAGGGGACTGGAAAACTCCAACAACACCGTTTTTCATCAGTATATTTTGGAGCATTGTTTTTATGCCCATGTTGTCAGCTGATCATGCATTGGATGATTTTTGGCTGTTCATTGAAGCAGCGTTGAAGGAGTAGTAGCTTGTAATATGATGCTGCACTTTGCCTATTTTTCTCTGAATTAATGGAGGATTTGTGGTTCATTTAAAATTATGTCTTTGTTGGGGGTTTTGATCTTGGAAAGATTACACACAGATTTCTACAGTCCACACAAGGATAAAAGCTAATATTGGTATATGTTTGGTTAAACTTGCTCATGGTAATCACTGTTGCAGTCAGGCATGCTGGTTTAAGATGAGTGGTCATTTTGTCAGGGCATCAAATAAAATTTCAACAGCTGAGTTTGTTCTGCTCCCTGCAGACACACAAAATTAGTCATGCACACAAAGAAGGTTCACTTGGACCCAATCCACAGGCCAGGTCAGGAATGAATCCTGACAGGTATAGATACTTGGTGTGGGGGTCAGGCAGTGTCCTTGTTTGTACCACATTAGTGAAACTGACATAAAACCAGGAAGAAAAAAAACAGGGCAGTGTCAACAAAATCACACATCTAGGGGAATATTACAGTACGGTATCAACAAATGCGTACATGTAGACAGGTAGGTATTCATATCTTAATGAGGTTGTGAAGTTCAAACTTGATTTTGATGATGTGTGCATTTTGTGGGTTAGGATACTGTTGGACTTAATTGACCTTTTTCTTTTCTTGATCATTTTCTTTTATGTTTGAAGTTGTGATTGATATTGAGTCTTTTGGTCCAAACTGTGTTTATCCCGATGCAACAGACATGTGACACTGGACTATGAAAATGGAGAGGTTTAAACAAAGAAGTGCAGTGAAAACATTGGAATCTCTGTGTAATCAGCCAAATTTTAAACACAGTATTCCACTGTGTTTTTTATCATTAGTGTGGACACAAAATGTTAAAGCAATGTCCTAAGTGGCAGACAGAGCCTTGTTAGTTGTGTAAGCCAGCTGTGCACAGTTCTGTAGCCAGCATTTGTTTATAAACCCACTTGGACTTGCTGGACTGGCATGTATACATGTGAAATGGGCTTGGAGAGGGATTGCCATGCAGGTTTGACCATTCTATAACAGCCTCATAAAGTAGTCATCATTTGGATCACAAGAAATCAGGATGTGCAATAGGTTTACAGTGAAGCTTGCAGTACCATGGCAATATTCTCTCTCTCTCTCTCTCTCTCTCTCTCTCTCTCTCTCTCTCTCTCTCTCTCTCTCTCTCTCTTTGTTTGATGCATGTATATATATATACTTGTGTAAGCTTAATTGCAAGATTCAGGTGGTGTGCTTTTAAACTGTAAATGTAGAAAACAGCCTTGAACCTGGTTTGCTAATGCTGCAAGTAATGCCAGAATTATGTTAGTTTGTTGATGTGTTTTGTGTGCATTGGGCCTGTTGCTGTGGTGATTGCTGTCTCGGTCTTCCTTTGTGTTATTTCAAATAATGTTCGCTTTGTAGCAGTTATGGAAATGGAAAGAGAGAAACAAGATCCAGCTTCAGGGAGTGTAAGCTTCAAGCTTGTTAAGCTTTCTGTGCTGGCATAGTCTTGATTGTGATAATATTTGGGAGATGTAGCCTTTATACTTGGAATGTCAAATCTTACTGCTCATATATGCTTCAGGTTGTGAGTTTGGATGAATATACTGAGATAAGAATAATAATCTCACTTCCACCACAGTGTCATATTTATTTAAATAAGCTGTATACATTAATCTAATTTACAGCAAATGGAAAATTGATGTAGGCTTTTATTTAGTTTTTGCTTTCACTTTAGTTTGCCTTCTCAACATTCCAGTTTATCAATCAAGTTGTAAACACAAAATACACCCAAATTTAGATTTATTCTTCTTTTCTTTATTTTCCCAGCAGAAGTGATGAACATTTTTGTGGTGAAGATGTGACTTGTTAAGAGTAGTAAGTCTGGAGCTGTTTTCTAGAAAGTTGGGCCACTGAAGTCCTCAAACTGTTTTCTGTGTGTGTGCAGATTCTCACAGGTTTTTGTTTGGTAGTTTTGTAACTTTCTTCTTCTTTTGGAGGGGGGGGAGGGGGGGGTCTCATTGTACCACATTCTTCATGATGCAAATTTGAACTGTAAATCTATATGATTTAGAAATATGCCAGAAACTGTACTTAATCAGGAATTTCAGCTGCTAGTGACAGGGACATGCTGACTCCAAGCACTGGTTTAATTAGCGCATCCTTCCTCCTGGAAGGCCAGGCTTGGAGGGTGAGGGAAGGGAAGTGTTCCTTGATGTGTTTAGTTTGAGCAGCTGTCATGCTGATAGCTTTATCTGCAACTCAGAGGTTCCTTTTGGTTTTTAGAGGAAGGTTCCAGATCTGTGACAGTTTCATGTGTGGTTAAAAAATAAATTAAAAAATATTCAACATTCTGTGCTGTGTCAACTTCTGTCTTCTTTGAAGCTGCAGTTTCTGCTGATATCTGTTTTGTATTTCAAGTAAAATGCCACCAGTGCAAAATAAGATATACATTTTTCTTGGTTGAAGAACTGAAAAGCACACAATAACTTAGTTTGCACTTATTATTAATGCCGCAAGTGTATGGATCGATTTTCAAATCAATGTTCAGTGCTGCATGTATTGATGTAGTTAAACAATCCTGTGTGTGGCACACAGAGCTAAGATTGCCTGTCACTTGAAATACAACTTTGTGTCCCTGGCCTCACAACAATATGTACACGATTGTCTAGCTTGTTGCTACAATAAAACCATCAAATGTTGTTGGTTGCTTTCTCTTGTGTGTGTGTGTGTGTGTGTGTGTGTGTGTGTGTGTGTGTGTGTGTGTGTGTGTGTGTAGCTGTGTGTGTGTGTGTGTGTTGTCATGGGAAGCCTGAGACCATACATGGGTGTGAGACCATATGTATTGAAGACAATGTGGGTGTGACAGACTGGGTGTGAGACCATGTGTGTTGTGTATACAAGACAATGTGGGGGTGACAGACTGGGTGTGAGACCATGTGTGTTGTTATACAAGACAATGTGGGTGTGACAGACTGGGCATGAGACCATGTGTGTTGTTACACAAGACAATGTGGGTGTGACATACTGGGTATGAGACCATGTGTGTTGTGTATACAAAACAAGGTAGGTGCAACAGACTGGGTGTGAGACCATGTGTGGGTGTCAGACCTTGGATGGACATGTATGTAAGACCATGATTGTGTTTGTGTGTGTGAGAGAGACCTTGTGCAGGTGTGTTAGAGATGATGCAGGTGTGAGAGAGACCATGCAGGTGTGAGAGAGACCATGTGTGGGTGGAAACATTCCACAGGTATGTGAGGCCATGTAAAACAAGTACGAAAATATACACATAGGTTGTTAAAAGGAAACTGTGTCTGGGTAGACATGTATACATGTCATTTTCATACTTTCTTTCCCATCTACCCACAATACCTACCTTCTAACTCTGGTGATGAACTACTCATAAACATCTGTTTATTAACCCGCCTGTGTGTTATCATGATTGTCTTCCAAACCAATGCATATTGTACAACTCGGGTAATGGTCTCCCTACTGACAAAGCCACCTGTCCATTACTCAACAAAAAAGTAAAATGGACAGGTAGGTAGTTTAATGATCCAGTAGGCTAATAGTATGTGGCTTTGTAGACCATAAGGTAAGTGGACAGGTATGTGTTCGTGGTTACCCATATGAATTATGTTTTAAATCAACAGGTAGCTATGTGGACAAGTAGACCAGTAGGTGAGTGGACAGGTAGGCCTTCATGGTTAGCCAGAATGAAAGCATCAAAATAAAAAGATGGGTTCATTTTCGTGTAGTTCTGTGGGTACGAAGACCACAGGTGAGTGGACAGGTAGGTCTTCATGATTAGCCAGAAAGACGGCATGGAAATGAATAACTTAAATCTAGTGAGTTGGGCAGCTGCCTCTACATTCTAACATAAATCTATAGAATCAACACAACACACATGGGAGTTAATTAGCACTCGAAAGATGTCACACAAACACAACAACAAAGCCCTGAGTCGCTTCCGGTAACTCGACTGGCATGCATGCAAATGGAAGGTACATAAATAAAGTCCACCAGAGGTACATCCTAACAAATCTCTATAATAAGAACGCAATTAACACTATATACAATTGCTAGGAGCAATGCTATTCTACACACAAAATTCAGGCAAGAAAGCTACACTGTTGCCTATTAAAATAAGACTGAAACCTAGGAAGCAACGGATTACACGTTGCTTACCTAAACAAAAGAATTATAAATGGAACAACCTAGCTACACTGTTGACCATTTATGACAGGCCCTTTTCATTTGTGCCTAAATCGGCAAACACTTGAAATTTGATTTCACACAGCTAATCCTGGAATCGTGCTGGTCGAATGATCTGCCTGCCGCTGCGAGTGTGGTAGTGGTAACCCGTGGAGACGGAGTGGTGTGGTGGGAGGGGGGGGAGTGATGCACGATGACCTGGATCTGGAACACTGGCAGGCAAAGGTGGTGGGCTGTTGCACAGCTTCCGTGATGGCTGGTGGGCAGCTGCCGTTGATGACGATGTAGTGACTGCTGTGGGGCTGATGTCTGGAGGTCTCAGCCTGAGATGGCGGGGCCTGTTCGGTCGAAGTTCTCCGCCGTTGTCTGGCCTCAGGATGTGGGAATGCTGCCCATATTCCCTGACGACGGTCACTGGCTGCTTCCAGCCCGTCTGCCCGTCTAGCCTGAGGAAGGCGGGATCTTCGGGGTGCAGCTGCAGTTGGACTCAGCTGTGCCGATCAAAGTTTTGCTTCTGTCGATGTTTGATGCGGATTCTTGCGAGTCTTGCATCCGATACAGGCCACTGTGAAGCAATCTCATTCACATTCACCTGCACCTCACCTGCACCTGCCGACACCGGACAGCCACAGCGAGCGTGAGCAACAAACATGCCTCTCCCAGGTACGTGTTTAGCCTTGAGATTAAAGCACATTAGACGGAGGAGAAGTCGTTGACATCTCAGAGGTATGTTTGTCAGATCCTTGGAGTTCATGAGGGGAACAAGGGGTTCCCGTGACTATTTCAAGGTCCATCGGTCAAATTTCTCACAGGCCCAAGTGGAGGTGAGACTTTCCTTCTCAGTTTGGGCATAGTGTGTGTCAGCTTTGGTCAGTGCAATACAACTTTATTGTCTCAAATGTCTCTACACAGAGGCGATAAAGTTGTATTGTACTGACCAAAGCTGACACACACTATTGTCAGGGTCCTGGGAGCGAAGGG
The DNA here is from genome assembly GCA_018857735.1 of Alviniconcha marisindica. Taxonomy (NCBI): domain Eukaryota; kingdom Metazoa; phylum Mollusca; class Gastropoda; family Provannidae; genus Alviniconcha; species Alviniconcha marisindica. The sequence continues at coordinate 242,578 of JABMCL010001606.1, read as the reverse complement.
ACGGGGCCCCTCAGGATGTTCTTGAAGGAGTAACTTCAGGAGATGCTTCACATCTACCCCGACGGTCGTTTGCTTTTCTGGATCAAAGAAGCGTTGGTGCTGACGTCAGCATTTCTTTGACAGTGGACACAGCTTTCTTCCGTGGAGGCCCCCGTGACCATGCACACCTTGTTTTTCTCCAGCAGTTCGGACGATGGGCCGAGGTTTGTGGAGAAGTTGAAAAGGTGGTGGCCTAGGATGTTGATCATGCCAAGAAATCTGAGTTCAGCTACATTGATGGGGTCTGGCAGATGGGGGAAGCGGCGGGGGGGTGGGGGGGGTGGGGCTGTACAATAGAAAATGTGTAACCTAACACTTTGGTAAAAGCAAAAGCAAAGTTCATCGCTGGTACTCCCAATGTAGTCAACCAACTAGAACAAAAACGCGAAAAACAAATAAAATGCCGTTTTAATGCCCATCTCGCATAGACGGTAAATAGAGTCGTGCAAAAGATAGTCTGCGATTCGTGTGAACATGAATAACTGATACAAAACGGGGAAAAAATGGTCTCCGTTGCCGAAGAGTATTACATGCGCATGAAGTCTTATCTCGGATGACCCTAGCTCATGGGTCATGGCTGTCATAAGGTTATCTCGAGCCAAAGACTTGGTAAACTCTATTGAGTGTAGAATTTTCAAACTGTGTTATGTTTAATACTTTGCCCTTGCAATGGCACGTTTGATGAGTGAGAGGTTTTCACCATACAGGTAGGACTCTCTCTCTCTTCTTTTCTTTTTCTTCCGGATTTACTCCGTCATATATTTTCATAATGCCTTAATCAATCATTTGCCTGTTTTGTTTTTCTGCACTTTGATCTAAACCGACTTTCTGTGAGTTTTATTCTGACCCACAGAAACGTGTCGCCCTGGTGTAAATGCAGCCGATCTGTTTCCAGCCGTCTATGTATAAAACGTAGGGAAACATGCGCAGATAATTACCCTATATATACACAGAGGTCCATGAAATTACACAGCAGTATCAGTGTCTGCGTGCTCATGCGTATGTGTGTCAGAGGAAGTGTTTATGCGTGTATGTGTGTGAGTGTGCATGTGTTGGCGTGGGGGGGGGGGGGGGGGGGGTATTGATTCATTCTTTGTTTGATTCTTTGGCTCAGTGTCGATTTTCTCCTTTTCTGTTCGATTCTTTGGTTCAGTCAGTGCCGATTGTCTGTTTGCCTCTTTGGCTCTGATTTGTGTCACTCTTTGTGTTGATTTGCTCTTAGTTTGCTTCCTTGTCTCATTGGTGTGTGTGTGTGTGTGTGTGTGTGTGTGTGTGTGTGTGTGTGTGTGTGTGTGTGTGTGTGTGTGTGTGTGTGTGTGTGTGTGTGTGTGTGTGTTGCAGGGTAGTGGCAGTAGTAGTGGCAGTTGTGATGGGGTGTTACGGGTGCTGTGTACCCAAGGGTTTCTTCGGCCCTGTCCGGGTACTCCGCTCCACCGTGACACGAGCAATGCCAGACACCAGTGTGGTAAACCCTGCATTCACATCACGACACTTTACCTCTACTCACTGCCAGACACAGTGTGGTAAACCCTGCATACACATCACGACACTTTGCCTCTACTCACTGCCAGACACAGTGTGGTAAACCCTGCATACACATCACGACACTTTGCCTCTACTCACTGCCAGACACAGTGTGGTAAACCCTGCATACACATCACGACACTTTGCCTCTACTCGCTGCCAGACACAGTGTGGTAAACCCTGCATACACATCACGACACTTTGCCTCTACTCACTGCCAGACACAGTGTGGTAAACCCTGCATACACATCACGACACTTTACCTCTACTCACTGCCAGACACAGTGTGGTAAACCCTGCATACACATCACGACACTTTGCCTCTACTCACTGCCAGACACAGTGTGGTAAACCCTGCATACACATCACGACACTTTGCCTCTACTCACTGCCAGACACAGTGTGGTAAACCCTGCATACACATCACGACACTTTACCTCTACTCACTGCCAGACACAGTGTGGTAAACCCTGCATACACATCACGACACTTTGCCTCTACTCACTGCCAGACAATGTGTGGTAAACCCTGCATACACATCACGACACTTTACCTCTCTACTCACTGCCAGACACAGTGTGGTAAACCCTGCAGTAGTGCCCCCCGACCACCCACCCTCCTTGATTTTGGAGACGTTTTGTTGTCGAGTTATCCATACGCCAGTTGAAACAAATTCTGAGCTTCAATTGTAATCGCAGTCAACAACTGAAAACTCCTCAGAAAACTTGATCAGCTTGTTGTTGGAGGAACGGCAGTTACTGGTGTAGAGGATGGAAAGAACAGCGGAAAGGACAACCCGGCGGAGTGCCAGCGGACCTGGTGATCAAAGGGACCTCACTTTGTCCATGCAGTAGCAGTAGTACTGTAGTTCCGCTCTGTCAGGAAGGACAGGATCCAGAAGGACGATCTGACTGCTGACATTTAACTGCATGAGCTTTCTGGCGAGTAGCTTGGGCTTGATAGTGTTGAAGGCCGAACTCAGGATGCGGACATAAGACTTTGGTTTCTCGAGGAGTTCATAGACATAGTTGAACATCAAGATAGCGACATCCTCTACACTTCTGTTACGTGTGTGTTGTGTTTGTAGCAAGTCTTCATGAACGCCTATGACGCAGACAACAAGCGTGTGGCCATAGGATACCCTGATCAGCAAAACAGCTCCATCTATATTCGAAACATTCTCGACTTCAGAAAGGTTGGTACATTTTAGAGTCCTGATTGTGACCTTGATACAAAGGTACAAAGATACAAACCAAATATCTTCAGAGGACTCTCCAGTTCATGGTGATGAATCACCATGCCACGTGTGGCTGCACAACGTTGAGTGGATCATAAGAAACTATTGACATTTTATTTTGACCGTGACCTTGGCTTTGTAAGACACATTGCCATATTTTCACTGCATAGTTTGGCTTAATGATCAAGCTGGATTTGGTTGTAAATGAACCATAGTCCAAAAACGACGGTAGAAACGGTCATATTTTGATTATATAAGCCCTCACTGTGACCTTGACTTTGAAGATAATAACCCCGTTTTTTGCATGACGCTCCGGCTCATGATGATGCACCACTATATGTGAACAGTTCAGAAAATGGAATTCCGAACCTTTTTGACCTTGAACTCGGCAATCAGTATTTTTACTGGACACTTTGGCTTATGATGATCTACCATCAAACTCAGTTTGGTTGTGAATGAATCATGATGCACTACTACCGCCAGAAATGGTCATATTTATTTTATAGGCCCTCACTTACTTTGACCTTGATAGCAACTCTTCTCTCTCTCTCTCTCTCTCTCTCTCTCTCTCTCTCTCTCTCTCTCTCTCTCTCTCTCTCTCTCTTCGCATGACACTCTAACTCATAATGATCACCACAATAACAAGCTTAACTGGTTACAAAAGGTAGACAAAAGACTACATTCTCATTTTTCACCGTTTAACTGTTATTTAACTGTTGTTTTGTTGCTTGAAAAAGGGGCTTACCTAGAAAATGTGCACGTTGTGTATCGTCTTATTAGATTCAAATGTTCTTTTTAACCTTTTATGTGTTTGGATCTTGTTTTATAACGCTAGCAGTCATTCTTGTTTTAGATTATTTTTTTCCCCCTGGCACATCGTTGTGGGGCGTTTATTCGTAGCAACAACAAAAATTCATGTGGATACTGAATCATCCATTACAGTTTGACCTGTTTATGACATACATCTACGAATGCAATTCAATCATTCCTTGTATCATTGTGTGTGTGTGGGTATATGCGTGTGTGTGTGTGTGTGTGTGTGTGTGTGTGTGTGCGTGCGTGCGTGCGTGCGTGCGTGCGTGCGTGCGTGCGTGCGTGCGTGCGTGCGTGCGTGCGTGCGTGCGTGCGTGCGTGCGTGCGTGCGTGCGTGCGTGCGTGCGTGCGTGCGTGCGTGCGTGTGTGTGTGTGTGTGTGTGTGCGCGCGCGCGCGTCTACGTGGTGCATGTAGTGCAATTTGATGCTAAGGGTACAGTCCTTGACTGGTTTGTCTGCTTCCTGAGTGGCCGTTCTCAGTCAGTCATTGTTGATTGTGTTGTGTCCGCCTCCCGCCCTCTTGTGTACGGCGTGCCCCAGGGTTCCGTGTTAGGACCAGTCTTGTTTATTTTGTACTCTCAGCCTCTGTCAGATGTGATTTATGTCTATAATTGTGACTATCACAAGTACGCCAATGACACTGAGCTGTCCAAGAGTGCACCACCCGATCAGTTCACTTCTGTTCAGTCCTGTATTCAGACATGTATTTATGATGTTCTGCTCTGGAACAACAAGCTTAAGCTGAACACAAATAAAACTGAAATTATGCCTACTGGCTCTGCATGTCATCTTGAGTCGGTCGACAGTGACTGCGCAAACATTGGCGGAAAGAGTGTTCCTTTCAAAACGTCGGTCAAATACCTTGGAGTCCATCGTGATAGAACATTGTCAGTGCAGCAGCACATCAGCACATCTGCCGTGCGTCCTTCCTAGAGCTCCGACGAATAGCGTCAATCCGACCGTATCTGTCCCAAAGAGCTGCTACAAGACTTGTTGCAGCAATGGTCATATCCCGCCTTGATTATTGCAACTCAGTTTTGACAGGTCTACCAGCAGACCAGATCCCTCGGTTGCAGCGGGTGCAGAATAACGCAGCATGGCTCATGATGAAAAAGAAGAAGACGAGATCACGTAACATAAGACCACTTCTCAAGGAACTTCACCCGTAAAATTCCGCTGCCAGTACAACATCGCGACTCGGTTGCTTACCGCTGTTCTAAGGGGTCTTTACCTCCTTATCTCTTTCGTTTTGGAAACATTCAAATACAAGTAATTTTTATCACACCAATTCACAGTTTTCAATCTGCTTGTGGTATATTGCATCTTCATCATTAGTAATTTTTCCAACCAGTTCTGTATCATCTGCAAATTCTACTACAGGACATGACTCATCAGTGCTTCTACAGTCAGCTGTATACAGCGCAAACAAAAAGGGTGCTAAAACTGTACCTTGAGTTTAGCAAGCAAGCCTGGGCAAGCAAGATTTTTAGGTGAGATTTGAACTGGGATAATGTTGGTACATTTCTTAGAATGGCCGGCTCATTCCAGAGAGATGGTGCCATAAAACTGAACGAACGTTGTCCGAATGATCTGAGTTTTCGCTTTGGAATTTTGAGCAGCTTTTCATTATTTCATGATCAGCTTTTCATGATCCCCTATTTCATGGATCTTTGACTATCTTACAAGTAGATTTCAATATGTAAGGCTAAATGGATTACTGTCATCTGCTATTAGAACAAACACTGGTAGAATCTAGTAGAATCTAGTACTTTGTCTGAAAAAAGGTGTGTCTGTGTGTGTCTGTTGAATGTAGACGGATGCACATGAACAGGGAGGGGGAGAGCATGAGAGATCTAGGAAAGGATATTGATCATTTATTAATTGTTGTATCTGAATTGACGAGCGGAGATCGGTGTGCGCATCTCTCTCTCTCTCTCTCTCTCTCTCTCTCTCTCTCTCTCTCTCATAGTCCTGTGGGACAATCAGTATAAATAATAATTATATGTTGTTGTTGTTTTTGTTGTTGTCTAATATCACCTCGATGTGAGCAGACATAAAATAAAATCTCTCTCTCTCTCTCTCTCTCTCTCTCTCTCTCTGTTTGTGTGTAACATGGTTATTGTTTGATAGGCGATAATGGTAGACTACAATATTTAAGGTTCTGTTTGTTTGAAATGTATGTTAATGTGTTTTTGTCATAAGATTTTTGTACAGCGCAGTGAGTTTAATTCTGGCTAGAGAACAACGCTTTATAAGAATTATTATTGTTATTATTATTAATGATGGAGTGACCTGTTCCAGGGCATGGAGTTCATTGTGACATCAGTGTGGACGTATGAGTCGGGACGCCATGTCAAGTGCACCAAGTACCCACTCAAGGCTACCTGGAGAGAAGCCTGTGTACCTGGTTAGTATCTGCTTGACACATCCACATCCCATCCATAGTTGACACCCATTTTGACACCCAGCACAGTCTGGTTGACACCCATCTCCCACCCGAGTCTGATTGACACCCATCTCCCACCCACATCTGGTTGACACCCATCTCCCACCCCGCGTGTCTAGTTGACACCCATCTCCCAACTGAGTCTGGTTGACACCCATCTCCCAACAGAATCTGGTTGACACCCATCTCCCAACTGAGTCTGGTTGACACCCATCTCCCACCCGTGTCTGGTTCACATCCATCTTCTAATCCCACCCATGTCTGGTTGACACCCATCTTCTAATCCCACCCGTGTCTGGTTGATACCCATCTTCCAACCCCACCCATGTCTGGTTGACATCCATCTTCTAATCCCACCCGTGTCTGGTTGATACCCATCTTCCAGTCCCACCCATATATGGTTGATACCCATCTTCACCTGTGTCTGGTTGACACCCAACTCCCACCCGTGTCTGGTTGATACCCCATGCAAGGAGGAAGATAACGACTGTTACTGTAGCTGTGGCCATCCATTGCAATTGTTTTCTCTGGTACAGCTCCTCCATATCTCTCTGATCGAGTTGCTACGTCTCTAATCTCCTTCTCGCTCTCTTGGTTCAGCCTCAGGTATTCCGAATTCCTAGGATAGGCAGGAGAACCCTGGGGATCCTTTCAATACATCAGACCTGTGGTCTGTAACTCTCTTCCTTTGTCCGGCATTCGTCTTCACTCTCCTAAGTCAAAAATGAAAACCCACCTCTTCTCTTCCACGTACTGATATCGTTTTCTTTCCCATAACCGTAATGCATGTATTTGGTGTGTGTGTGTGTGTGTGTGTGTGTGTGTGTGTGTGTGTGTGTGTGTGTGTGTGTGTGTGGTGAGTGTGATGGAATGGGCATATTCTTGTCTTTGTTAGCATTCCGGGTTCTTACGAATGACATGCCATAATTATTATTATTATTATCTGCTTTTCTCATCACGCTTCCAGTCTCGGGGTCCAAACTATGATCCAGCTTTGGACTTGTGCTGTATTTTCAAACGGCAAAAACATAATTCTCGTCCTGAGGTGACCGTATGCGGTTGACGGAACGTTAAAAACCAAATGCTAGCTAACCACCATCCTAACAAAGTTCAGATCGAGAAAACAGTTTACTGCAATGCTGCTACGTTCCCATTCACAGACCGTAATGCACTTCACAGTAAAGCCATAAAGGAAGACGGATATAGAGCCAAGTAGTCATGGCAAGACTCCTGGCTTTCGTGCTTTCTCTTGCTTTGGACCCCACATTTGGAATTCACTCCCACAAGACCTTAGACACTACTCAACCCTGTCATCTTTTAAAGCCAAACTGAAAACCTTCCTCTTCTCACAGTATTTCCATCCCAACTAATATCAATACCCAGTTTCTGCTACATTGTGTGTGCGTGTATGTGTGTGCGTTTCCATATAATACCTTTTGTAAATTTTGTTAGGACTGTGTGTAGAATATTGTATTTAGGTTAGTATGTATTATGTGAGCGCGCAGGGCATTGATGGGTACATGATAAATGTACATTATTATTATTATTAAGTACGCTGGTTCATTAGATTCGTCCTGTTTGATCTAAAGCCGACAAGAAGACGGATACAAGGCCAAGTACGCTGACTGACCAGACTGTTCCCGTTTGATCGTGTTGTGAACAGGCAACGCCACAGAAAGCTGGGGCTTCTACATGGGACACCCTACGGCACAGTACTACCGCCAGATGGATGCGCTGGCCTTCACCTACACGCAGGGGTCAATCAAGGCCAAAGCCATGGTCACCCAGGACACGTGTGCGCTGGTAGGGGAGGTGGTGTACGACATCAGTGATCCAGGTAATGTCAAGACGTTCTGAAGCAATTAACGAGCACTGTTGTTTAACTGGGAAGGGGGGGGGGGGGGGGGGGGGGGGGGAGAATTATCTTCCGAAGTGGGGTTTTAGTTTGTTCACACATCCTGCTCTTTTCCTCATGTGTATCCATCCATTTACCCATCTGTCTCTTGGAGATGTGTATTGCTCTGCCTAACAGAGGATCTTGGGATCGTGTTTTTGTCTCCTAACAAAATCATCCCGGTCAATAGGGTCAATAGTATCCCTGTGCAAGAGGAAGCATTTCTACATGAACTGCATGACCATCCTGCTTGTCAGTCCCGTTAAGTCCTAGTCTTTATAATAGTACTAATGTGTACACTGCCTTATCACATAATTTTTACTCTTGAAAACTGTTGGAACCAAGCATCAAAAGAGATAATTACTAATTACCTCTGCATAGTAATTATCAGAAAATTGTTGAATATCTCTTTTGATGCTTGGTTCCAACAGTTTTCAAGAGTAAAAATTATGTGAGAAGGCAGTGTACACATTAGTACTATTATTATTATTATATTATTACAGTTATGTGCTTTTGACGCTAGTAAGCCGCCATATGTTTGAGACTTCTGACTTTATGAAGCCAGATACTACAGCAGTGTCTATGATCAAACTAACAAACACAAGACAAAAACCTTTGTTTTTGTTTTAGAAATACGTCACACCAACTTCTTCTTACAAATTTTGTGAGCATTCCTGCTCAGCATTCAAAGGGGCTGCCATTGGGAATCTGGCGCTGTGGTGTTTCAAAGTGCTGCTATTTGCAACTGCTACAGAAAATGATAGACTTCCTGATACACTCCCACAAACATAGGACAAACTGCATAAAAACAGTGTGTAACATGTACAAATTGCTGTGGCCTAAAGTGCCTCAAGATCCAAACTAAAAAAATTGTGTTTGGATCTTGTTTTAGAATGCTAGCAGTCATTCTGTTTCAGATTTTTTTCTTCTCCACTGTGCCTCAGTCTCCACTACTAACTTTTGATGCCAACGTCTTGTTTTTCCTGCCTTTGTCTAGTTTAAAACATCGTTTCCGATATCCACAAAATATTTGTGGTGAATTTCTCACAAAACAAGGAAACTTTTGTTCTTGTGTTTGCTGGCTTGTTAAAGTGCAGGATTGTGCATCAGAAGTGATGTTGATGTTGGTTGCATCAAAACTGACGTTGATGTTGGGTTTCAGTGGGTACCAAAGTGATCAACCGTTTGTATGTGAACCAGTCTATGGACATCAGTGTCGACTTCTTCAAACTGCCGCCGAATGTTACCTGTGTCCCTGACCCTGTGAGTGACAGCAGGTGTTGGTGTTGGGGAGGGGGGAGAGGGGGGGGGGGGGACAAGAGACAGAGAAGGGGAGAGATATGGAAAGGGGGAGGGGGGGGGGGGGGGGGGGAATTGTACCTGTGTACTGTAGGCCAAAGTATTTCTGTATGTACTTTCTAGATTTGTCAGCAGTGCCTAACAATTTGCAAGCTAATAGGTTGTGCATTTGCATTGGGGGGGGGGGGGCACCTTCTACAACAGACTTCATTACAAAAATCACAGTTCTTGAAACTGCCTATTTAGAAAATCACTTTTGTTCCCCCTTCTAGAATCCACCAGCCATGTCACCATGGCAACGCATGGGCCTGTTTGGATGGCTGCTGGGTCTCCCAGACAACTGACCAGCTTCCTTCCATGCAGGTGATTGTATGTATGGCAAATAAAACAAAGTAATGGGAAGAGAGTTGTTGTTCACACCCCCCCAAAAAATTATGTTGCCATCAGACCACACGTCATCTAAATCATACTTCAAGTGATCCCTGGACTGGCTCAACACAAAGGTGAGGTTAACATGTAAATGTATGTACTTGTCTGTTTATTTCTTGAGCCAGTTTTGATCAAAGGACTATATCCAGTCAATATAAAAATTGGTTCGGTCTTATGCCTGTGCACACCTGTGTTACTGAGTGTGCCTGAAACAGAGTGTATATGTATATATATATATATCACTGCAGGGCATCCTTTTTTGAGGAAGTACCTCTGGTGAGGTTTATGTACTTTGTATTTACTTGCATGCCAGGTGAGAGTTACTGTAGGTGCTCAGGACTTTGTTGTTGTGTTTATGTGCGATGTTTTTCGAGTGCTAACTAACTCCTTTTGTTGATTCTGCACAGGCATTCTGGGCCTTGCTCTGTTTCAAATCACAGTCTGGTTTGGATTGTAAAGTACACAACTCTAAAAACAACCCTATCTGTGCAGTTTTTTCTTTTCTTTTTTTCTTTTTTCTTTTTTTAAATCCCTAAAGAAAACAACAACAAAAAGCTTGCCTTAAAGACATCATGCATAATATACATTTCACAAAACTCTTTCTGGTGGTACACTGACTTGCTACAGACATGCATCATGCTATGAACTGTTGTTACAAGACTGGGAGACTACATCATAAGCTTTGGGAAAACTTAGTGTTCTGGTTGATGCACGACACTTAATGGTGAATATAATCACACTTTCATTGTTCAAACACCATATTTCCCAACACTTGCACAAAAACAAAATCACATTATTTTCCAAATATAACGCTTTACATTCCATACTTGCGAGGAAACTAAATGTCAAAGATGCCTGAACACAGTGATGTGCACTGCTGTCAGCTGATGTGCACCGCTGTCTTCATAGTTACTGGACCTAACAGTCATGTAATGTCATATGTCAGGGTGAAATGAAATTCATCCAATCACAAGAAAAACATGTAACTTTATGTTTCAAGGGAACTGGAACAAACTGAAGTTGAATAAACCAAGGTAGAAATGAGAAAAATGGAACTCTCATTAGCAAAGCATACAAAGCTATATTCCACCCTACTCCAGCTGTAGTGACAGAAGAAGGAATTATACCCAGTATGCCAAACACTCATAATAGTTTAACACAGAAAGCTGCACAAAGTACATGGAGCTTGCCCAGGCTCATCTGACACACAGCGTTGACGCAGTTTTTGTCAACACATATTAAGACTGCAGAGCATAGTGCAGCATCTGGGTGGCCTGTCACAAAACCAAGCTGTGCATACACTATGTCATATCTAAGGGTTACATTATGCCCTACTAAGCAACACTGGAGAAGAACAAAACACAGCCCCCAAGGTATTAATTGAATAGGTTACTCTAAGTGCATTCTTGTTTCTTGTGGAATCTCTTTTTATCTCAGCTAGTTTTAAGTTTAGGTCGAAGTGTAGAAGAAGAAAAAACAAGCTAGTTTTAACTTGTGACACAGATTCATCTAGTACATTCTTGTGGAATCTATTTTTATCTCAGCTGATTTAACTTGCGGTTCATCTAACTGCTGCACTACACACTGAAGTGACTCCTTAAGTCACAACTTGTATGTATTTCATGGTCACTGTCAGGTTAGCTGCAGGGTCAGAGGGTCAGAGCTACTCACTTGGAGGTCTTCTACCTAATACAGGGCCAGGCTCACATACTGGAACATTGTTGACCCAATGAAATGTATGTGTGCATGCACGGCAGCATTGGTCCCTTCCATTATGTCTTTTGGTTTAAACTATCTACACAGTGTGGTGGGCAGATGGTGGGTGACACTGGCCAAGAGGAGCTCTGGTGTGCCAGTGAGGAAGCTGGTTCCACTCTCTGAGGTTCTTTGGGAAGAAGGAATTTGTGAGAGCTGGATGGTCTTCCCCTTCTTAGGAAAATTGCTGTGGGCTTTGGGTGCTCCAGGTGTTGCTGTTTGTTGATGCCAACAAACCCTTTGTTGATCTTGTGCAGCATGGCAAGCCTGCTTGCTTTCCTTCTCTCTTTCCCAGCCAAAGTCTGGCAGTTGTGTTCTGTCATAGTAGTTCTTGAAAGTGAATTTGTTGAACCTGTTCAAGTTGCTGGATGTCCTTCTGGAGATATGGGTCTCAGGTACAGGCTGCACACTGCAGGATGGGTCTGGCCATGGTGGTGTAGGTAGCTGCTCTGACTTTGAAGCTGCAGTCACTGAGGTTCCTTTGTGGAAAACCAAGCCCTCTGTTTCCCTTCCGTGCTGTTATGGAGACATGCTTGGACCATGTTAGGTTGTTTGTGAAGGTTACTGCGAGGTACTTTCTGTCACTGGTGGTACTGAGAGCTTGACCAAGCAATACATGTGTAGTCAGGAGAGCCTACCTGGTCTTGTTTGGCATGACCCTCATCACAGACATTTTGTGGAGTGGACTTGAAGCAATCACCACATCCTAAGCAAGGGCTCTTCAGAGTTGAAGACACAAACACTTTTGAGCTGACCCTCAAAGTTCCAGATTCAAGCTAAATTTTCCACTAGTTGCAGATGTTTCATTCCATATTATTCTCTTCCCCATAACATTGCAGAGGTATACCATGTCTGTGTCACTGACCTGAGTAGCTAGTTAACAGATGAATTTTAATGCTTTGTCAACAGCACAAGGTCACCTCAGGACTATCAATCTCTGTCACAGGCAAACACACATTTCAAAACTCTTCTCATCCACTCTACCACCAAGTGTCTTCAGTACCTTATTTCTCTCAACAAGCATACTTCTTTGTGTCAGACACATATTTCCACAACACGAAAGTTTTTAAAAACTGAAAATACCCCAAACATATGGTGAGAACTAACAATTATTTTGGAAATCCTAAAATTACATTGTGAACTGCACTGGCAGCAACAGGTCATCACCCTTGTGTTGGTCAATAATACAGGGCTGCTTCCTGCCACTTTACTCAAACAAAACAGTTATTATTTACGAGACATAATGCTACAAAGATGTGCCATTTGACTAACTTCTTCACAGGTATCAGGCAGAATGCTTGTCTGTGAAGCACCAGAATTTCCACTTTGACCTTTCGTAAATCAGCACTTCCAGTGATTTTGGAGGTCAACTACACTCCTTGCAAAGGCCTTTACTGTCCACTTCAGGCTCTAGGTTCCGACACCATTCCCATTGACTTGGGCTGCTCTTCGCTTATCTTCTTTCCAAGGTACTCCCTGAAATCACACAAATGGAGTTACTCAGGAAAAATCACAGTGTTCTGTGAGTTTTGACTACACACATGCTGAAATACATGCAAAACAAATACACAATGAAACAGTTAGCTGTTAGAGAGATTCTGTTATGGATTATGCCTTTTCTTGGGAAAAGACAACCTCACCTTCTTCAAGAAATAAGTCTGTATAAGAATTTCCAATACTCAAACATAATAATTATAAAAGTGGGGTCTTACCTGTACATTTTATACTCATGTTAAAAACAACCAAATCAAAAGACACAATATTACATACACAAATTTGTCATCGATACAGTCACACACGTGCATGCACACACACACACACACACATATACTGATGCCTACTGATATTGTAAGTCATCGTTAAAGGCTACACTACAAATACATCCTCACCTTGTTTGCACTATGTCTGGTTATTAGATAACAGTACATCCACATACCTAGCTTAGTTGCAGAGGTATCAGTGGTACAGAAAATGCAAAACTGACACACATTCACAGAAGTTTTCAACCATCATTCTGACCTTGACTTTGAACACAGCAATCCTATCTTTTGACAAGACTTAAGATGATGTACCATCAAACTAAGTCTGGTTACAAAAGGATCAGCAGCTCTGAAGATTTTGTAGAAACGATCATATTTTAATTATATGAGCCCTGTGACCCAACTGTTGTCAAAAGAATCATTAGTTCAGAAGCTATACTCAAAATATATTTTCACTATATACAAGCCCTCATTGTGACCTTGACCCTGAAGGTAGCAACTCAATTTATTCACTTGACACTCTATCCCGTGATGATTCACATCAAACCAAGCTAGGTACAAAAGGTTGAGCAGCTCAAAAGGTATCTTCTGGACAAAGCTGTACACACAGACAGACAGAGGACAGATGGACATGGTGATTCCAGTACACTCGCCCTAACTTTGTTACTGGGGTATAATGACATATGCATACCCCCCTCTACCCCCCCTCTCCCACAATACTATTACCCCCTGCTCAGAAGTGTGAACAATGCAACAGTTACACATAAAGTACAGCTCAGTGAAAGCTGGTTGGAAAAGCTTCCATGTCTGAACTAACTGAATCTGTTAACCCTTTCCCTGCCATGGGGTTGCTGCTGCTGCTGCAACTCCATCAAAGAGTACAGGCTCACACAGAGATTCCGCCAGCCAGGAACGTTAATTTCTGTCAACTCTGCTTCTCTGGCACATGCATAAAAAGTGAGAAGTGGAGCAGGATGTCCCATGACATGCAAGAAGCAGAGAGGAAATACTTCATCCAAACTGTCATGTCATGTCATGAGGGCAGGGAAAGGGTGAACAGTTCACAGTAACTGTGCACAGCCATACTAAAGGAGTTGGTGATAACTGTGTATAACAACATTAAACAAACAGTTATCATCAACATTACTGATCTCTGAGGAACTGCAAAGAACAGCGTGGAAACCAAAATTCATTCAAACACAACAGAAAGGCATGCAAGAACACACGCTTGACACAAAACAGAAACAGATGTAATCCTGAATTAAAAACTCACAAACAAAGCAAAACTCCTCTACTACACGCTAACCCAAGAAGAAGCTGTCTGTGGGGAAGAAGGGTGAGTCACAGTGAGCAGTCAAGGTCCATGTTCCTGTCAAAGAACTGACCTCAACCTAACTACATGTACTAGTCTCACAAGCTTCCTGCCTTCATTTAACCCAACAGACAGAATGAAAAGAGAAAGAAAACAAAATCGGTGGCCTCAGCTGGGGAATTCGTCAGATCCTTGAACAGCTATCAAACAAACTAAACCTTTTGTAAAGGGGATGGTCTCTCATGTGGAAGGACTTTTTGCACAAGTTCCAAGTCAAGAACTATATCAAACTTGCTGAGGGAAGTACTGGGCACAGTCAAAGAACGTAATTATGTAATTCGTTTGCTCTTGTGAAAATTGTTGTCAGTGTTCAAAACCAAAGTCTGTGCAGTCATGTCATGTACACTGAGCCTAGTGTCAAGGGGTCAGGCTACCCAATGACAGCACTGAGCTGAATGCAGAAATTCATCACATAGTTTGATTACATTTAAACACAGTTTAATGCAGCCATCTTTTCCCTATTTCACAAAATGGATAAAACGTCCCTTTAGCAATTTATGCCACAGTACCCTCCAAATACACACCGTGTATCAACTATGGGTAAACACCCAAAAATGGCTACTGTTCTGATGAACCACCTTTGGTTTTCCAGGAATTTGCACTGGACCTTTAGTTAAAAAATCCCAAACTTTTCTAAAACTGTCCCCATACTTTTCTCAAGGCCACATTTCCAGACTTGTGGCTATGGCTGATGGAAAATGTAAACAGCACAAATGTGATTTGAAGGAGGGTAACTCTTGCTGCTTCTAGCTATCAACACACTGATCTGAATCAGGTCTGGTTGGAATTAAATGAATCTTGTATTTTCTTTTCATCATCCATCACTTGGCCTCCCAGTTTATCTCCAAATCCCCACACTGCACATTAGTTGTTGGCCACCAACATCAAATTCCCAAACCAGGACAATTTTCCCCAAACTTTTCGGACCTGGAAAAGGACACCTCACTTTTTCCCAAATTAACACACCCGCTTTTCTGAGAACATCAGGTCTGTTGCCAAAGATTCTACAGTGTAAGCTGATCACATGAAGTTAATCTATTTCATGGAACTATTTGGTTTGGAAAAGAAAAAAGAAAAAAAAGGATTGCTGTGTGAAGTAAACTGTATTATCAAAATGTTTTTGTACAAACTTCAGGGACATAGAGGACTCTGGGCTGGCATTCACCTAAGTAGCTTCATCCCACCAGAATATTACAGGTACTACCTGTGCCAAAAGTCTGAAGAGCGGCTGCCACATTTGGCCCACAAGCTTAAGTACAGCAACAGAGTGAAAGACTCGCAGTTTCCAACAAAATCTTCAAGTAATGGTACACATTCACTGATGATGAGGAATATCAGCTGCAATCAAATGAGACATATGACATTCATCTGAATGTTGGAATTTCACTCAGACCATTGCACTCCACCAGTCAGCATGTTGTACTCACAACATGGTGGTCAAACTGAAAGCTTTTGGGACTGTAAGTTTGGGTGGTGGGATCAGAGTGGAACCCTCTATACCAGTGTCAGCAAGAGTGGTGTTTACTGCAAGGAAGCCTTTGGTAGGATTCCACTGGGACCTACACTGAACCTCTTACAGTGAGAGCAGCTATGAGTGATGTCTGACCAACTACCATGGGTCACCTAAGACCACTTTGTTCTTTTTTGTTTGTTGATCCAGTTGTTTGTAGTCCCATGCAAACACTAATCTTGAACTATGGGTTCATATTCTTGAGGTCAATGTGTCTAGGGTCGAAGGACTGGGTATCAAGTTTGATTTTTACTCAGGTAAAATCATGAGCAGACATCAGATTCCAAATGTCAATTTTGATGGAAATTCACAAAATTGTTACCAAAAATGCCCTAGAAAGTACTCAAAACACTGCTTTATTCCTTTTCTCTTCTCAAGAATGACCCCTGTTGCTCTTTAATTAATGGAATTCCACCTAGTGACGGAAAAATCTGATGTCTACATGAGAATGTAAAAAAATGCAGCGTCTAACACTATGTCAATCTGAATGCTCCCCAATGACTGACTTGCTGTGTCATGTTCGTAACAGTGACAGTCTCTCCCAATGTATTCTGTTTTAAATAGAAAGACTCTTCAGCCCCTCAACATCTTTGATGCAAATGCAATGAGCCTTTAGAATCAGGTATGTGCAGCTGAAGACTTTCATGCAAACAACTGGAAGCTCTGATCATGGCCACCTGTCTAAAGAGACCGCTACTTCTTTGGTGCCCCTCAGATGGTAGGTACCACGGCAGTGTCTTCAACCACACATGCAAGAACACCAATTTGTCCAACTTACCCATGGTTACTCTTTCTGAGTCACACCAAAAAAGTCTCGCCTACCATCAGTCAACATAAAAAGAGTTGGTTAACTTTCTTCAGTTTGTTTTGTTCTATGCCATGGGTTTTCTATTTCTCATTCATTATTAAACTTGGTCATACCTTTTGTCAGAAAGGGCCAGCTGAATTTTTTAAGCAAAACTAAAAAACAAAAAACAACAAAACAACAACAACATGGCTGGAATGAAACATTCTTGACACAATAGGTTAGATTAAATACCATAATACCCTAAGCTTCCTGGGAACATTAAATACCATAATACCCTAAGCTTCCTGGGAACATGTACATAGAATGTGGCCAGAGCAGTCAACATAACTGAAGTCTCAAAACTTAGTGGAGACTTTCTCGACTAGGTTTTGAGACTTCAGTTAGGACTTCAGTCAGGACTGTGGCCGTCTGGCCTAGCAGTCAGGCACTAGACTGGTAAGCAGACAGATCAGTACAAGTCTGCTTTGGCTCTCCTTTCTCTCAAAAGCTTTGTGGCTTACAGACACTGACTTGTAACAAATTAACATGTTGTCAAACTCTGAGTGACAGAAGCAATTAGCCAATCAGGAACACTGTTTGGAAACTGTTATACTGGCAATGTCATGATATCGCTGTCATCCATTAACAGGCAACTCTGGGTTGCATACTAGAGACCTATAATGGCATCTTCCCTGTCAACACGTGTGGCTTCTTTGTCACTGTACACAGCTGTAACAGTAAGTATCTATGAAGTTTGTTGTCTAACCAATGACACAGAAAACTGCACTCTGTCTCTGCTGAAACGATAGCTGGTAGGGCAAATAAAACTCCAAATGTCAGTCAGTGAGTCTTTCAAACATGTGGGCGCCATGCTGCCTCACGTTTGTGGCAATACGTTAATACCCCTCACAATGAATATGGGTGCTGCCTCACTTTTGTGGGACCTTACAGCTACATGTGTCTGTAGATCTGTAGGCGGTACATCATTGTGTTGGTGGAGCTTTCTCTCACGTCTACTTATAGATCTGTTGGAGGTAGGTCACTGTGTGGGTGGAGCTTTCTCTCACGTATGTCTTTAGGTCTGTTGGAGGTAGGTCAAAGTGTGGGCAGAGCTTCCTCTCATGTGTGTCCATTTATAGGTATGTGGCAGTAGGTCACTGTAGGGGTGGAACTTTCTCTTTCCTGGTGACACGTTAATACCCCTCACAATGAGGTGACAGAGTAGTGTTATGTATAGTTCTAACATGCTCATACACAGAATGTAAGGCTTTTGATATTTCACAGTCTTATTAATTTGTTGACATGGTACATCTTGTCAACTTTTCAATCACATCTCATCAAACTGATAGGCTCTTCACCATAATGGGCTGTTCCACAATCTCATTCACCCATTGATATGTCTTATGTGACAATGGGGGTTGAGATTAACAATATTCACATCCCTGCCCCCCCTCCCGACCCACACACACGCACAATCAAAGGTGGGTAGTAGGAATGAGCAGACACACCAGTTGTGCACCATCATCTTCTGAACGGCTATCAGGGCTTCGTAGCGGACGTTGGGGTCTGTGTGCGTCAAGTACTGCATCACCATTTGTTTGGCTCCTAACCGCTCCACTGTGCTGCACACACATCAACAGGGCCAGTCTCCAGAACTGCTGGACTAGTGGTTGTGCTGGGTCATTTGTGTTAGCAATGTCTTCATTATGCTGCACATGTGTACATGTATGCATGCACCACCACCACACACACAAACTACCTGTACATTACCCATTCTCCCACCCACAAGTGTTCCTACCCCCACCCCCACAACTCTCCCTCTCTCTTCCGCTTCCCCTCCACCCAACCCAAAACATATGTACACATGACATACATGTGCCCACACCCACACAGACTTACACACAGTGCAAATCAAATATATTTCATCACCAAATAAGCTCAAACTGGTCTACAATTCCAAACAACTTACAGGTGTAAAAGAACACTGGCTCCATACCAAACAACTCATAAAAAGTCATATTAAACAGGCACAGATGACACTAACACGTACTGGATTGCACTAACAACAGACACTGATGACTACATGAACCTAACAACTCCCCCCAACAAATACCAAAGCAGCCACTGAAGAGACAGACCCTAACTCACTGTTTGCCTCTGGGGTAGTAGCGGACATACTCTCCAACATCATGAGCAGCAACAGCAAGCACCAAGGGGTCTCGACTTGTCTCCAGCAGTCGTACCAACATCCTGGCAGAAAAAAGTAAGTAAGTAATTGGATTTAACATCCTGTCAACTAAACAACATTTTCACCTCAAAGCTGCATGGTACCATCCCACACCTAAATGTTTTTATAAGATTTTTGAAGACTAGAGCTTTCTGGAGAAACATTAGTATATGTTAAATAACAAACCAAACAAATTTCATGCTGATTGAATACTGTACAGCTCACTCCTTTCACAAATCCCTTGTTTTAATCATTTTTACTCGGCTTTGCTAAATCCCTTGATGATACTTATTGACACACTTGACAGATAGCATATATATATATATATATATATGTATGTGTACACCTCGCTCTCTCTCTCTCCCCCTCCCTTACCTCTCTGTCCCTCCCCCTCTCTCTTTCCATCTGTCTCACCATAGTGCAAGATGAATTAAGGTATGTTTGTTGTTGTTGTTATTGTTTTTCTTGTTGTTGTCTTTGTGTTTTGTTTGCGATCTATTTTGGTCTCTTGTAGCTTTACATGTTACACACTGCTGGTGAGCATGCCTGTTATTTTGTTATGTCCTTAATGAGATTATGTACTTGCATACCTAATAATTACTGTGGCATATATATGTATATATTTATCTTGCCATTGTCTGTCTAGTGTTGAAGACTGAAAAAGTATTTTTTAAAAGGGGAATAAAACAACAACAGTAGTCAGTGGATATAGTAGCATTTCATGTCCACCTTCTTCCTCTGAAGTCCTGTATGCAAGGTACATTGAAATGTAGCCTTTTTCCTTTTTTATAGATATATATATATATATATAACTTTCCATGTTGTGAATGCGTTATGTTCAAAGCATATGCTGGTGGCCTTGAATGTATTACTCATTGTTGTTTGTCATATTCTGGGACCATGGATGCTGGTTGGAACTGCACAATGCCATCAGTGTTGGCCTTGTCATCATCATTCAGAACCAAAAGTGGGTGAAATGAATGAATGTTTTAGTTGCAAATTAAAAAAAGAAAATCCTGTCAATCAAACAGAATCAAGATCAAACTGTCATAAAAAACAAAGTTTATCACCTTGCCTGGCAAAAGACCCCACTTGTGTGGCTAGATACTGTAAGTGACTCTTATTGTCTGTATAGTATACAGTTGAATACTCTTAAGTAAAAAATGCTTATGTCAAACTCCACAGAAGTCAAAGTACGTTTTAATTTTCCAGCTAGTGCTGCTCCTTTTACGACTAAATGAATAAGTCAAAAATGGCTATGTCGGACCTTGGCTAGGTCAAACATATTTCCCCTTCTCACACTTGGAGAAAACAACACCAAAGATTTGAAGTGTATTTCACTGATTCTGGAATCTTTTTGACGAATATACATGAGCCAGTGGGCTGAAATCGGTGAATTGGCAGACAGCTCACTGGCCTGCAACAACTTTAACCCAGTGTCCGACCGGTCAGCCTGCCACTCACTTTAGCAGCTCATAGTTCTTGTCATTGAGGCGGATAGCATTCTCCCTCCAGAAGGTGTCCATTCTGTGGACGGGGCTCCACTCCAGGTTGCCAGACTTCACCTCGCTCAGGTACTCATCAAAGCAGCTGCAACACACTTCTGTTTAGCACTGTACTGACTGATCTCTCACACGCTTTTCTGTTTAACACTGTACTGACTGATCTCTCCTATGCTTTTCTGTTTAGCACTGTACTGACTAATCTCTCCCCAGCTTTTCTGTTTAGCACTGTCCCGATTGATCTCTCCCACGCTTTTCTGTTTAGCACTGTACTGACTGATCTCTCCTACGCTTTTCTGTTTAGCACTGTACCAACTGATCTCTCACACGCTTTTCTGTTCAGCACTGCACCAACTGACCTCTCCCATGCTTTTCTGTTTAGCACTGTACCAACTGATCTCTCCCACGCTTTTCTGTTTAGCACTGTACTGACTGATCTCTCCCACGCTTTTCTGTTTAGCACTGTACTGACTGATCTCTACCTAGCGTTTCTGTTTAGCACTGTACCAACTGATCTCTCCCCAGCTTTTCTGTTTAACGCTGTACTGACTGATCTCTCCCACACTTTTCTGTTTAACACTGTACTGACTGATCTCTCCCCAGCTTTTCTGTTTAGCACTGTACTGACTGATCTCTCCCACACTTTTCTGTTTAGCACTGTACTGACTGATCTCTCCCACACTTTTTAGTTTAGCACTGTACTGACTGATCTCTCCCCAGCTTTTCTGTTTAGCACTGTACCAACTGATCTTTCCCACGCTTTTCTGTTTAGCACTGTAGTGACTGATCTCTCACACGCTTTTCTGTTTAACACTGTACTGACTGATCTCTCCCACACTTTTCTGTTTAGCACTGTACTGACTGATCTTTCCCATGCATTTCTGTTTAGCACTGTACTGATTGATCTCTCCCCAGCTTTTCTATTTCGCACTATACTGACTGATCTCTCCCCAGTTTTTCTGTTTAGCACTGTACTGACTGATATCTCCCATGCTTTTCTGTTTAGCACTGTACCGACTGATCTCTCTCACATTTTTCTGTTTAGCACTGTACTTGCCTGTCAATTCACACACTGCCTTTCTTAATGCCACAGTAGTTCACTACCCATCTGGGTTTTGAACACTTTTTTCAATTTTTTTTAATAATCAATCTCCTGTATAGTTAGAAATCAAATCCAAACACAAAAGGTTCAAACGAACGCTTACTTTATAGTTAGAAATAAAAACACACAGCCTTTGGATGACATAATGTGAGTTACAGTACAGCAGCCACATTAGTGGCTCTATTCAGTCCTACCAAGTGCACGTTTCAGTGCTGACATCTTTTCCTTTCCTCTACTGAACACAGTAATGTTGTCTCTTTCTAAAAGCAAAGGAAGAGTGAGACAGACAGTAGTAGCGGTTGGAGTTTAAAGTCCTGTCAACCAAACAGGGTCACACCAGGATGACCAAATTCTGCCAAAGCAAACACACATTTCCAAACTCTTCCCATATATATATGTAAACACTTTCTCAAGTCAAATCCACACAATCAGTCCATACATAATATTTTAAAAATACATACACAAATCTTAAACAAATTTGTTGGAAGATTTAGTCCCTTCAATACTGCCCTTGTTAAAACAGCACGTAAGACTAGGACATGTTGGTATCATCATCCTTTCAAATTTAATGATACCAGATAAAAATAAAAATAAAGGAATGGAAATAAAAAATAATTTATTTAAAAAAACATTATATAAATGCATAATGGCAGTAAGCTGTACATACCACAAACTAGCTATCATCTCCTAGCTGTCCTAACTTCTCAACAAGAGCCATGCAAAAAAAAACTCTCTTCACTAAAAAATGTTGGAGAACTTTCTTTGAAAAGTCTGGAGAGTGAACCATTAGCAAAAAAAGAAGAAGAAAAATACAGACAATGAGTGGAAGAGACAGAAAAATACAAGAGGGGAATCAAATGAAAGCCTTGAGATTTCAGACAGGCAGGAGACTTCTGACATCCATGACCTCCTTTCAGGAAAGAGAGTGAGAGAGAGGGGGGAAGAGACAAAACAGACACAGAGAGAAATGGAAACATAGTGAGATAAACCACTGACACCCAGAGGGTATCAACAGAAACCTACACGACAAAACACACCAGGCCTGACCCCACACCTAGGAGCAGTACACCAAGACAACTATGTGGACTGAGATGACCCTGGTCACAGCCCCTCCACACCTGAGATCCTGCACAGAGCTGTCCAGCTTGGTGCGGATGTACTGGATGTCCTCCTCAACGTCTGGATCTTCCCACTTGCGGGCCTCCAGCAGCTCCAGCTGCTTGGTCATCTTCACCCTCACCAGGGCCAGCGCGTAGTCCTGCATCACTGAGCGGTCCTCCGGCTTTTCCAGCATGTTCTGGGGGCAAGGGGGCACAGCCATGAGCACATGCTGGAGCGGTGGGCTAGTTCTAGGACTTGAATGAATGAATGAACATTTATATATGGTGCATACAAAAATTAACGTTCCCTCAAACAAACAGGGTCACTTCAAGACGAATGTGCAGATGGAGCTATGCGGAGGAAAGAGTGGGGGTGCAAAAAAGGTTACCTGTCAGTGACCTCCAATTTCTCCAGCACATTCTGGTGCACTGCAAGGCAGCATCATAGCAATGAGCAGGTGGTGGTGGAGTCTGAGGGGGAAGAGGAGGTGTAGAAAAGGTTCTGAGTGATCTTCCTCTCTATTTCCTTTATACTTCTAGTTTACATTCTGTTGCATCACTGAGAAATTCTCCAGCTTCTTCACCATTTTCAAAGGATGAGGGAAGGGGGGGAGGGGGCATTTACAGCGATGAGGACATGCTGGAAGATAGGAAGAGGAGGTGTAGAAAAGGTTACTTTTACTATTTTTCATAGTTCTAGTTTACATTCCATTGCATCACCGAGAGATTCTCCAGCTTCTTCAGCAATAAGGACATGCTGGAAGAGTTCTGAGGAAGGTTATTATTCATTTTTTTAAATGTTTTTAATAGTTTACATTCCATTGAATCACCAGGCTTCTTCAGCATTTTCTGAAGGGGAAGGGGGGGCAGCAACGCTATGCTTAAGTTGTTCTGAGGAGGAAGGGTGTAGAAAAGTTTGCCTGGGTGTGATCTATTTCCAGCTTTGATTTCATAATCACTGAGTGATGCTCCAGCTTCTTTGGCATGTTCTGGGCAAGGGGAAAATGGGAACAATGGGAAAGATGTGTACTCTAAACAGGGCACAGATACTGTGTACTCACACTGAACAACACAGAAAGATGTTTAGGCTGTCTGAACAAGGCAAAGTTAACACTTCCTTAACTGAACAAAGCAGAAAGATGTTCAGGCACTCAGTGCAAAGATGACATGTACTCACTCTGAACAATGCAAGGATGATGCGTGTGACTTTCTCTCTCTGTGTGCTGCTAAGGATGTCTGCCAGCACAGGAATCAAGTTCATTCTGCAGCACAGACATAAAACTTGATGCACTTCTATTTCTAATGAGCTGAATCCCTCTATGATATACAGTCACATATGAGGCTTAAAGCATTGTACATGTTAAATGAACACAACAATAAGAACCAACAAACCTGGGGGAAGGGGGTGGGGTATAGCCCAATTATCACTTAAACATTTCAAAAATGCACTAATTACATTACCTACTTCTCTCTCACTCTCTCTCCATCACACACACACACACACATGCATGCACACACACACACACCACACACACTCTTGCTCTCTTGAGTCAAACTTGCCTCAATCAACTGGTTTCAATCTAACTTGTATTAAATATATGTTTATTCATACATTACACTGAGGTAATACACTTGTGTTTCAACTTTACAGGTATGAAATGGGCATACGTATATCAAGTCAAATCAAGTCAATATACTTTAATCATCCCTAACAGGGCAATTCAGTTAATTACTAAAGGCATATGAATTTAAAAAAGAACCTGTAAATATGACACCACATACACCCCCTCCCTCTTTTCTTAATTTAAAAAAAAAAGTAGAGGTATACATATATCCTAAGAGAGAAGCAATGCAAGTAAAGGTGTGCCAACTTGTTCATTTTCTCCACCAGCACTGGGTTGAACGTGAGACACCAGAGACAGAAGATGAGCTGATACACAATCTGGAAGCCAATCTTTTCATGTCCGACCAGCACAGAGCAAATCCTGCAAGTACACACACACCTAATGAAAGACACTCCAACACATAACCTCTGATCAACTGCAACATGAAATTGTACACAGACTGACGTCATAGATTTGCTGGAGCTTTCTTCTTTCTCACTCTAGGATTCAGACCTAAATTTTACCCACCTTTTAATGCCTGTAAAGTTGAACAACAGGCACACAAAAGCCTGGAAAATACATCCGATTTGTTTATAGGATCTGAACTATACTATAAGTTAGGACAAGACAAAACCAGCAGTGGTCAAAAATGATGAAAAATTAAGTAAAAAGCTAAACCACTTATCTGTTTTTGGTTGAGCTGTTGTTTTCCTGTCCAGTGTTTAGAAGAATGTTGGCATCAAGATAGATGCCAACATTCTTCCAAACACTGGACAGGAAAACAACATAGCTCAACCCAAAACATATAAATGGTTTAGCTTTTCACTTCATTTTTCATCGTTTTTGGCCATTTAGCTGTTGTTTAAGTGTCATTTTACAGCTTCACAAGGGACTACCCTGAAAATTTGCTGGTTTTGTATGGTCCTAATAAATAGCGTTCTTTTGAACCTTTCATGTATCTGGATCTTGTTTTAGAATGCTAGCAGTCATTCTTGTTTCAGATTTTAAAAATATTGCTAAAAGTGTTGAGAAGTGCATGCTTGCATGCCTGTATGTGTGTGTGTGTGTGTGTGTGTGTGTGTGTGTGTGTGTGTGTGTGTGTGTGGTGCAAAGATTCTGACAATATAAATATTATTTTTTATTGTATTAATGTATACATTTTTGTTGAACTTGTAAAGCGTGGTATGCTCATGCTTGTCAGAGCTATAGAAATGACCACTATTATTATTATTATTATACTACAAAGAGGCATATGTAAAAAGCATAACCAGTCTGCTGTATTGTTAGTCACTTCAGTAAGGCACAAGTTAGTTAGCTCTTGGACTTTAACATCCTGCCAATTGCATTGGGTCACCTCATGATAAATTTTTGGCAAGTTTCCCTAAATGTATGCATGAAGAACATGGCTAAATTGGCTAAACAAAATATATAAAAAGCGAAAGAGAGAAAAGTGGAAAACAACCACCTAGAAATCCCACCATGCAGTAACAACAACCAAACACAGTAATATTAATAAATACAAAAATCATAATTATAATTAAGCAAAACACCCATCTACATTGCATACCTCTCTTCCCCACCCACACCCCCCATGAAAAGGTCAGAAGAATGGACTATTAGCAGAAAACTAACAAAAAAGAGCACGACAACTTGCCAGAAAAACAAAAAGAGGAGACAGGAAAGGGGAATCAAATGACAGCCCTGAGATTCCAGACTGAGGGAGACGTCAGACATCCCAGGCCCCCAGGGTCCCAGAAACAGAATTTTTACATTGACAAACAGGGACCACCAAGGACGTAAGTCTAGACTCCATCTTACACAGAGATTCCGTCCACGTCCACAAAGACAGTGCGATAGCTGTCCACTCTGACCATCATCTGCAGGCAGCGGGCCACTGTGCTGTGATACTCGTTCACCTGAGAAAGTGCAACACAAACTGCACTCAGTGTTGTCAGCAGCCATCAACATCATAGTCACTTTCTTCACCTTCTTATAATAATAATAATGGAAATTTGTAATGTGCCTACCCTGCGGCTCAAAGCGTTGAACAAGCACACACACACTGAGATGTGGAAAATGTTATCAAAATAAATAAATGTATATATATATATATATACTGACAAGGGTTTTTAAACACTATGCTATAGATGCACACACATACACACACACACACACACTGTACAGACTGATAGGAATAAAGGACAATGTGGCTTAACTGAAATATTCTGAGAAGAGAAATGTCTTGAGTTGGCTTCTGAAGGAAGAGAGAGTAGCCTGATGTCTTGGGGGAGATTGTTCCAGATGTGGGGGCAAAAGTGTGAGAAAGTGCGAAAGCCATGGGTTTTGCGGTTGAAGCGTTGGATTTTGAGCATGCGTGTGTCTGATGAAGAGTGGAGACAGTGGGAAGGACTGTAAAGGTGTAGCAGCTCAGAAAAATAAGAGGGAGCGGAACCTGTGTTGCGTTGTAACACATGCAAGCAGTTTTGTATTTTATTCGTTCAGAAATTGGGAGCCAGAGGAGTTCCTGTAGGAGAGGTGTGCAGTTTTGATGGCATGGAGCTCTGAGAATGAGGCGTGCAGCAGTATTTTGGACTTTCTGCATCGGTTGAATTACAGAGTTCTTACAACTGAGGAAGTGGAGGTTTCCTTGTGTACTTAACATGCTTGGTCATAAAAGGAGCATACTTATTATAAACAGAACTAAATGTTTTGTACCAAAACTCAAGAGCTTCATCAGGGTCTGTATACTGGTATACTTGTGAGAGCTGAGAGTGAACCAAGTCATGCGAAAAAGCATCTTTGTCAAAATGAGTAAAACATCGGTACTGTATTTCTTTATGTGCAGTAAGTAAGTAAGTTGGTGTTTTATGCCCAGTCAACCGGCGCGGTTATATCATACTGTAGATTTAATTTTTAATAATGTGTATGTCGTAAAATGGGTGGACAATGTGGACAATACAGTTTTAAAACCTTGCTTAAAAGGTGAAAACACAAACATAACTAAAAACGGTCTCAAATTTAAAAAAATCCAAAAATATTAATTTCTTTCAAAAAGTTAAAAATCTTTTCAGGTGAAATATCCTTAAACAACATGCGCAGTGATTTAGCTGTAAAGTGGCTCTCTCTTATTTCATTAAAATCCGAACAAGTAAGTAAAATATGCTCTATGGTTAAATGTTTATCACATCCGATGCACACTGGCGGTTCCTCACCCTTCAATAAAAAGGAATGAGTAAGAAAAGAATGGCCAATGTGCAATCAGGCCATCACAGTTTCTTCTTTTCTGTTTTTCCGAGGATAAGATATACATTCTTTTAATACTGGGAATATCTTATATAATTTATTTTCCGGGAACTCA
The DNA here is from genome assembly GCA_018857735.1 of Alviniconcha marisindica. NCBI lineage: Eukaryota > Metazoa > Mollusca > Gastropoda > Provannidae > Alviniconcha > Alviniconcha marisindica. The sequence continues at coordinate 214,820 of JABMCL010001606.1, read as the reverse complement.
GCCCACTCAGACTGCCATAGTTCTAATATATATTTATTTGTGCGTGGTTTTAGGTCTGAGAATGGGATGAACTCAACCGAGATGTCTCCATCAAGGGCATCCTTAGCTGCAGAATCTGCAGCCGAATATCCCATAATGCCAACATGGCCTGGAACCCAGATGAAAACAATCTCTCTCCCCTCTCTTGTCATTTCTGTATATAATTCTAAAATCTGAACTAAGACTGGATGATCATATTTTAGGTTTAATATAGACTGTAACGATGAAAGGGAATCAGATAATATCAAAAATGATTTTTCTTTGGAATAATAAACATGTTTGAGAGCTAAAAGAATAGTTCTCAACTCTGCTGTATATACTGAACTGTCATCTGGAAACTGACATGTAAAAGGTTTTTTAATTCATTTTTATGGATACAGCCGCCGCAGCAACTCCTTACTCTGTTTTAGAACTGTCGGTGAAAAAAAATTCTGATAAAGGGTATTCAGAGATAAGTTGTAAATAGAGCTGTTTATATATTTCTGGGTTTGTTGTATCTTTTTTAAACTGGCTAGGTCAAAACAGACTGCAGGAACTGAAAGTTTCCAAGGGACGATGTCCAATGAGGGAGCATCATCTACCAAATTTAGGTTAAGTTTGGATTTCTCCAAGTGGGGAAGAATGCAGATGCCAAGAGGTGGAACCTTTGACTCCGATTCTTCAAATAATTTGGTGTTTTCGGGTCCAAGAACACAACTATAGGCTGGGTTTTCTAGCAGGGATTTGAGTTTAAGAACATAGTTTAAAGACAATTTTAATCGGCTAGTGGTTAACAACAGTTCATGTGTTTCTATGTATAGACTTTGAGCAGGAGATGTGCGGAAAGCACCCAATGCGATTCGCAAGCCCTGATGGTGGATAGGATCCAATTGTTTCAGAATTGACCGACGGGCTGATCCGTACACAATGCATTCATAATCCAATTTGGAGCGGACTAACGAACAGTAAAGGCGTAGCAGGACGATACGATCAGCTCCCCAATCAGTATGTCCCACTACACGAAGAATGTCTGGAGTCTTCTAACAGGAGGTTTTAAGGTATTGAATATGATTTTAAAAAGTAAGTTTCGTGTCAAAGATAACACCAAGGAACTTTGCTTCTCTGACTACTTTTATGGGTGTTTTTCCCAGAAGAATGTTAGGGTCTGGAAAAAACCGTACTGTTGATGGAAATGAATACAGACCGTCTTAGAGGTGGAGAACTTGAAGCCGTTCTCAGTCACCCACTTCTGAATGCTGTTTACACACAGCTGCATAGCTCTCTCCACTCTGTTTAACATCTTTCCACTCACACACAAAGCAAAGTCGTCCACAAACAAGGAGCAATCAGTACCCTTTAAGACAGCTTTAACAATGTTGTTAATTTTAATGCTGAAAAGGGCCGGAGACAGGATGCTACCTTGCAGGGGCCCCCATCTCCTGCTCGTGCAGCTCGGAAAGAGTGGAACCCACTCTAACCCTGAAAGAACGTTCCAACAGGAAGCTCTGAATAAACCTGGGAAGGTGGCCCCTGAGACCGAGATCCCAGAGGTCCGCCAGAATGCCGTGCTTCCACGATGTGTCGTAAGCTTTCTCAAGGTCAAAGAAAATGGTTAAGACGTGTTCTTTTTTAACAAAGGCATTTCTAATAAATGTTTCAAAACAAACGAGATGATCCAACGTACTGTGGTTCTTCCTGAAGCTGCACTGCTTCTCTGAAAGAAGACCCTGCGACTCGAGGGACCACATGAGGCGAGCGTTGATCATCCTCTCCATCGTTTTACACAAACAGCTGATTAATGCTATAGGTCTGAAATTACCAGGATCCAAGTGATCCTTACCGGGTTTGGGAATGGGGATAACTACCGCCTCACGCCACAATGGCGGAAAACAGCCAGATTCCCACATGTGGTTATAAACTTTTAAAAGAACTGACAGAGCAGAATTTGGGAGGTGTGTTAAAAGTTGGTAGTGGACTTGGTCCAAACCAGTGGCTGAATCATTGGCTCTCTGTAACGATTGCCTCAATTCAGTCACTGACAAAGGTAGGTTGTACTCCTCTTCATTTTTGGAAGAGAAGTCTAGGCGTCATTTTTCTTTTAACGTTTTAATCCTCTGAAATTCATCAGAATAATTATCCGTCAAAGAATTTTTTGATAGATTTTTAGCTAATACTTCTGCTACTTCCTTTTTATCGGTAATGAAATTACCATTAACTTTTAAATGATTAACAGAATTACAACCACCCTTACCCTTTATTTTCCTAATAGCTTTCCAGACCTTTTGTGTTTGCGTTTTAGAATTTAACTTATTACAGAAATGCCTCCACGAGTTTCTTTTTTGTTGTTTGACAACATGACGAGCCTTGGCTCTTAAAATTTTGAACATCACTTAGTGTTGGGTTAGATAAAAACTTTTGCTGAGCTTTCTTTCTTTCTTTAATTGCTCTTTTACAACTGTCATTAAACCATGGAACTTTGGGAAGCTTTTTCGAGAAGCGTGTTTTTGGTATAGCTTTGTTTGCTGCTTTAATCAGTAGGTCAGTAAACTGACCGGCGGGATCCTCGGCAGACATGACCGCCTCCTCCGTCAGTTCAGAGGTACACTGAACTTGGAAGGCCTTTTTAAAATTCCACCTGTTAGGTGCAGCATCCTCTTCGACAGTGTTGCTGGTTAGGATTACAGGAAAGTGGTCACTTCTGCACAGATCCTCATGTATATTCCACTCATAGTCTAGGACCAGAGATGGACCACAAATGGAGAGATCCAGTGCGGAAGTGGAACTGGTGGCGGGATGAATATAAGTCGATGAACCATCATTTAGAATACATAAATCCATTTCTGAGAAGAGATCCTCCAACATTTGTCCTCTGCTGTTATAGGACTCATTACCCCAGACCGGGGAGTGACCGTTGAAATCGCCCAAAAGAACGAACGGAGATGGCAGCTGTTCAATTAGGTTAATCAGATCAGTCTTGGCAACGTGATCTGATGGAGGAAGATAAATACTACACAAGGTGACGACCTTGTTCAATGTCACCCTCGCAGCCACCGCCTGCAAAGGGGTGTTCAAATGAACCTCACTAAACAGATAGGATTTATTTATGAGCAGTGCTACTCCCCCGGTAGCTCTATCATTTAGTGAATTTTTGGTTAAGATATTAAAACCAGAGAATGATGGAGTCTTGGAACTGGTTAAAAATGTTTCCTGTAATCCAAACACAGCTGGCTTACGCCTTCTTGAAAGCAGGGCGAGCTCCTCGAAGTTGGCTTGAAAGCAGAGCGAGCTCCTCGAAGTTGGCTTGAAAGCCTCACACATTCCATTGGATAATGGAGTGCTCCATTGCTTCAGTCAGTCGAGATGGGTGACGAGTCCATCTCGTCATCAGACAGGGCAGAAAACTGGTTTGAAAGAACCAGATTTTGCTCTGCCTTCTTCAGCCTGTCCGAAGCTACAGGCTTGGGTGGTACCTGGGGCCTGCTGGAAGGAGTGGAGTGCCTGGGGTGCGAAAAACCCTCGACGTCCACCCTTACCTTAGTAGGTGAGCACCTCGAAGATGACGAATCATCTTTCAAGGTCGTGGTTTTTAAGGGACCTGCTGAACCCTTAGGAGCGCTTTTGGAGGGAGCTGCAGAACCCTTAGATGCCATTTTGTGGGGATTGGCGGAACCCCTAGAGGCCGTTTTGGGGGGATCGGCTGAACCCCTAGCCGTCTCCGAAGAACACTTGGCGGACTCGCACGGAACCCGGGCGTCGGCCGATACCGTCCTTGACTTCCCGGAGGAAGCCTGAGTTCCGGTCGATACCGATCCGGGTCCGCCTCAAGAACGCATGTTAGATTCAGTCGTCCTGAGTGGACGATCTGAAAACACCCAGGTTAACGAGGTTTGACACTGAACAGATTTGGATTCTCTTCTGGTGGAAGCGGCAGCGACGTAAGTCTTACCTCCAGTGATCACAGTTGGCATCTTGGCTTCAACCAACTGTCTGGCTTCTGGAAAGGATATGCGTTTTTCAACGCGGACACGTTGAATCTCCTTCCCCTTCTGCCAGACTGGGAAACCTTTAGCCGATGAAGCGTGGGGACCATTGCAATTAGAGCACAGCTTGGGTCCCTCACACTGACCTTCATGCTCATCTTTTTCACAAGCCATACACTTTGCAGCAACCTTGCAAGTTGGCTCGTATGTCCAAACTTGTTGCAGTTGAAGCAGACGCATAGGGTTCGGAACAAACAAGGCCACCTTCACCTTTAGATAGCCAACTGTGATCTCTTTCGGGAGTTCCGGGGAACCGAACGTCAAGAAAAGAGTGTTGGTGGGGATCACCTTCCCCTCCTTCTTCAGTGTCACTCGGTTCACCCCGACCACACCCTGATCCTTTAGTTCATCTCGGATCTCAACCTCCATCATGTCAGCGAGGTCCCGACATCTGATCACTCCCCGAGAGGAGTTCAGGGTCTTGTGAATTGAGACCCTGACTGGTCTGTCAATAAATCTGTTTGTTTGGAGTAGGTTTTGGGCCTGGGCCCTTTTGCCACACTCCACCAGGAAAGATCCATCCCTCAACCTTTTAATGCTTTTGAGGGTTCCGGCCACTGCCTGGAAACCCTTTTGAACAGCAAATGGTGACAGTTTGCTCAGCGGGAGGTCATCACTTGACGATTACACTACCAGAAACCTTGGCCAATTGTTGTAGGGGTTGTAATAGCATTCGTTTTCAGAGTCCAAGTCCGAATCCTGGTCATTGTTCCGTAATCTTTTTTTTAATTTGTGGGTGCCATGTTATGTTTCTGAACGATTCATTATGTTTTGTCCCCACCCGCCACCGAATCCAACAAGGGGACGCACACAAGTGGCATTCCAGCAAGTGCGCACCAGGGCTCAAAACGCAATATACTTAGGTGATAAAAACAAAACAAAGTTTACTTCTATCCCCTGAATGACCCTGAGCCGCTGCCTTCTAATCGAAATTAGGGCAAAGCACGACCAGCCGATTGATTGGATCGGGCCAACCCAACCACCCGTCTAGGGGAAGTCCGGGCCAAAGAAGCGTGTTGGACCCCACGGGGGACCTCAGCCACCAGGATCCCATCTTCCCCCGACACAGGATGCAGTGCACGGCAAACATGCTGGGTCTGAAGGTGACTGCAGAGAGTAAGAAGAATTATATAAAGAAGAGCTGTGTTGTAGATAAATACAGGAGAATGGCCGGTTAGGTAGAAATAAGCTATAAGAATAGAGCTGAAAACAGAGGTATTGTTTTTGGAATGAAATATAGTTAAAAGGGCTGGTAGATAGAAACTAGACGTAAGAAAAGAGTGAAAGGGGTGGAGCAGCTTGGTTCAAACACCCCTGGCACAAGAAGCCGGCCCCATGGGGGCTCTTTATGTGCAGCTTTAGGAACTTTTAGACCTTTTTTAAACCATGTAATAAAGTAGCAGCAGCCAAAATTTCAATTTCATAATAGCAATTTAATTTATGCATTTTCAGACAGTCCATGTTCATACAAGAACATGAAAAAAAATGAAAAAAAGTAACTGTTTATCTTAATTAGTTCCAAAGATATAGCCATTCGAAAACAGTTTTGGGGGACAATAAACAGTTTATTACATTTTCCCAAATTTACCCCCCTATAGTGGTTCACATGAAGTGATGAACATGGGAGAATCCAAATACTAACACTTTTCAAAAGTATATCTTGGTTGCACTTTGTCACAGCTAAATCATATGGTCAGCAAAGAAAGATGAAACAGAGGCAGAGGGCTGAAGTTGTTCCAAAAAGCAGTTCCAAGCTTGCTGATTTGCATGCAACAGCACTTTTGACAAAGTGGGTAACATATGCCAATGACAGCTTTCCCAATGGATTTCCAAGCAGGGTTTATCACAGTCTTTGCACTTATTTTTTTCTAAGCAGCACTGACTCTTACTTTTAAAGTTACAGGGTCTTAAAGTTGGCAAAATCTTCAATTTGCACAGCAGAAAAAACACAAATATGTGGGTTGCCACACTTTAACTGGTAATAACTTGAAAACCGCTACAGACACAGCAATGAAACTTGGCATGTACGTTAAACTAAGTGTGAAGTACACTTGCAGCTGCACTTGCAGTTATTTTGAGAGTTGTAGATCTTAAAGTCTGCAAAATCTTCACTTTTCACAGTGGAAAAAGGACAAATCTGATGGGTTCCACACTTTAACTCATAATAACTTGAAAACCACTACAGATACAGCCATGAAACTTTGCATGCACATTAAACTATGTGTGAAGTACACTTGCAGCAGCATCTGCACTTATTCTGAGAGTGTTAGAGTCTTAAAGCCTGGAAAATCTTCATTTTTCATAGCAGAAAAAGGACATGTATGCTAAAGAAAACATGGTACAGCAGTATCACCTTTATCATCTATGAACATACAGGCCTACATGGCTGTGATTTCAGGAGTCAATTCACACTGTCTACAGCTGATTTTCCTGTAAATAGCATCTGAATGCTTGATATCTGCCAAATAAATTCCTGGGAGATTCAACAAAGAACGAACGTCCAGACAATGATGAAGGTGCAAGTTGCAGATTCTTGGCAAACATGACTGCGGAGGAGATTTCAGTGCAATCTTCAGAGTGTGGCCACCTGTACAAAACAACTCCATCTTTACTGCCTGCCTTCTCCAAGAAATTGACTGTTGCCTCTTCCTCACTGATGACCCTGGTGACTTTGCCAATAAAGAAATCTTCTACATAGTAGACTGCCACGATGTCACCCTCCTGTTGAAATCTGAAGCGGGTTTCAAACTCAGGTTCATCAGGTTCTGATTCATCCTCTGGTTCAGAGTCGACATCTCATGGGTCAGACACCTCTTTCACTTGTTGACATCTCTGCTGGCAGCCGCCATGGCCGTGACGAGGCGGAAGTTCTGGAAGTGGCTTGCCTCCAAACAGCTCCTTCAGTCTGTTGACCAGAATCAGCAGGGGGTCTGTTACCATAAATACCGCAGATGAGAAAGCAGCACTGTCTTGACCAGATCTGGCTTGAGAAGTTGCTGGAAGAATGAAGCAGTCTCATCAAAAGTCTTGGATCCCTCATCTTTCAGGAGAAGCAGCTGCACTAACAGTCGGTTGTCCACATCAACCAGAGGAAGGTCTTGCCGGCATTCTCTCCCAGTTGCCAGGAAAACAGCCTTCAATTTGGAAAACTGGTCATCATCTGGAAAAACAACAACAATTTTGTTGTTTCTGTTGATCTTGACTGAGAGAGAATGATCTAGGGCCTACAGTATAATAATCATTATCATTCTGGCCTTAACTCTTATCTGTTATGATTTTATCATATCACTTATCAGACTGGCTACCGTTAGCAAAGCAGAAATCCACTTTTAATTTTGAACTGGAAATGCTGGTCAACATCCTATTAAAGTTTGAGAGTTCAATTACGATCATTGAAAAATGAAAAAGACTTTAATATTTGACAGAGTTCAAGTGCAGAAGTTATTATGAAGTCGACTGTGTTTTCTCATCATCTTAGTTGCCTCCCCTGATGAAGAACTTTGATCACGAAAACGGCCATCGCCACGAATTTACGTCAAAGGTTCGTCCCCCCAAAACAATACTGTTCCAGAAGACATCAGAGAATGTATTTCAATTACTATTTTTGTGAAACTTTGGCATATTTTGGCAATATTTAGGAGAACAACTGAGTGATCGACAACTTCCAGTGAGTCATATTTGTAAACAAAGACAGAACTATGAGTCAGTTGAGAAAATCGTAAGATTTTAGGCAATCCTGCAAGAATGAATCAAAATATCATATAAAAATGCTAAATTATGAGACAAACTATCACCAAATGCAGTAAATTGAAGCCAGGTGAAGAGAATACTCACGAATCATGTGCCAAAACTCGGCAATCAAGTCACAAAAACTCCACGCGGTCGATGCCATCTTGGATGAACTCAATTTGAAAAAAGCGCCTTTATTGCGGTCTTTTATTGGCTTGTGAACGACCCACCGGTCATGAAAACATTAGCCCCATACCTCATTCGAAAGGGTATGGATTCAGCTTCATTTTGAAGGGAGATGTTTTAGACGTCTGAGGGCGTTTTGCGGTTTAAAATTGAGGTTTTTTTGCAAGTTTCCGACTAAAAAACGTTCTAGTGACCAGAGATGTTTGTAAAAGACCACGACGTTTACACCAATGGAATCAGCATTCAATTTCCGAGTGATACCACATATTGCTGTGTACAACGTGTATGGCTTTGTCACCGAGCGGCTAAACACATCAACTGTTTTCTTTCATGTCTCGGACCGTGTGATCGGCACTGGACAAACGGAAAATACCTCCCGTAGAAAATCAATTGGTGATTTTTCGAGGCACATGCAATGCAAACATAAAAACAACCATAACAATGAGAAGAAAATGTTCTTTTTATTCATATAAATTCCAAGAGGATACATTCAGAGACTGTGGAGAAATTAGTCATTGAAATACAGTAAAATAGAGCAAAGTTCCGATGTTCCCACATAGGCGATGAGAGGCTGCCACTACCTAATGTAATGCAAATAGGTAAATGGTCACTACAACCACACACAGGGGAACACACTTTGGCAATATTTTGTTTGGTAGTAACATAAATATGATCTATCAGAATTTCAGAATTCATAGTAATTTGAGTTGGTTTATCTATTCGTTGATGTAAGTTAAAATTTTCATACAGTTGATTCCATTTAATATGTGGCTTTAGAAGATTGATGTTTAAGTCTCCTAGTAATATTACTTCTTTGCTTCTAGACAAACGGCATCCATCATTAAAGTGAATCAAACCAGTCGGTACGTTTGGAAGGGTTCCTGTAAGTGAATCCCATGAGAATTGGTATACTTCGCTTTAGGCATACTTCTATCCAGATAGATTCAGTATTGTGTTGTTCTAGATGCGAGGCACGCTTTACGTTAGTTGAGTGGGAAAACTACAATAACAGACCTGTGTCTTTATAGGTTTTGGGGTCTAGGTGCATAACACTGTAACCAGGCACTCATATGTCAGAATCAGATACATGATTTGATAATTGGGATTCTGCAAAACAAAATACATGAAAGTTTTCCCCCGAACTGAACAGAATTGAAGAAATATCAGCAAGTTTGTTAATGGCATGATTAATGTTTAAGCACCCTATTCTTAGTCCATCCTTTGATGGCCAGGTGTTTATAGTTATAGGCATAATAACAAACAAAGAAAGTAGTCAAACCTAAATTATGTACACTGTGCAGTAAAGTAGAAAAATAAATAACAGAACAACACTTAATTACCGAAGTTAAGTAATGAACAATATGACACGCGCAAGCAATCAATAATGATACAAAACGTTTTACACGATATTCAGCCTTATTAGAAGAGCAACGCACGGCAGCGAAACACAATGACAGTCAAAATATAAACTTATTGCAAACAAATCAGTCTTAGTTATCCACTTCAGTGACTACACAAGTATTAGCTGTTACAGTACAAGCAATACCAGCCCAGCCATCTGCAACATACATGCGCGCGTACACACACACACACACAAGCACACACGCATGCATACATGCACGCACACATACATACACACATGCGCGCGCCACGTGCACACGCACACACACAAGTATATACACAGATATATAAATGCAAAACTAATACAGACATGTTTCTATATACAGAAAGTAATATATATAAATTATATATATATACATACATTTTATGATCATCAGCAGTTTACCACAGTTAAATGTGTGCGTGTGGGGTTCTGGTAGATCACATATGCACACAATATATGCATATGCCTAGCCTACATACACAATACTGTGTCAATACATACATGGATAATATGCATGTCAATATTTCATGATCAACAGTTTAGCACATTTAAAATGCTTGTATGGGGGAAGGGGGGGGGAGGGTTTGCTAGATCATGCACACACACAAATATATGCGAAGAACTGTATTAACAGGCACCTGTATAGTCTATTGATACACGCAGATATTTTGTGATCATTAACAGTTTAGCACGGTTAAAAAAGTGTACGGGGAATGGGGGAGGGTTGCTGGTGCCGGTGGTTAGGAAACACAGGCTGCTGTGTCATGCTGGGGGATATGGTTGCTGGTAGAAAGCGGGTGGGATATATATCAGATCTCTCTGTGCAGGCGTTTCATATGTGTCTTTTCTGCCTATTGGGCGGTTCAGGCGGGGTTGTTAACTCCCTTGACTTTTGCCTGGCACCGCTTAAGTCCCTTGTCTGCATTTACTTCCAGTGAGTACTTTCTTCACCATGGAAGGCGGTGACAGTGAATTTGCGAATTTTACACTGCCAACTTTAAAGGCATTTTGGGAGGCCCATAGTCAGAATGTGTCTGGCAACAAGCAATAACTTGTTGCTCGTGCTATAGGATGCCCCAAAACGCATTTTTTTCTCATAAACTTGCAATCTTCTGGTCAGCCCCAAAATGACACAAAGACACTTTTTTGTCCACCCTCCATCCCTTTTCCCCAGTAATTTTTGCAACTGCATCAGCAGAGGCATTTGTATTGCTTTGCAATTCTAGGTTCAACTTCCATTGTGAAGCAAAGCCTACTCAGAAATCGGCCCAGAAGTGATGCTGCGACCTCTCGCGACTTCTTGCGCAAAAGATTACAAAGGGCATTCACTTGTGCAAACCAGCTTCACTGAACCGCCCAATAGGCTGCTGGCAGAAAACAGGTGAGATACGTTCTCTTTGAGAACCAGTGGAGGGAAGTGATGGCTGGATGATGGAGGAGGACAGTTTCCAGCGGTGGGAGGGGGGTATCTGAAATGACTATGTTCATTATTGTGCCACAGCCACCGGAAAATTGCCCTGTTTCATTTCCATTTCTTTCCCTATGGCCATTGGCCCCATTTTGTTGGTTGTGACTTATATTGTCATGTTCCCAGATACCAAAACCTTGTGCGAGGTTGCCAGCTAATCTTACCATTCCTTGTTTACTGGGGTGGGTCAAGTCTTGGTACAGGACTAAATGCGGTGTGCCGGATGGGGCAGTGAACGTGTGTTCATTGTCGATGTACGTGACATGTGTATCCTGGCACACTTTAAACAGGTTTGAAGGGGTGATCAAATTGTTTAGGCTATGTCTCCCCTTAGCTGGGATGATTGAGCTAAAAGACAGTGATGCATTTGGAAAGACTTTTTTCAGTAGTGCAATAAGTTTGTACCAGTTGTTCTGTGAAATATGTCCTGCTGGGCAGTCACTGATCCCGACATGAAGAGTGACTGCTTTAACACTGCACACGATGGGCACAGAGTGCACCCATGCACACAGATCACGAGTTGTCATGCCAGGCACACACACTTTGTACAGCGATTCAGAGTGGGTAGCAAATCGTCTGGGGTTAATATGTCTGATTACAGAGTCTCCTATGAGAGGCAGTGAAGCTCTTTGGGGGATAGAAATGTTTCCTAAAATTTCTTTCGAAGACAATTTGGGGGTATTGTCTTTTGACTTTTGGGCATTTTCTTGGTGGTGACGTCACTGAGTTGTGTCAAAAGAGCACTGACCACTGGATCAAGAGAAAGTGCACTGACCACTGGATCAAGAGAATGAGATCTGACCACTGGATCAAGAAAAAGAGCACTGACCACTGAATCAAGAAAAAGAGCACTGACCACTGGATCAAAAGAAAGAGCGCTGACCACTGCCTCAGATTAAGACAGCTGTAGATGCCATGTGGATCCTAAAAGTTCCACAAAATTTTGTCTGAAACAAATTTGTTATCATAGGATTCAAATGCGGACATTAACTAGAGAGACAGGTGAAAAGCGTTTATCTCACAGGCTCTTTGAGTCGCTCCTTGAGCCAGATGAGGTAACTCTGCAGACTCTTCTTCTCCATCGGCTCTTTGCTCCAGCATGCTATCTTGGCTACGATGCGGCTCGACTAAAACACACACAAAATTCACAACACACTGCCAGTCAGTTTACTCCACCAACACTACTCCACCAATCCACCTCCAACACCCCCTTCTCCCTCCCAACTCTCTCAATGGCTACACCACTCTGTCACTGTTGCCACTATCAGCATCATCAATGGCTGCCCCAATGACTCATCTTTCTTCCTCCATCCCACCTTCCTGGTTCATTACACTTCATTTTTTGCCCAACTCTCTTCAAACTAAAACTGACAGTTGTCCCAAACAGTGAACCATACTATTACTGGTGACCTGATGAATTTCATTTTGCCTAGATACAACCTTTGTAGCTGATTTGGCTGTCTAGTAAGTGACTAACCCTACCTGGTGCACAATAAACATGTCTGTACGGTCCAAGAGATGGAAGAATGGCTGCCACACAGACTCTTTGCGTTTCTTGGCATACTCCTTCAGTATTTCCACTCTTGATGGGTCCTCCTGGAAGTCAATGTGCTGCATAAGTCATAATAAAAGAGAAAAAGAAGAAGAAGAAAGGTCCTATTTCACTCGAGATCAAGATCCAACACAAAAAGGTTCAAACAAATGCTTATTTTTTTCTTTTTCTACTAGCTCAGTTCATTAAATCTGGAACCGACCCTACTCCACCAACACTACTCTCTTCAGTGCAAGAACAGCATCTTGTACATTTTGTAGCATAATATGTGCCTAACATGTTTTCATTACTATTAATTATTATTTTCCCAGCTACTCTTAAGCCGCCTAGACCCAGGTGGTCAAACTTCTTTTGCAAACTGTGTATCCAGACCCAAACCATCTGTGATCCTTTCACTGACACTCTGCCAAGAAAAAAAGAAAAAGGAGCATCTACAGCAATCAACAATCATTACACACATAACAACAGTAACTGTCACCTGGCTCACAAGTATTATAAGGTGCATAAAATCCTCCAAATTTACATCATTTCTTAAAAAAGAGAGGCATCGGCAGTCGCCATCTGACGGATTGTCAAAACACACCCATGCACATGCATGCGTGCAGAAGTGCCTGCATGCACGCAGATAACCCCTCCTCATGCAACACACACGCACGCACACAAACACACACACACACACAAGTGACACACACAATATCACATGTACCAATATCCAAGTGAGAAAAAAAGTTACAATGCCTGCACAATTTGTCACCACCTCATTGGTGACAAAACGTGCAGGCATTGTTGTGTTTTGTCACTAAGTGACATGCTCCAACAAGGTCATAACATGCAGAGGGGCTGATGACAGAAAAGGTGCAGGAACCAACAGTGGAAAGTCTGGTATGAGGATATGGAGGCTGGAAGCATAGCACTTGCTGACAGAGTCATTAAGCATAGCTCACAAGCCAACATTTCAGTCATTACACATACTGATGTGAAAATCTAGTCATTATGTACAATTAGCTGATTGAAATGGTAATTTCACATAATGTCTGAAACTGTTAGTCATTACATATAATGACCGATTTTACTTCATGACTGTAATGTCTACGTACAGGGGACCTCAGTTTATAATCTAATCCACAGGACTTTTTTCATCATTTGTTCATAGATTAACTGTCTGTTGCCTGAAGAAGGGAATCACCCTGACAATTTGCACCTGTTTTGTATTGTCTTTTCCTTTTGTGTGTTTCAATCTTTTTTTCAGAGCACTAGTGATCAACACTGCTTTATATTAATTGTTTTAATACCATTATTCCATCCATTTTGTCGAACAAGGCACTGTGGTTACAAAATATACAGCAACTCAAACTGTGCTAAGTGAAAATAAATGTGCGCACCTGAAGAGCATCATCCAGCATGGTGAGGATGTACTGCAGTGTTTGATCCTTGGCTATCTTGTCAATCAAGTTGCGGAATATGGCAGCAAACTGGCAAGCAACAAATGCATTGAAACAATGTACAATCCATCTGGCCTTTAAAAACAGCAAGCTTTGTGATAAGCTCTATGAATGAGTCAGTGTGTGTGAGAGAGAGAAATTGTGTGAAAAAGTGAGTGTATTTGCATGACTTGTGTGTGTTTGTGCGTGTGTGTGGTGTGTGTGTGTGTGTGTGTGTGTGTGTGAGAGAGAGAGAGAGAGAGAGAGAGAGAGAGAGAGAGAGAGAGAGAGACAGACAGACAGACAGACAGACAGACAGACAGACAGACAGACAGAGACAGAGACTGAGACTGAGACTGAGACAGAGAGATAGACAGACAGACAGAGACAGACAGAGAGATAAACAGACATGCAAAGTCTACACGACAGGTGATACGGATAATAATCATCATGATTCAAGGTGAAGAGTATTAATGACTTACAGAATGTGTCAACATGTACATGTCTGTAAGTACCACAAGTGTAAAATGTCAAAGGGGCTGGGTACCTTGAGTGAGTTTTACCCTTCCAGCTGGTGTCAACATGTTGATAAGAGTAAAATGTCAAAGGGGTTAGGTACCAGAAGTGGGTTTTACCCTTCCACCTGGTGTCAACATGTACATGTCCATAAGTGTAAAATGTCAAAGGGGCTATGTACCTGGAGTGGGTTTTACACTTCCACCTGGTGTCAACATGTACATGTCCATCAGTGTAAATTGTCAAAGGGGCTAGGTACCTGGAGTGGGTTTTACACTTCCAGCAGGTGTTAACATGTACACGTCCATAAATGTAAAAGGTCCAAGGGCAAGGTACCTGCATTGGATTAGCATTGATGAGGGCGCTGCGCTCTGGAGGCTTGGCTTTGTCAAAGTTGGAAATGAAGTTGTACACCTCATTGGAGATCATCTGACCCCTGAAATTACCAACAGTTCATGAGCTCAAACTGTTCACCAACACAAATCTACAACAAGCCTGCAGTACGTAAGTATGACTGTTCATGCATATCTCATCCTTTGCAAGTGGTGAAGTGTAAAATCTGACAGAAAAAGGCACAGATCCTAGGCTGTGAGACAATAATTGTCTCCAAAATGATCAACACTTTGCCTTTTAGGCTCCTGGGACTATTCAGTCTAAACAGCGCTATGCTTTGCACCTACAGAAAAAGCTGGAATTTCTGAATCTGTAGAATTTGTAGCATGTGGCATGTCCTCTGTATTTTTGCCTGAGGGCCAAAACTCATCCCACAGTTTAGATTTAGAACACATTCTATTTCTGTTGGTGAAAAGCAAGCTTTTGACCAGTCACAACAAGGGTGACAGAGGTTGATTGAAACTTAAAGAAGTTTTAAAACATTCACACTTACATTTACACTGTTACACTACGCAGAGTGCTTTTCCAAAAGAACTGATGTATATTTTTTACAATACAAAAGGACTGCTTCTAGTTTTATGGGGGACACATTTCAAAACATTTATTTAAAACAACCCTGAATCCACTAACCACATCATTTCACGTAATACTAACAGTGCACAACCAAAAGCAAAATGGTCAAAGTTACAATATTTGTCACTTCCTCCTTGACTAGCATGCAAGTAAGAGAAAGAATGAGGCTTTTATTGCAACAGACACAAACAAATACAACGTTACAAGTGAGTAACTTTTAAGTGGAAGCTTCAGTCTTGATTAGTCTGTGTTGCCAGGAGATTTGGCTGTATCAGACCAAAGTATACCTCTGAAATGGATCAATGAATTCACACACAAATTCATGCACAAAGCATAAATGCACCCAACTGCTAAAGTGCCATGACCATGTGTAAAAGTTTTTTCTTTTTATTGTGATTTTGTTCCAAATATGGAGAACTAACCTGGATTCAAAGGCAATTTTGTGAAATTCATGGCTGGAGAGGTTACCATTAAAAAAAGTGGGTTCTTTTAAACCTTTTTATGCTGCATCAGCTTCAGGATGAAAGGATGAAGGATCATACATTGGCAACTTTTTGTTTTGTTTAATGTCAAAGTATCTCACTTCCTGTCTAATGTCAGAGTCTCTCCAGATACTGAAGTTCTTATTCTAGAATACAGCTTAGAGCTCATTTATTCACTTCCTAGTACTTGTGAATGAGTTAATTACATTTCTTGCTGACCTGCTTAAGACAGAGGCAGAGGAAGAGAGCATATATATATATTTATATGCATTTTAGTCTATAGCAAGTCCTGTTTTGACGGTCCTTTACTGAAACATTTACATCTCAAATCCAATTCACTGTTGAAAAACCAAAACCAAAGCAACAGCAACAAAACAGAAGGGGAAAAAAACAGTTCTATTGTGGTCTTGATATACATAGCTTTACATTAGTCACCATTGTGCTTCATTTTAATGATAGTATATTCAGTTCCCATGTGTACATACGACTATGTGTTCATGCACAACATAAGTCACAAATTCCAAAGCCCACAACTGACATGGAGCCCTTCATAAATTTAATGATGTGCAGATAACTTGGTCAGAATGTCTATGCTCCAAATGTCCAATACCACAGCAGGCAAATGTTACTGAAAAAGACAACTGAAAAATTAATCAACATGCAGGCAAGGAATTAGAACTGAAGAAGCCAATGTCTACCAAACTTGACTCACTGAAGGTAAGACTGCCAGTTGACAAAACTATCTCGTACCATCTGGACTCGCTCATCAAAAAAATTCCAGTGATTCAAAACCTCTGTAAGCAAGAAGCACAGATACACAAGCACAGTTGTATAGATATAGCTTTTTATCACTTGTTCTGCTGCATGTGCAGAAAACTCACCCATATAATGAAGACCTCAGTACAAACTTACCATCATCTAAACATTCTCTTCATAATTTCTGTTCAGTTACTAGTTACAGCTGAATTAGAGACCATGCAAAACCTGTTTCTGTATATATATATATATATATATATATATATATATATATATATATATATATATATATATATATATATAATATGTTCTACAGGAAATCTGCCAAGTGCAATGAGGACTCCAGTTGTTAAACTGTTGTTTATAACAGTGTCAACAGAGTTGATAAAATTTAAAAAAATCATTTTCAGGAAAGTGAAAGGATACAATTGCGTAAGTTTGAAATGAGGTCATTCATCCTTCTTTCATCATGTCCATGAAACAGTAAATGGCCACAAGAAAATGGAAAAATTCAAATTTATCATATTATATATTTCATTTTCATGTCCAGTATTTAGCCCAAACTTTATGTCCACAGTTCTTTATCACCTGTCTGTCACCAAGTGCTATGGTCACAGCACAAGCAAGTATTTTGTTGCATTTCTTTTGGCCATGACTGTAATTTTTCTTCTGGCCATGAATCTACTGTAATCTTGTATATTAGATATTACATGATTTTATATAATATAAAATCTTGTAATAATTATACATTATATATATATACAAAATTACAGTAGATACAGAATACAATATATATTACGTATTACATGTGCATAACCTTATAAATACCAGTGCCTCCTTTGTCATTCACAGGATGGCATACTTACTGCAAATATGACTTCCAGTTGACAACATTATCTCGAACATCATTGGCTCGCTGCTGCAGGACGCTTGTAGCAACACGTGCTCCTGTGTTCACACACTTCATCAATACAGGGCAGGCCCATGTGTTCACACATGTATGTTATATCTTGTTTAAATACAAGCTTCTTTGTTTGCATACTTCAGAAACAAGAAACCTTTTGCATACTTCAGAAACAAGAAACCTTAGTTTTCTTAAGTAAACAGACTGGGCTCCTGTAGACTTTTCACTCCAAACAGTAACTCTTCAGGAATGTGAAAGTGGTGAAAAAACAATGAACATAATCCACAGTAACAATTTTGCAGCTAGAAGTACTAGATTTCATAAGTTGTCAGTAAACACACTTTCTTTACACATTGACATTCTTTCTTGCATTTTGTGCTCTTTCTCCCATTTTAGTTTGACATCACAGATAGAACACCAGAGGATCTCAGTTTTGCATATATATATATATATATATATATATATATATATATATATATATATATATATATATATAATTCACAGAAGAAATTTTACTTTAGATCAAAGTGTAGAAAAATATGTTATAATGTGGCTCTCATTTTTTGTTGCTGATTCATTTTGTTCTTATTCTGTTTGATCAGGAACATCTCTGCTGAGTGAACTTTGAATGACATATTACAATGTTCTAAAAAAAAGGGGTGATCTATTTTGAACTATGTCTGAAGTCACACAAATTCCAATTTTGCTTTATGGTTTTCTACTACTATACTAGATTTACTAGTTAGTACTAGTAAGTAAGTAAGTAAATTGGTATTTTACACCCAGTCAACCAGTGCGGTTTAGTTAGTACTAGTAGTACTGTAGTAAAAACTAGTACGCATTCTGAATTTAACATACATTTGTGTGTATTTCATCTGCATTATGTATATCACATGTATTCAAATTTCAACATAACATTTGCTGTACAGAGTATCTGCAGGTTGTACATCATGTGCTGTAGCCACATATCTGATGATTCATAGCAAGTGATTGCACTAGTGACTAGAATTTTTCAAACCAGTGAGACATTTATATTATTATAAGGTAGATAAATTGGTTCAAGGAAACTGGTCACATAATCACTATAGCAAACACCCTGCTCCCTTCCGCCGAATAAAACACAACACACAACACACACACACACACACACACACACACACAAGAGAACTCCCAAAAAATTTTTTCTGCGGTTAATTTTTATTTTTTTTTTCTAAAAAACTGGTCACACAAAATAACACTTAAAATTATATATATAATATATATATAATATATATATATAATATATATCTGTTTTCCTTTTTTATATAGGTCCAGCTTCAACATTATGAAGACTGACAGTCTGAGTCTGACACTTTGAGTGCAAGCTACATTGTTAGGTTATTTTGGTGTTTCCATAATCCATCAAACTCTAACATGGACTACATCAGTACATGATCTTTCATGTGCATATAATATATAATCTTTTTGCATACACATGGGAGGCGGGGAGGGGGGGGGGAGGGGGGGGGGGGCTTGGTTTATACCCGGAAATTATATATTATATATAAACTTTGGCACAGTTGGCACATAATTTGACTCTGGAGAAATCTCAGGGTGGGCACAAAGCCTAGCACATTGTCATCACCCATCCATTTGGTGGCCACACTTGTCGTGACTTGATTGTGCTTGATTTGGCTTTCAAGACACTATCACCAGTGACACTCCTATATTATAATATCTGACCGATTGCTGATTTCCCCCAACTGGTGTATAATACTGGAAATTACCGGTTAAGGTGAAGTCAGCATGGTGTTCGTGCATTATTGACTTGATCTAAAAGTGACTGACGATGGTACTTATACTTAAAGTTATAGTACTTTAGTAGTACACTTATATAACGTCATTAATCTATTCAACAAATTTGTTCTAAGAAACTGATCGCAGAAATGATCTCGATTATGTCCAAATCCTCTCAAATGCTGATTACACATATTATATACTATATATCTATATGATGATAATGATACGGTCTATAGATACAATTTCATACAAAATTATTTCTGCACCACTTGTTTCCACTGCTGCACAAGTGTAGAAAACTGGGAGCATTTCGAGTTTTGCAATTAGATCAAAAGCATTTCTTACCCTTTTCCAAATCTTGGATATCTGAAATTCTACCGTGAGACGTCATTGTGAACCTCCGTTCTACCTCTGTTCAGATTCTACCTTCGGTCCAAGCGAATCTGTGAACTGTCTGTTGAAACGCCTGTTTAGAATTTCACATTCGAGTCGATAGCAGACATCACGATCATGTGACTTGAAAAGATACACGTGAAAGCACGAGACGGAAGACGTATCTTGACCAATCGAACCCGACCCTGAGAGTTTTGTTGAAAAATGGCGGCGGAGTGTAACGAGTCGTGTCTTGATTTGAGTGAATTCGATACGAAAGTTGTCACACAGCTGCAGGTATGAAAAATTGGCAGAAATATATGTACAGCTTCTTTTTGTTGTTGTTTTTCACAAATTACTGTGCGGAATGAATTGGTCGTTTGCAGTAAACGAAACAAAAACAAACAAAGATCAAGATCAAAATGTAAACAACTTTAGCCGACACAACAGTGTGATCGTGTCTCTAGGACTTAACGTCCGCAGAGACCACATGTATACGGTGTATTACTAATATTGGGGACGGGAAAAAGGGGGGGAGGGGGATCGGGTAGCTCCAAGTCCTATGACTGTATGACTGAGTAGCTCCTCCCAAGCGCTCTGGCTCGCAAAGACCGAAGAGACCGTCAGCCACCACCAGAACAATAGATGTTATGTTGGTGGGAACATCGCCAGTGCGAAGCAACTTGTGTACTTTGCAGCATGCTCTTTCAATTTTCATCATCTATGCGGTTCAAATTCACAGAGGCCAGACAACCAGCTGTTGAAATCTGTGGCATATGGGGCTTGACATTTCCTACCTGTACCATTTTTTGGTTGCCTGAACTTTTCACTGCATGCACTTATGCTAAGACAAAGTTCGACAGCACAACACCAAAACAAACTAATAAGAAAGTAAAACAGTTGTGGACAGTTTTATGTCTGATTGCTGGTCTAAAAATTCCAGCAATTTACTGTGGTAATTTGCTATCACTGTAGTTTTACTTTCAGTAGGTAAAACAACTTTTAGTAGGTAAAACAAGTTGAAACAGAGCAATTTTTACCACACAACGGCAGTGACAATGTTACACAATGCTAAAGAGAGGCTGGACCAGCCTCTCTTTAGTGCTGTGTAACATTGCCATCGCAAGGTAAGAACTGCTCATTTTCAACTTGTTATATATCTGTTTTATTTTGTGCAATCTATAAAAGTTACTGTGATGAAAAACATGATCATTTTACATCCTGAACATGCCCTTATTTTTTGTCTGAATGACGTATTGTGAGTTTGGAGAGAGTTTTAATAAACATCCCAATAAGAATTGCTCTTGCGCTGAGTATGGTTCTGACGTTGAAAGGCAGAAACATGTGATCAGAAAACAGTTACATTCAGAAATCGCCTTGGAACTCTTACAAGAATAACAGACAGGTGTCACGTTACTGTTTTTAAACAGAGCAATTCCCATAGATTAATGGGGTACAAAATTGATTTAAGTTCTTTCTTTCTGCATGAAAAAACAAGTTTAAAATTATGTTAATTTTTACCTGAAATTTGCACTGGGAAAGTATACCTCTATGAATCATATTTAATTTGATATCACTTGAAAGATGAATTTTTGCTCTTTAAAATGGTGTGCTGTTTTGAGCCAGAAACTGCTTCTTGTAAGAGTTTCCATGCAAGGAAATGGCAGACCCCCACAGATTCCAACAGTAAGTCATGGTTATGTGCTGTATTCAATTTGTCCATTATGTGCGATTCAGAGAGACACACAAATGATGTTTACCATGGGAGATCACAGAAGAAACCTAGATACGTTTTTGGTTTTAGCGACAGCTAAATCACTGTCTGACTCAGCCATAACTGTATTTTTGTGCTGTTGGCATCTGTTTCAATGCAACTGAAGTGAATTTGTTGTGTGCCAATCACAGTTTGATCAACATCAAATGATTGTCTTCTCATGAATATCGGTGTACTTGAAACTTCTGTGCGTGTAGTTTACCATTGCCCCTTAACTCAGACTCAAGCAGAACATTATGTGTAGTTCACGTTTTATATACTTGATTTTTTTAAACACCAACCATGGAAGTAAAAGGTTTAAAACACACATTTTGTTCTCGTGTCAGGAATTATAACTACTTTGTTAAGCAGACGACACATCCATGCCCCGGGTAGGTGAACTAAAAATTAAATGAGATCATTCTCATCTGAGCTTCATTCCTTATTTTGTAATTATTTTTGCTTCTGAGGAGCTCATTTCATTTTTTCTTGTTAGCAGCTACTTCCAACCACACTGGCTAAGGCTGTAATGAGTCCGTATTCCATCTCTCCATGTTTGTGTATTATGTGTTAGATCCACTGATTATTTTTTTCCCTTTTCTTTTGCTTTGTGTTTGGTTTGCATACATATAATTATTAATATTATAATATTTAATATTATATATATATATATACATATATATAAAATATATAATATATGACTAAGTGCCAAAAGGTGTGTCTGCAAAGGGTGACTTGGTTGTGCTGAGAATAAAAGATGTTTAAAAAAAAAAATTGTCTTGAGTGTGGGTTGAATGTGTGTGAAAATAAAGGGGATATAGTTGAAATAATCGAAACACTAATTTTGAAGCAGTTTGGGAAATATCTCTGATAAAGTGTGATTTTACTGCTGAAATTCAACAACGAAAAACGAACAGTGGCACAGACCCGGGTCTCTGTAGCGTCGTTTGGATACAGAAAACAAGGAAAAGTGATATTTATCACATCTATTATGTTAGCGAAAGATCGTTTTACAAGATTCATGTATCAGGAAGACTTTCACTAAATTATGCTTTTGTAAAAAGCATATCAAACTTTATTTGATCGGACGTCATCTGTGTCACAATATGAAACGCAAACTTTAGACAACAGACTGAAAACAACTCTGACCCTTGACATGAGCAGAAGTGACATCATATGCACGTCAGACTCGCGGTCAATCACTCGGCAGCTTTGAAAAGATTTAAGCAAACAATTTCTGTTGCATTAAAAAAAAATTGCTGCTACTCAAATTGTGTCGCAATATATGACGTCTGATTATCTAACAAGCTGTGAGCGAAAAAACGAAATATTATAGGTTTACACTTGTCAACAAACACAAAGACACCGTGTGACACTTCCTGATCACATTTGATTTGAATGGTGTTGAAGGAATCATCTGCTGCGAACAGCGAAAGGTATGTCCCAGTTATTGTCATGAGGCTGCCGTCCGACCATTCCTGATGTCCGATCACAATTTTGCACCGTTTATTTTATGAAATCAGCTAGTTAATAGTTATTTAGATGATCTTTGTGTTCAGGTTAGAGCGCAGTAGGACGAAGTGTCGTTTTTACGCAATGGGTGAAATTTGTTGTGGCTGATGTTGTGCTAGTATCGCAGTGAAAAATGATACTGCAGCATGAGCTGTTGCTGTAATTTGGATGTCTGATCACCATGTGGCGTAAAACTGACGTCCAGTTGCACAGTGCAGACATTTGTGAAATATGACAGTTGCCATCCCAACATTGCATAGCATTTCGTTTGGCAAGATCGAATTGTGAAATCGGGGACAGCTAGTAATAACCATAAAAAATAATAATAATAAATTACAAGGATTAAGTTGGTCAGACGTCAGGGTTACCCCAACATTTGTTGCTGATGACATTTGACACCTTTTTGTTTAAGTTTTGTAAGGCTACTAAGAGTCATTTACTAGACTTTTTATTTTAGTTTGTTTGGTTTTAGTTTGGTTTTCTATTTTTAAATTTTTATTGAATTATTCATTGTATTTTATGGATAAATTATGCTTGTGGATAGGATTTTTTGTTGATGATGTTTCACATGTTGGTTGTTATTGTCTTGTTATTTCAGACTAAGGGTTGCTGACATGATCAGGAGTAGGACAAAATTGCCCCTGCTATGACCTTGATCATCAACTCCTCATTCAGTAGCAGCACTGTGCCTGAAGATTGGAGAACCACACTCATCACACCTGTCTTTAGTTTAAGAATGCTACCGTTCAAAAAAGTTCCGACCAATTTCCTTCACAAGTGTTGTCTGCAGCTTGTGCAAGATCCTTGCATATTGCCATCATTAGCATCATGCAGTATGCAGAAGACAACATCATCATAGCTCCTGAACAACATGGCTTCAAATGTGGTTGTTCATGTGAAACCCAACACCCAGTGACACTCCCACACATGACTTTCAGGCAAGGAAACTGGTAGACCTTGTGGGCTGGACTTCTCCAAGGCCTGCTTCACAAAATGTCCCATTATGGGATCACCGGTAGAACAAACACGAGCTTCCTGAGAGATCAACAACAAGCTGTCATGGTTGATGGTACCAGGTCAAACTTTGTCTCATGGGACTCAAAGGTGCCTTAAGGCAGTGTTCTTGGCCCAGAATTGTTTGTCATCAGTGACCTGCCATAACAGCCTACCTCCAGACTGAGATTGTTTGAAGATGACACCATGTGTCAGCACCCCATCTCCACAGCTGAAGGTCAAGCAATACTCCAAATGATCTAAACAATTTCTGTATGGGTAATGAGAAGGCAGATGGAACATGTGCTTCCACCCGGACAGATGTGACGTCCTAAGTGTCACTCAAAGCAAGAGGAAATACTACCACATTCTGCATGGCCAGATGCTCGAGTCAGTCAACAGTACTCACTACTTGGGTGTTACACTGACTTCAGACACCACCTGGGAGACACATCAACATCACCAACAAGGCAAGCAGGACCCTGGGTTCTGGGAAGAACCCTGAAGATCGGCACCTCTTTAGTAAAAGGCAGTTGTCACACCAGTCCTGGAATCTGCAAGCTCTATCTGGGACCCAAACAACATCAAGCTGATCAACCGCCTAGAGTCTGTACAGCAAAAGGCAGCATGGTGGACACCGCAGAGATGCTGCAGGACATCCAGTGTCAACAACATGCTGGCACGCTGGGCTGACCATATCTCCAACACAGGCGCAGGAAAGCAAGACTGGTGAACTTTTATAAGTTCCACCATCACCAAGGCTCCATAGCCACTGACACCAAGTGAATACCAGGTTACTGTCCCAGTGTCACAAGAGCCCATCATTCCCTTTCCCTCTTATACCCAGTGCCCTCGTGTCATACTGACTACAGGAAATTCTCCTTTTTCCCAACCCAATCAAGGATTGGAATGACCTCACTGAGGATGTGGCTGCTGCACCCACCCTTGAGATTTTTTGTTCATGTCTTCCAAAATTGGTACCTTCAGAGTAGGCTATGCTCCCCCAGTGAGTAGTGTTGATGATGGCTAGGGCTGTGCCTGTCAGGCTTTGCCCCAGGCGACCACTACAGTAGCTGGATTGACCTAGTTGGAGATGTGAAATACCAGTGGGCAGTGGGACACTCAAAACTCAATGTTGTTTGTTTGTAAGAGTGTTTTTTTGTTTTTTTAGTGGTGTGCATTCTCTTGAAACATTCAAGGTACAGTTTCTTTTTGTACTGTAGGAGGTGGTATGGTGTTTTAGACTTCTGTTAAATGTTGTGTTTTGTGACTAAAGTATGACTATGAGATAGCCAATCGGAAATGCTCAACAGGGTTACAATGCTATAATTACAAGCCAACTGTATGTAAATTGTAAAGGAAGTTGAATGCAGTACATGCTTCTTTACTACCTTATGTGTATTTTTATAGCTGAAGAGAAAGTTTGATGTTGCACTGTCAAGTCTTAGGACTTTGTCTCAAGCTGATGTTCAATATTTTATGTTTCTGCAGTAAAACTAAAAGCCAACAATCATAAGTTGAATGTAGCACTATGTTTAAATATATGTTTTTACATTTGTAGTTGAAGATAAATGTAGAATCTTCAATAATGAATGCACTGTCAAGTCACATTTATGACACTGTCATACTTTGCTGTAATGCTGATGTTCGACACTTTTGGTGGGGTTTTTTTGGGGCTATGTCAAGAAAAGAAACAAAGTCCTCAAAACTGACTTTCCAATGTGTCTGTTACCTGCACCTGAATGGCAGAATGGATGAAACTTTTTGTTTTTTGTTGTCAGAAAGAAAAGGTGAAAAATTTAATGATGTCGGATGTCAGGTATTGCGACAAACAGTACACGCCAATATTTTTGTAAAAGGCAAACTGCAATAAATTTATTTGAAAATACTTGTGAGGACATCCTTAATCTGTCTAAAGTGGTTGGGAATAAAAATAATAATTTAACCCGCCATACAGTAGCACTTTTGTGTCGCAATCCCTGACATCCGACATAATACACTTCTCATCATTCAAAGCTCGTTTTCTCAAAAACAAATGAAGTCATTATCTTCCACTTTGAAGTGATGATTACCAATACAGTATACATTCTGAAAACCTACTTCTTTTTACTTTATTTCATACTTTTTTTGTGACC
Organism: Alviniconcha marisindica; assembly: GCA_018857735.1. Taxonomy (NCBI): domain Eukaryota; kingdom Metazoa; phylum Mollusca; class Gastropoda; family Provannidae; genus Alviniconcha; species Alviniconcha marisindica. The sequence continues at coordinate 188,854 of JABMCL010001606.1, read as the reverse complement.
TACTGTGTCCTCTTTTCATGTACACCTTTTGGCACTTAGCTATATATATGACAGAAGCAGCTACAGTATAGATTCCCACATTCACACCATATGATTCTGTTTAAAAGAGGGGGGGGGGGGGGGGGGGGGGAGAGCACAAAAAGAGATCTAGATAAGTAAAACAAAGAACCACACATTGTCATATATCATGCAACAGGAGGAGAGAAAATGAAGATACAGAAATTTCATGCAATACATTCTGATTATCAGTGAGGAGAATTCCCATATATATTCATACCCTATAATTCTCTGACAGAAAGGCAGGGGAGTCTAAATCATCTAGATCTCCTCAGTTTTTTGTTCTTACCCCCTCCTCATTTAGTAAATGACCCCCTCCTCATTTAGTAAATGGGAGAGGGGGTAAGAGCAAAAAACTGAGGAGATCTAGATCTAGATGATAACACAAAAGAAAATGAAAGTGAAGAACCAGGGACATCATGCAAACAGGAGGAGAAAAAATTAAAATACAGAAATTTCAAGCAATGCCTTCTGATTCTCAATGAGAGAGAAGGGGAAGAATAGCAAAGTAATACAATACAGAAACATGCCTTTAGTATTGCTCATATTTTGAGGATCTTGTATATTTGTTTCTGATGACCTAGCAAAATAATACAGAAACCTTGTTGACCTTTCAGTGTAATTACTGTAAATGTAACTTTGTAACAAAATGTTGACAAAATAAATCAGGTTGGTAATAACATCACATCATAGATCTACATGACAAGAGGTTTGAGTCCAAGTTGGTCATCAGGATATTTCGGGTTCTGTTGCTCATTCAGACCTGTCTACCTACATAATTTATGTAAACTTTATCTCACACTTCTTTAGGCTGTGAATTTGCGTTCTCTGATTAATGCTGAGTGTATAAATATCAGAACTTCTGCTCTGTCTCTTTCTTATTCTAGAGTTCTGATTGGTTGAATGGTGCTGACATTGAAGACTGCTGCATAACTGTTGGCTTTTTTCTCTTTTAAACTTCTCTACAGAGATATTTATGCATTACCTCCAATATTGTTAGACTAGATATATATATTCATTCTCTGATGAATGTTGAATATGCTGGTACCTGAATCATGATTACAGCTCTTTCCATTCTTATGATGCCACCGCCAAAGAGAGATCGGACATTGTGAAAATGAGACATTTTCTTGTGTTTGGCATGCTGTAATTCCAATACTTGAGTGATGAGCAGTACACAAAAAATCATATGTATTCTATGTACTGAATAACAGAAGTTGTAGGGGTATTTGAATGATAATTTGTATGAGACATGCAAAAATGTCATTTTGTAAAATGTGCATAAAAGTTAAAACACGTAAATGTGTTGATATTTGAGAACCTATATCTCAGAACCTATTTGAGATAAACACATGAAATATGTCAAGTGCATTTTCCTTGTGGTTCTCTTTAATACTGTTACAATAGATGTATGATTTGTCTCAGTTTGAAAATTTAGCTGGACCTATCTATTCTTTAGGGTCCAGATTTTGCATATTTTTATTTGACCTTTGTCAGCTTTGATTAGAATGTTTTCCAGCCTCAGACACTGAGACAAGCCAGAGAGCAATGTTTTTTCCAATGTCATCTGTAAAATGGTTGAGGGGCTGATGCCAGCAGATCTAGCTCATGTACTCTTGACTCCCAAGCAGCAAGGACATCAGATTTGATTAGCAAATCAACAGAAAGAAAACTGCATCCAAAACAACAGCAGTTTCTACACAGTGCCTGTTTTGCCACACTGCAACACTGAACAATACTAGCATGCCTTCTTTTCAAGGACTAATACAAGAAACAAACATAACAGAAATGGTCATTCAAATGTTTGGCAATCATTTCATGTCACGTGGATATATGGGTCATTCTCCTGAAAACGGGACCAAAGAGGGTACCTTTTCCTGATGAAATAAAAATTAAACTAAAACATGAAACTTTTTAAACTACCGCAATATTTCTGATGTAATGTGTTTGGAGAAATAAGGGAAATGCCACAATAGGTAAATGCATCATTATTTCTTGCGCTGTGAGCCTTTTTTGGTAAAAATTGTGACATTTTATGGCCGCCATTTGTGACATGGCTTTGGGAAGGTTAGCTGATCACTGATATTTCCTTGGAATTGTTCATGATGGAATAAAAACAGGTTTCATGAGAAAGAAGGAGGCCAGTTCTTACAGACAAATGGTATTTATTGTGTGTTGCTTGCTATTAACAGCTCCAAACAAAGGAAAGATAATCAGTGTCTCGCACGTTACCGATGGTGTCTTCTGAGTGTGTATCACGATATTGTGACTTGTTCACAACGGAATCCATAAAACTCTTCTTTTTTTCATCAGCTTAGTAGATAACCACATTTCACCTTATTTTTAATGCTAGTTTGATAACAAAAGAGTAGATACGAAATAAATTACAGTCATTTTTTCAGGGGTGGTTGACGTGGTGTCTTACAATGGTGTAACGTGCAAGCACACAAAATAATTATTTCTGCTTGTACCATTGACTTTCGACCTACCCTAACGTACCAGTCCACATCAGCTGACTTGCAGCAGCAACGTTTGACCTCTTTTTGCGCTGTGTGTGGTGTATTATTTTACTAGAAAAGGGAAAGCACTGTGGTGTCTTCAGGGGTGAGGGATGTAACACTTGTGACACATATTTGTTCCCACTCGGCTGAGTATTTGTTTGGTAATCTTTTGTAACCAAACTTGGTATTGTGGTTCACCACCATGTCATGCGAAAAAATGGGATTCTATCTTCAAGGTCAAGGTACAGTGTGGGCTTATATAATCAAAATATGACAGTTTCTACTATATCTTTTATTAGTTCTAAACCAGTGAGTCTTTTGCAACCAAACTGAATTTGAGTGTAGATTATCACAAGCAAAGAAGTGTCCAGTGAAAATGTTAAAAGTTTTAGTTAATGTTAGTTTGGATGATATTTTATGCATTGCTGAACCATTTGTAACCAAACCCAGTATGGCGAGACATCATTATAAGCCAGAGCGTCATATGCAAAACGTGGGTTTCTATCTTCAAGGTCAAGGTCACAGTAACTGAATTTCGGTTCATACAATCAAATATGACTATTTCTATTATATCTTCTGAACTGTTTATTTTTGGGGGCGACCAACTTAGTTTGACAATGCATGTTCATAAGCTGGAGTGTCTTGTGAAAGGGTTACTTTGCTGTATTCAAGGTCAAGGTCACAGTGAAGGTTCTGAACTTCAGTGAATGTTTGCCCGGACAATATCTCTGATTGGTCAAACTTAGTATGGTGATGCATCATCATCAGCCAGAGTATCATTCAGATATATCATTTTGCTATGTTCAAGGTCAAAGCCACAATCGTTTCTACTAGATCTTCAGAAATACTGAAACTTTTGCGATCCAAATTAGTTTGATGGTACATCATCACAAGACAGGGTAAGACACAGTGAAAAGATTTTCTTGCTTTTACACAGGGCGTAAGACAGAGAATATGGCTTGGGTGACTGTGGACTAGATTGCTGCCACTCTTGGCTATCCCGATATCTAAAGCAGGGTCAATACCGGTTCCAATCAAGAAAATGTGGAAAGAACATTGCTTTTGTAATGAATATACTTGTTTATTAAGTATTTTGGTCAATGGTTCAAGTATATCCTTTTGTACTTGTGAGGATGTCTACATAACATGTGAGACATTATAATTAAGTGCGATGGTTATTAACTTTAGAAAGAAAAGAACAAATATCCCTCTGACATGTATATTTATATATGAGGTTCAGACCAAGTTAGTGCAATGCACCTCCCCCCCCCCCCCCTCCCCCCCCCACCCAAATTACTTGGTGGGGGGGGGGGGGGGGAACTAAGGGAAAAAAATGTGTAATCTATTTCGTGCATGTTTGTACTTCGAAGAAGACATTTTAAACCAAAATCATTAAAGAGGCAGGAGAGGGTTTTTTTAAATGTCAGAAGTGACAGATATTCCTTTATTAATTAGGAAATAATGTATAATAAAAAAGGCAAGAGTCAAACTGGCCACTGAGCCGACTCTATTCATGCATTTCTGGTGTCTTCTGTAAGGCGCGAGACACTGACCTATGACGTAACATAATGCACAATTAACCAAGTTCCTTTCACCCTGTCAGTTTATTTCTTATATTTATGTACACAAGAGATGTCAAGCTTTCATTTCCAAATAATAGCATTAAAAAATTCACACTTTGAATTTTTACCCTCTATGTCACAATTTTGACCAGTTTTCAGGAGAATGACCCATATATATATATATATATATATATATATATATATATATATATATATATATATATATATATATATATAATGCATTCATGAGTATATATATTATATAATATACTTTATAATTCACTTGTTTACCTTCCTGAAAAATTTAACTTTTGGGGCAGGTTTATATCCTGCAAGTTATATCCACTGTAACTTATGTTCAAGCAATAATAATAGATTTAGTTTTGGCTGTTTTTCCATTCTGCAGGCTGTGTGTCGGGGCTGGCTGTTGAGAAAACACCTGAAAGACGCTCAGGCAGAATTCCTACAATTGGTCAGTGATTTGGATGGATCAGTAGTGGATGTTAAGTGGACAGAGGCCTCACCACCCCACCCTCTTGTCACAAAAGTTTCCAAGAGAGCAAAGCAGCAAGGCCAGGCAACTGCTTCCCAGCAAAGCCAGGGAGAATGTGCAGCCAGTTCTGCTTGCACCAAATGTATTTGCTCCTCTTGTGATCCAGCCAAAAATAATGTTACAGACACATCTCATGTGTTCCCAGAAAGAACCCACAACTGGCACAAGAATTCTGAATTATATACCACTACTACTAGTACCAGGCAAGTTTTGGTGAAAGCACATGCACATGAAGAGGTGCAGACAGACTTGAAGCTGTGTTTGTCTGATGAGGCAGCCAGTAGAGTCACTTGTGATGACATTGACAGTGAACCCCCCCCTGCCAAACCCAGTTTGCCTTCAAAAGAAGTGTTACTGTGTCACACAGCAGAACATCTGCAGGTAAACTTTCCAGAAGGTGGTGACGGTGTTGGGGCAGATTCTGTTGTCAGAAGAGACCCAGGATGGCATGTCCAGGATGGCACTGATGTGGGGGAATTACGTGAACAGTGCAGCAATGCTGCTGTGAATACTCCCCCATTCCTCCATGCCACTGACACCTCCACTGCCACCAACCACACCATCTTCTTGACCCCCACATGTAGTAATAGCAGTATTACTACCACCACCTCTGGCAGCACACCTGGTGAAAGATTGGTGGGGAGTGCAGCTTCCCTTGCTGTAGGTGGTGGGATGCCTAGCCTGGAGCCTGTTTCAGAGAGTGGGCCTGGCAGCAAGAAGAGAGCGGTGGACAGTTTCCATGGTGACCAGACCTCCATATGGGACAGTGGCAGTAGTGCCAATCAAGGTCAGTCATTTAAATTATAAAATAAATGCAAAGACTAAAACTGAAAGAGCAACTAAAATATTCAAAATTTACAAAGGTGCCAAAAGGTTGATTTAAACAATAAAATTCTTTATTATGGTATTGATAAACTACATTGTTTTATGTTTTATGAAAAATCTTTTTCAAAAATAATTCTTTTGTGGCACTATACCCAGTAAAAACATTATCATACTTAATACAAACTATGGATAATGGAAAGAATAAGCAAGTGCTGTAATGGATGATTTCTGGGAAAAAAAGATAATTTGACAGTGTTTTCTTACTCCAGGAGAGTGAAGTCCCCAGAGGGTAGGACACCATTTCAGACACGGACTTGATCTATATACTGGCATATATATAGGTCCATGATTTTAGAATGGAGATGGCAGTTCAAAAGTGCTAGTCTGTGACAGTATCAGACCTTCAGGCATGGACCTATATATGAGCCTGTGCCAAAAAGTACTCCCAGCAACACCTCTTCTATTTGTGGACTTGCACTGATCCTCATGGTTAATTATTTATTTCACTGTTTGGCCTATGTTTAACCTTACAGAGGAGACTTTAAAGAGGAATAAAAGTAGTTATGAACAAGCTGAGTATCAAAGAACACACCAGAATGATGAAAAACATTACTTTTTTGGATGCAAAATGGCTGCTGAAAAGTGGGACACTTCAGCATGATTGGCTGATATTGTTTGTACCAGCGTTGAACTTGCATTGTCGTCTTCAACGTGTGTGTAACCCGAAAGCTGTAAAATAAACTTCCTTTCTGATATTATTGACAATGTTTACATGGTTCTGTTTCTGAGAAAATTCACATTGAAAACGCAACAGTTATGCACCACACACATGATGAACACAAACGTCCACTCTTGTGACTGTAGCATTTGCTGTGGAATTCACTCTCTGTGGAACTAAAATAGTTCCTGCGCGTTGTCATGTTTCTAGAGATTTTCATCTGCTGATTTTTTTTAATTCAAGTTCTGAATCCAAAAATAAGGCCAATGGTGACGAGTAACCATTTTGCATTTTCACTTCCAACCTTTGCCTTTATTCACCTTGCGGAAGTAGCCATTAATGGCGCTGACTGTGTGTTGATAACACATGGCGGGTTTGAAGAAGCGCCGCAAATTCGTTGCACAATGGCAAATTTTGAAACTGTGTCCACTCATTTCTTTCGGTGACAGTTAATCGATATGTGACACTTAATCAATACTGCTTACTGTTGCTATCCATTAAAGATTTTGCCAATTTTCGTTTCTCTGTTTTTGCTTACTGGTGTGAAATAAAAGGATTACCACTGTTGCTGTTTGAGCTTGGTTGTGTTGTCTGGCAAAAGCACATGTTTTGGATGTTAGACACAGGCAGACACTTTGGATGTTAGACACTGTATCCGTGTGATGGGTGACCAGTTCTCTACTGTCTTTATGATGACTTACTTTATTTTTGTTTTTAGCAGTTATAATCCTTGCAAGTTCAAGCCTACACAGTTCTGTCATTTCAGTGGCTGAATCTGAATGTTGTGGGGAAAAGAAATGACAACAATGAAACTTAGACTGGCGAAGCCTGTTTTCTTGATTAATCATCACCCAGACACAAGAGTGAAGTTGTTTCTTGTAAAAACTTAACCTTTTTTTAATTTACAGACCACACAGAGAAAAGGAAAGAAGGGTGCACTGGAGAGAAAACTATTCATGCAGAGATTTACATTTTTAGACACACAAAGAGTTAGGCTTCTTTGGGGGAGGGGTTGGGGGGTGGATTTTAAAAAAAAATTGACCTGGAAAATATCATCCCCCCTTCCCCCTGTCTCTCTATTTTTTTGTCTTTTTTTTTGTTTTTTTGTTTTTTAGAAACCAGGCAGAACTCCTCTAGTCATGGTCTGACTAGACCTGACTGTTAGTAGAAGAAGAATCATTTATTTCAAGTTTCCTTTATTAAAAAGAAAGAAGTAATACTAGTAATAATTTTCTGTCCATTTTCCCTCATTAGCCATCAGCACATAAATGAGACTGGCAGAAAAGATAATAAAATAGTAAGTACTACCAGTTGGCATGATGACACTTTAATTCAGTATAATTATAAAAAAGAAATTATTACAGTTAGAGTCCTTTTTTTATTTTCTGAACTGGCAATGTGGAAGATATCCTATTTTCTTTTTGTTTCATTTTTACATTTTTATTTGTTCAAATGGATCTGTTTCTTCAACTATATGATGCTGCTGGAACAAATTGAACACTGAAACATTTTAAATCTTAATTCACAGACTTTTATAGTGAAATATGTCTATTTTAATTTTTCAGCAGTTTCAGTTTCTTTACACAAGTTACAATTATTTCATGGTTTACTTAATAAGTGCCATCAATTTCTTTTGTTTGATTCTTTCAGGATGAACATGACTCAGTACTAGAAGGTATAACGTACCTCTGTATGAGAATTGTTTTTATAGAATTGCAGCCTGTTATACACAAAATGTAGCAGAACTGACTGGGCATATAAAGACTGTGATCTATTCAAGATTCAAGATTATTATTTCGTCAAAAAAAATAAAACATGGCTGAACATCACATCACAGTACACAAAAACACATATTGTTTATTTTAAAACTCAACAGTTACTGAAAATACAAAAGCTACATAATAAACGAACTAGTAATTTATGTAATTTACATGCACACATGCGCACGCACATTCACACACACACACACACACACACGCACACGCACACACACACACACACACACACACACACACACACACTGCTCTGATGTTTGAACTGATTTATCTGTTGAGAAATGTTATTAGATTTAGGTACGAGAAATCGTCTACCAGATGGAAGAAGCTCATAATGTTTAGTAAGGACATGTATGTTGTCATCTGCAATCACCCTAGCCTTCCATACCACACAAGGTTCATACAACTGACTTAAGTGTTCTTGTCTTTCACTCACAACCTTGCCACACACATTCACCACTTTATTCAGTGGCTTTATTTATTTGCTTTTCACATTCAAGCCGCCAAACCAGCACAGGAACAAAAATGTTAAAACTGGTTCAATACAACTCTGATAGAAAGTGTGTAAAACAGCAGCACTGACATTAAGAGATCTTAGCTTTTGAAGGCAAAATATTCTTGGCTGACATCTTTTGTGAATAAAGTCAGTGTTTTTGTTAAAATTCAGCTTGTTGTCTAAGACTGTTCCTAGAAATTTGTACTCAGTCACTCTTTCAACTATCACACCATCAATAAAGAGATCTGGAATGACAGTTGGAGCTTTTCTAAAATCAATCAGCATTTCCTTTGTTTTCTTTACATTCAAGTCAAGGGAATTATCCCTGCAACAGTTACTGAACCTTTCAACTTCAGCTTATGTAGCTGACAGTCTGTGCCAGGAAGCGGCTTGGATTTCTAATTCTGTGCTGAGTTCTTGGTGAATTTATGCTCTGAGTGACACTTGACATATATTTTTGCTTCAAAGTTAGTAGAATTAAAAAAAAACCAGAAATTAAAGAAATAAACTCCGGTATTTACTTTTTAAACTCTGTCAGGTGCAGAACTAGATGATTCACAGTTTTTCTCGGCTGTTAAAGAAAGCTTTTCAGAGGACAAGGCCATGTACTCAACTTTATTGTTCTGATGAGATTACTTATACTACACACAACAAAAGATTTAGAAGTGTTCAGTAACAGTTCTCCTGGTATAGTACTGCATTTCGTGCTGCAGCCTGTGTCCATGTTTGCATAGTGACGTTTGACATAGCAATATATTGTTCAAGCATGTTAAATATTACCATCCATAAACTCCATTGTTTTTGTTTTTTTGTTTGTGAATATGCTTTTGAATAAATATAATCACCCAAATTGTCAATGGTATTGTTTGTATTGTCTAGGATGAAACTTTCAGTATCTGCATGTAACAGATGGACACAGGGATTGGTGTAATATTTGAGAGGACAAAGCCATGTTCTCAGTTTTATTGTTCTGGTGAGAATACTTACACTAGTTACAGACAGTACTACCAACAAAAAGCTTTAGAAGTGCACAGTAACAATTCTCTGCTGCACTACTGTTGCAAACCTTGTGTCTGGTGTGACAACTGACCAGGTTTGATGGGTCAGTTATTTTTTTGTTGGATTCCTCAGGTATGGCATAAAACCATTTTTTGTAAGTGAAAATATAATCTTCAAACAGAGTACTTTGACATGGTTAACCTGTAATAAACAGTTCTGGTGTTTGATTTTTACTACAAGTGTCCCACTTCTGTGTACCACCTTTTGGCACATGCTCATATATATATATACTGGACTGCACGCTATACATGAGAAACACTTTTTTTTCACACACTATGGTCTTTTTGGTTAGGGGGCCACATGTGGTGTGTCAGTTTGGAATGGTGGACTGACTGAATCGACCATGAGCGTTCATTATTTACACTGTATTCTTGATTAAGAAGAAATGTAAAAAAATCATCAGTAGCCTCTGCTGCATCGTTGGTAGCACTTTATGGCTTACCAAAAGCAGATCACTGTGGGCAGAGGATCGAATACAGAATTAGGAATAGTGAAGCCAGTTGTTCTATGCCATCACTTACATTGGATTGTGGATAGCAGTTGACAATCTTCTCCAGACATTTCACCAAAAGATTGCTTCAAATATGGTAAATGTTGAGGTGTTGATAATTTCTCCTATAAACTGATAATAAATACAGCTCTGTGTTCTGTGTCAGCATGAAGCGATATGTCCATCCGGACATTTGACATCAGGAGGGTAGTATCAAAAACAAAAAACAAAAACACTACCCCCTGTTTACATGCACTTCAGCAGCATGTGTGTACTGTTAATTAATACAGTATTGACTGAATTTGTTCAGAGATAGAGGTAGTAAACTGTTATTAGTGTTAGTGAATAATGACTTGAAATTCAGAAAGCACCCTAAAATAGATCTAAGGTTAGAGCAAAGTATGCAGCTAACTTGTAACTGGTGTAAGTAGAGAAATCTGCATAAGCAGACCAAAACAAACATAATAACAACACATAAAACAGAATCTATTGGAGATGGGTGTAAAAGGTCATGAGGCCTGACAAAAGTAAGTTTTGTCACATTTGTGTCTTTCAGTATGCTTATGCACCATTGAGGTTTGATCAAGATCTAGTTTCTGAGTAACACTGTGCAAGCTTCCTCAGTGCTGATGTGGGCAAAACAATTGATCCTGTACTGACCTTTTACAGACTGTAATAAAACTCACATTTGTTGCAAATTTTGGCTTCAGTCATCAGATATGAAGCTGTTTGATGGATCTGAATAATATTTGTGACCCAAAATTGCATTTGAAATGTCCCAGGAATTTCAGACCGCCTACTTGGATATTACCAAAGATTTTTATATCTTACACAGTGCTTCCATATACATTTGTGATTCCATCCTCAAAGTGAAAACATACAACTGGCTCACTCACACACACACACACACACACACACACACACACACACACCACACACACACACACACACACACACACACACACACACACACACCAGCAATGACTACAAACAAAAAGAACAAGTCAGTAACACTCAAATAAAAAAAATATATAAAAATTAAACATTCAGCTATAGAGCCTCCATTCTTTGTCTACAACATGCAATTAAGTTTCCTCAAAGGACACATAGGTAGAGCTATATATTACAGAAGGGTGCTGCTGAAGAGGTGTGTTTTAAATTGAGCTTTAGAAAATACCAAAGACGAGGACAGGTGGATATTCAGTGGCAGTGAATTCCAAACAACTTGGGCCCTGTATTGAAAGGATCTTGCTCCTGCATTTTTTAGTTTTTAGTTTTTAAGTTGACACATGGAACAGTCAGAAGTTTCTGAGAGGAAGAATGAAGAGATCTGGATTGTAAGGGGATAGGAGGTAACTATGATCATCGGTTGATGCCACACTCACAAAGTTCCTACCTGATTTCAGAGTCAACCAGACCCCAGGTTTTCTGTGGCTCAGCATTGATGGGCCAGCACCTTCCACGAGGCAAAACAGCGGATGCCACAGAAGAGATGCTGAGGTCACAGAGCACTGAGGAACTCTTGGGGCAGCGGCAAAATGTTGCCATGGAGCTCTTGTGGGTGCAACAAGCCATTATCAGCAGGAAGAAGGTACACAGTACATTTGCCTCAGCACAGGTGAACTTTCAAACTAAACAGTGTACTTCCCCAGTACAGGTGAACTTTCAAGCTAAACAGTGCACTTTCTCCAGTACAGGTGAACTTTCAAACTAAACAGTGCACTTTCCCCAGCACAGGTGAACTTCCAGACTAAACAGTGTACTTCCCCAATACAGGTTAACTTTCAAGCTAAACAGTGCACTTTCTCCGGTACAGGTGAACTTTCAAGCTAAACGGTGCACTTTCCCCAGTACAGGTAAACTTTCAAGCCAAACAGTGCACTTTACCCAGTACAGGTAAACTGTCAAGCTAAACAGTACACTTTCCCCAGTACATGTGAACTTTCAATCTAAACAGTACATTTTCCCCAGTACAGGTGAACTTTCAAGCCAAAGAGTGAACTGTCCCCAGTACAGGTGAACTTTCAAGCTAAACAGTACACTTTCCCCAGAACAGGTGAACTTTCAAGCTAAACAGTGAACTTTCAAACTTAACAAAGCACTTTGCCTAGGTAAACTTTCAGAATTAACACAGCATTTGCTTTGGCACAGATGAACTTTCAAACTAAATGGTGCACTTGTACTTATAATACATGAACATTCAAAATCAAACTGAACAGTGCACCAAGCCACACTGCTGGTGAACATTTTAATTCAACAGTGTGCTTGCCCAAGAACAGGTGTGGATCTCAGTGTACAGCTGTTTAAATGGACAGTGGATAACAGTTCTTGTTCACTTTGTTCTTGTCAAAATGTGCCTGTTACCTGCTTTTCTCCCCTCCCAGTGTCAGCATAGATTGGGAACAAGTGTTATGGTGTAACAAGTGCAATGCATTAGTTCAGTGCCTTACACAGTACACTGCAGTGTCAGTTTCTGATTCACTGTCTATTCTTTCTTTCTCTGTGTGTGTGTGTGTGTGCGGACTCTGTGTGTGTGTGTGTGTGATCATGAAAATCTCCGGTAATTGGTGACCCTTTGAAGATGACTGTGACCTTCTGGGATTTTGGCAACCATGCTTATATGTCAAGTGTGACCCCCTCAAGTCTCTGTGTGTGTGAGTGTGTGTGTGTGTGTGTCCCAGGAGGGGTGAAAAAGTGAAAAAAAGAGCCGGTCATTGTAGGTCCAGGACTTCAAGATTAGGGGGCCTACTTAGGTGACATGATGGTGCTTATAGTGTGAGGGATGCTCCCAGGTTCAAGGCACAGCTAGAACTCTCACAGTTCCAGTCCCCCACACCATGTGGTGAGTGAAAGCTCCTGATGGCATGAGTGTGTGTGTGTGTTGTGTGTCTTTTTTCACTCATTTCTGTAGGCTAGTGCATAATTATGCCCTGCACTCTTCTCAGAAATCACCTTTTGTGTGTAGAAAGTTGAAGCATTGCTGTTTGCAGTGGTGCAAATGTATTTTCAGCTGTTTGGTTGGTTTATTTTGTGTGATTAAGGAAAGAGAGACCAGTTTCAGCATTGATGGACTAATGTGAAAGTGGAAATTTCCTGTGGTTTTATTTTTTGTTCTTAAATATGTGAAACATCAGAAATCTGAATTGTAGAACTAAACAGTTGCAACGTGACAATGGAGGAAAATGACCATACAGAACAGATTCACTTACATAGACTAAATTCTTTGTGCAGACTGTGTGGACAAAGAAGTAAGAAATGCAACAACGATAGAACTGTTCTAAGGCATATGCTAAATGGAGCTGCAGAATTATTTTGGTATTGGCATTAACAATGACGGCTGTTCTGGAAAATCGGAAACATCATGCAAAAGCTGCAAATGCGTCTTGTCCATCTGAGTTGAGCAGATCCTCTATCAAACTACATACTGCAAATTGTAAATGATGCAGTTTTGAAAGCAAACCCAAATGGACAGACTTTGATGCATCACTGATTTCTCTTGTTTGCTCTAGATTTCTGTCTCAACAACAATCTGGCTGGCCCTTGAAACCTAAAAAAGGTGGCAACTGGAAAAGAAATGAAGCTGAACTTGACATTACTGAACACACACTTGACTCATATGCTATTTCTCTTGGTGCATCCAGCCCAGCAAGTACACCAGCTTCAGCTAGTGATCCACACACTGTCAGAGAGGGGGGAGATTGACAGATTTTGACTGGATTTGTTTCCCTGACTGATATAATTTTCAACCGAAGACACGCCTTTCAATATATAATTATTATTCATGCAGTTTCTACTGTGTGAATGTATATAATTATGTTGTTTCCTTCTTGTTGTGCCAGTTGCTTTTTAGTCAGGTGACTGTCACTTGTAGACAATTCCGCTATCTGTTTTTCTTTAGTCTTGTAAGTTGCTTTTTTCCTCAGTGGAAAAAACTTAATAGTGTGCGTGTGTGTGTGAGAGTGAGAGAGAGAGAGAGTTGCATATATATACTCAAGTACATTTTTTGACTGTTCAGTGTCTTCAGTTGTTGATTCTTTCAACTTCAGTCTGCTTTTTTGCTTATGGTGTGACAGTTTTCTGTTGTTCTTATCTGAAGTGACCACTTATGATGATTATCATATCACTCAACGAGTTTACGGTCTAAGCAGCAACCATGTAGTACAACATGACAAGTGTTTGTGTTTAAAAGTATGTACTGAAGATTGAAGAAATCGCTGGATCAGAAAATTGAATCAGTTGCCCACTTAATTGTTCATGATGTGTTCTAATTCGCACACACGCGTGCATGTGTGTGTGTGTGTGTGAGAGAGAGAGAAAAAGAGAGACTTAGACTGAGAAAGAGAGTTTAGCTCTCTCTCTCCCCCTGTTTCTTAAATATTTCCAAATTGTCGAAAAAGAATGATTGATATAAAGCATCACCGTGCATACCAGTGACACACGAACATTCTGATAAGTGTTTGTTTACACAACACCAGACACAGGTGTGTAGTAAGGAATACACAGCAGAGCTGGAACCAATGGCTCCATTGCCAGAAAAAAGTGGAGGCATGGTGGCAGCGCACAGCGCCTTGCTCCCTCCATCTTTCTAGCTCAGTGGTGTGTGCACGTGAGTATGTGTGTGCATGCATGTGTGTGTGTGTGTGTGTGTGCGTGTGGTAGCTTACATTGTATGAATGAGATTGTTACATTGTTCATTTTAACTTTTATTCATTTATAATCTTTATACATGGCTAATTCTGATGGTTTTGTCTATTTGTTAATGTGCACTGTATGAATGGAATGTGACCAAGACAAATGCCTGTGTACATTTAAATATTACTGGCAAATATATATCCTTGTATCCTTATAAAGTGTGGTTAACACTGCAAGATACAATACAACCAAACTTCTGACAGGAAGACAGTTTCCAAAAATTGGTATGCTTTCCTGATGAAGTCCATGGCACAGCGGGAACCCAAGTTCCCCATGAAAAAATATCCGGTTGAGGCGGCAGTATGTCTGTAATGTAATTTATGCAAAAAATAAGATGTGTATATATATATATATATATATATATATATATATATATATATATATATATATATATACAAGTACCTTGTGAAAAAAATACCATGGTTCAGGAGCTGTGTGAGAGTCGAGGTGGACGTCCTGGACTGTCCGTCCTAACAAGCCTTCTGGTTTCCGTGGACGTAAAGATTTATTGCACCGTGCTTCGGCATTGGTCACAACTTGTCCCTAATATGTCAACTGACATCTGAGGACATAAAGCATCACTTCATCATCAAAAAATATGTTCCTGTTAATAGTTATGGTTTCAGATTTGGCTTGTGGTATACTGTTTTGATATACCTTCATCAGCTGGCCATCTTCTGCTTCTTCCATGTAGTGTCCAACTTCAACACTCTGAAGATTCTGACACTTTTAGTGTGATCTGGGTTATTTTGGTGTTTCCATAGGCATAATCCACCAAACTCCGACATGGATCACAGGATCTTTAACATGCTGTGTGCTGAAGTTTGTTATTGTTGATTTGTTTCAGTATCTGAAGCTGAAACAACAGATGGAGGTGACAAAATGAGCTGGATACAGAGAGGCAGAGAAAGAGGGACTTTGTGTGAACATTTTCACTCTGGAAAAGTTCCACTTCTTGCATTTCAAGACCTTTCTGCTGCCATTGATGCAATGGCCCATGCCATCCTTCTCACCTGCCTTGAGTGCACATTTGGAATCCACAGCCCTTTCCTGGTTTGTTAGATCAATACAGCAGGTTCCAAACAGTGTCTGGTTCTGTCCTGGTGTCTGTTTTCTTCACCCTCTGTACTACTCCTCTGGCCTCTGTCATCAGTTGTCATAACTTGAATCACTGCTTCTATGCTGATGACTCTCAGCTGTTTAACAGTGCCTAACCCAGTAACATCCAGACTTCTGAAAACTACATCAGAACATCAAAATCTGGATGACAGATGTGAGCAAGTGCTCTTTGTACACGTGTTAACGGTAATCCCACCCTGGTTATCAGATTCATGCAATTTCATTACTGTACTGTTAGTAACCCGGGAACCAGAACAGACGACGCTTTTGTTTTGAAGCGCGGCATGTAGCGTAACACCACATGGCCTTCACACAGCCAACTGGCGATAGCCGCTGGTGCGCACCAGTTTCAAATCTAGTTATCCCCTTCATATTTTGATCGCTTTTTGTTGTTTACCTACTTCCTTTTTATGCACCAAAGCCATGTGTAATATAATTTGGCATCTATTAGATCTTAGAATGTGTATGTGCTGTTTATTTAGATGCAGGATCGAGCTTAATCAGTAGCTGATGCCTCTCTAGGTCTATTCTTTTTATCCCCGTCGTCTGCACGGCGCGTTCTCTGTTTAGTACTAGTGTGTTGATCAATGCTTTGTCGTATAGTATTTGGCTTAACTGACTTCATGTTTAGTGTTTATTTTGGGTTGAAATTAACTTATTAAGTATTGTGTACTGTCAAAGCTAAGTTATATTCATAGACTACTTGATATCACTTTATCAGCGATGCTGCGACTAGATAACATGCCCCAGGCGAAAGTTCGCACCGATTGTTTTATTGCTACTCTTTGTGTCTTGCTTCTCATACAGAGCGTTGTATTGTAATTGTTATGTACCATTTTAACCATGGGAGCGTGCACTTTATTCTGATGTAAATTTTAGTAACCTTAATAATTTGTACATTGTGTTAACTATGTTTTAGTTGTACGAGTCTGTTTATAGACAGGCGCAAGCCACGCTTCCTACTCTTGTTATAAATAAAATAAGTCATGTGTGTGTACATTTTGTTTGCATGGTTTAAAAGGTTGTAATTGTAGCTTTCATTTGATGTTTTTCATGTTTTAATTAGTTATTGTAGAGGAAACTGTATTTGTGCGGGCCAAGGAAGCACAATTGTCAGCCATTTTGGTCCAGAGGGCCGATTTGATTGTAGCAATAGCGTGTGTTCTTTGCGGCCCGCGTCGCTCTCTTATCTATGCGTGCGAGTGAGGATTTTTTGGTGTGCTGAAAATTGTCTGCTGTTGTACAATAAAACCTGATTGCCACCTCCGCCTGCTGTGGTCTCGCTTTTTGACAGACTCCGCTGCCTGTGTCCTGTACTTCGACCACTTCCACTCCATTACAACTTGGTGCTGTGAGACCAGGATCAGTAGAGCGACCCGAGACCACAGCAGGTTTCAGTGACCACGGCCCAGCCGCAGCAGACTACTGAGATGACCCCGGCTAGCCACCAGCACCACCAATGTCGTCCTAGAACTAAAGTTCTGGTTTTCACACTGGGACTGGGACAGAAAGTGTTCAGTTTTCTCACAGCTTTGGTGCTGCTTTTCATTTTCTAAGCAAGGACATGTATACGTTCTATTTCTAGGTTTTCACACTTGGAGTTAAACTTAAAGTGTTGCCTTTTCTAAGCAAGGATGAGGAGCTGGGTTGTCACACTTGGAGATAAGAGTGTTTTGTTGAGTTTTCTCACATTTTCAGTGTTTTATGGAAGGCCAGCAAACATTTCTGCACATCAAGAATAGAAAAGAAGAAATATATAAAAAAAAAAATAGTTGAGCACCTAAAAATAGAAAAGAGGTGGATGAAAAGTTCTGGAGCACCTAAACCATAGATCTGGGTGACAAGCAAGTTATGGAAGCAAGTTCTGGCAGCAGATCAGATCTTACCTTGAAAACGTGATGGGATTTTTTGTTTTTAATTTTGACTAAGTCATATATTTTTATAGACATGTCACATCTTCAGTGTTGTTGTTTTTCTTTTTGATACTAGGCAAAATAAGAAGTCCAGTACAATGCAGGTGGTGCATTTGTAGAAAAAGGGAAAAGATTTTAAACAAAAATAATGCAGTATTATATCAAAATTATAAAACTAGGTTTTGCAGGGTGGTTTAAAAAAAAGGTTTGAGTTGGTGAATAAAAGATGGGATGGGTCAAAAAACATGTAATTAGGGTTTCAGGCCCTTATTAGTGTGTTCTAGTCATTTTGATAAGTTATAACAATTCATAATCATGTATACATATCATTTGCAACCTTTAATTTTTGATGTTGCTGAGATGTGGGCATTTCAAGAGATTTAACTTATGCATCTGTTGTGCTTGGAAGTAGTAATAATGTAACATTTCCGCTAGCGTGAGGGACAGTGTTACAAAGCATTAAGCCTATCCGATGTATTGCACTGATGAGAGTCCTGTGGTGGGATTCGAAACTCAAGTCTTGTGCACTGGGGTCGCATTGTTGAGATATGCATTCTGCTTGGTGAACTCGCTTTTTTTTTTTCATCACACTCTTGACCGAAAAAGATCTAGTCACTTTCTGATGTTTTGTTATATTTAATTTGTATATCATACATATCATTTCAAAGCTTGAAGCTTGTGTGGTGGGCATTTTTTGTTTTCTGTCATTGTTTTGAGCAATGAAATACAGTGTACTAGCAACAGAATACGTTGTCCAGATTGGGAGTGCATTGGATGGTTAAACAAGTTTCCGGAGATTTGTCACAGCGTCTGTACTCTGTATGGTGGCACATTATGTTTGTCACAAGTAACACATGGACAAGTAACTGTTCCACAGTGTAGACCAAAATTCTGGTGTCAAGATTATAAAAACACACACCAGAAAACCTGACTAAAGCTGTCAGTTGAACAAATGGAAAACTGAATTACGTTTTTGACACTGAATTTGGTAGTTGCTTTGTTCTGGTTTCTGGGGACTCCTGACACCACTATGTCTGTTTCTCACACAGAGAGGATTAAGCTTATACCAGTTTGCTTCAGTTGTTAGCATTTTTTATTAAGTATTTGTTTTCCAAACTGGCAATTAAACTCAGTATTTTACAGTGTCTATGTTTCTGATGACAAGTGACAACATCTCTGCGTCACAGTCATGCATGTCACAAGTAACATTTTAGATGCTCTTTACTTCAGCTGTTACAGGCATTCTCTGGCATTTGTTTTAGTTTTTTTAATTCTGGGAAAGTTTCCATGTTGTGTCATTTTCAACAGTAGCTCTGATAGTTGATATAAATGACATTTTCTGCTTGTTTAAGTTATTGTGACTAATTACAGCATTTGTTTTGTCATCACAAGCACATGTGTCACAAGAAACCAATAAGTTGAATTTAAGGTAGTAGTCTGAAGATGTTGTTGCTCATATCATTATAATTAAAGTGATTGGACTGTTTGCATGGTAACTTTAACAAAAGAGGATCTTATAGCCAAAAGAAAACATTGCTTCTATATAGCTGTGTGTTTCTTGTTACTTGTGACACCATACTTTGACGTCACATGCACATGTGTCACAAGTAACGTGTGAAATGTTACTTTCAGTGTAAGAATCAGGGTCTGCCGCACTTACTGTCATTTGATCTTGTACAAAACAAATATCTGTCCTGACAAATAAAGTTACCCTTCCATAGTTTTGCTCTCCTTTACAGTGTGGAATTGTCTGCAAGAGGCAGAGTTTTGTGTGCAATAGTGATGTTACAAACGCTGCCAGATCACCACAGTCACCACTACAATGTGAAAACTGACATTACTTTTGCATTGCACTTGGGTTACAGAATATACATGTGCTCTTTGAACATTATTTCTCAAATATTGTGCATACAGCAAGATCATTTATGTTGTCACACGTCACGTGTAACACGCACACTGATGTCAATTTCAAACAGCGATAAAATAAATACCAATCAACTTTCATCTTTAATTCATACAAAACCATTTCCGTGGAAGAAAGAACCACCAAAGCATGCCCCAATAACAACTGTCAAAGACACTTCATTTTTGAGTGACTGGGAAAGCACCTTTTGACATTGCACCATGTGTATTGTTTTTATTTTCTTATCAGATTCAAATTTAAAAAACTTTAATTATCCCACAAAATAAAATAATGAATACATAAAGTTAAAACAACAACAAACACAACACTACCAACAAAGGGTCTTACCTTAACCATAGTTATAGAACAAACTGTGATGTCATCATAAAATATTAAGTTATGATCACATACTTGTTTTGTTTTTCAGTCATAATAATCAAGAATCATTGCATGCCAGTGTTACTTGGTCACAGATTCAATACATCATATACTTGCTCAAAAATACAGATGTGAATACCTGAGGTAAACTGAGGTTTTGGACTTGGAACAAAACTGGTAGTCATAAAATCCAGACATAAATGTTATTTCTCGTCAAACAAATTTGTATCCCTTTGTTGTCCAATTTACTATTACTATATAATGTGCTTACAGTTTGTTCCCACTACATGCATTTCAGTAACTACAGACAGTTTGGTATTTGAGCAATGACAGTAACAAGGAAATATGCTGCTGCTTTTTTCTTTTCTTTTTTATAAACAAGCAGGTTGCCTACATTAATGGAACAAGAACAAAGCATCATAACACTGAAAGTAGAATTACTTCTGCCTGTAACATCAGTTGTATGCACTTTTTCTCCTTACAAGTCTAGCAAATACTAAAAACACACATTGGTAGTTATAAAAGCCTCTCATTTTTCCGAGTCAGCAGCACACTGGATGGTTTGACACATTTACTGAATTTCAAAATCGTTAAGACATAGGTTGAGATGTCTGAAGCAGATGATGCTTTCCTCCATGTTCATTTAGATCACATGCACCCCAAATTGTGGTTGCGAGATTACCTGGTAACTTCCAGGTCAGCCATTTTGGTTGCAAAATTCAAAATCAAACTGCAAAAACCTGAGCTAACAGCAAAGATACTGGGAAAATGTTCATTCCAAGACCACTGGCTAAAGAACAATGCATACGTACCAGGAGTGGGTTCTGAAAGATAAACTGGACAAACACTATGTTTGATGCAAATTACTGCATGCAAAATTCGGCTCATTTTTTGTGTTCCTTACAGTTGTGATGGTCCTTACAAAATCTAATCTTGTAAGTCCTTATAAGGTCCTTATCTGGCTCTAGTCCAAGTCCCTGGGAACCATGTGCATGGTTGAATGGTGTACACAGAACTTGTGCTGAGACAGCAGCAGTTTTGCATGGCACCAGCCAGGCAACAACCAAATACACCACTTCGATGGACATAAAAAATATGCACTATAAAAAGGATACAGTCACTCTATCAGAATCACATGTGACACGAGTGCAAAAGCAGTCCGTAATAATAATAAAGAGAAATCTTCAGCCTTACAATCAAAACCTCAATTGGGTAAATGTAATTTTCTTTTGATCCATCAACTATTTCCACACAACAAACTTACAAAACATTTTTAATGAAACAACTAACATGATGCAGCAGCATGGAAAATCATCAGAAATATTTATATTAATTTTGTAGGTAGTCCATGATTTCATCATAAACATCAGTCAGACAAACTTCAGTTTGAAAGCAACATGGAATCATCATTAACAATCTAAAAAAATAAATTAAAAAAATGATGAAAGCAGTCCTCAAACAGTTGCACAGAGCACACAGAAATGAAATTCCACTGACACTTTTCCCTCTGGGTACAATGAAATGCTTTGAAGACAGACTGCTTTAAGATGAAATTCTGTTTAATTTTAAGACCCCTACAGTGCTTTTCCCTTACATTTTCCTGGTTTTAAAACAAACTGCTGTTGAGAAGAAACTCCTCTTTCCTCTTAGGGAAAACTCCGGAGGGTTTGCTTCTGTCTCTTTCTCTCCCAGGTTTTACTTGTTTATGGTCTTCCAGATCTAAACATAATGCCTCTTAATAATCAATTACATTGTTTTTGTTTTGTTGCTTTCTTATCTTCTTTTCTTTTTTTGATGCTATGATCTTACTAATTAGTTCATTCTGCAAAATTGGATCCAATAGATCATGAGCTATGAATATGCAAAGGTTAACTCATGTTGTGGGGATGGCAGGCATTCTTTTTCTGGTATATTACCTACATAGAAACACAAACAAAAATGTTTGCCACTTTCCAATTGACATTGAAGTCATAAGATGATTATTTATCATTGATTTTTCCTTCTTTGGGCCCTGCATTTTACACAGCTCTGACTTCTAATTTAGATAACACCAAGTCCCAGACCACTTGTCATCACCCTGAAAATTAATCCTGACAGCCATTTCCCCTTTGCCGGGGAATCCCCTTTGACACTTGGACTGCTCCATCTGCAGGCATGACAGCTTACAGTTATGATGCGCTTCACGATGGTTAGCTGCAAAAGCAGCTTCATAATTCACACCCAACTCCCCCTCAAGCATTTTGGACTCAGCAAATATTTTTCATTGTCTGATTTTGCTTAATTATTAAAGGCATTATTCTATGCACAAAATATCCTCAAATAATCGCGGTAATGCGGATTTAGGCATGTAGAGACAAAATCAGTTTGATGATGGTGTTTCAACATGATTTCTAACTGATATCTGATCACTGTAGTGTGTATCATTAGCTTCTTTTGCACAGCCGCTGTGCTAAAATGGTGGATATGATGATGATGATGATGATTGCTTTCATTACTATGAGTCATGTCAACAAAACCTTACAGTCAAAGCTAAGAGATGTATGCAAGCAGCTCCAAAGGAAGACAGTAATACTGCTAAGAAGAAAGCTGTACATGAGGATGCTTTCAGGCATGTCTGTGGATACAGTGAAGATGGAATCATTGAGGTATCCCAGGTCAAGAATGACAATGCTACAGGAATGGTTCTGCTCTTACATGCAGGAGAAACATCAGAACTTTTTTTACAATCCTAAATACACAACACAAAACCTGAAGAGGAGAACATCAGATACGTTTGGTACAAAGATACAGTTTTGGACTCATGTTTTTCCATTCATTTTTTTCCCCACCAACCAAATTAAATGAAAACTAAAAGTATTACTGCATTCACAGGTACACTTGTGGAGGTGTGCACACCAGTCCAAACCAGACATCATGGGTCCTGCTGGGCAAGGATGGAAGTTTCAACAAAGGAAAGAGCTGGACACTGACTGGTGTCATGGAAGCTTTTTGCCTGCAGAACTCACTGACATCATGAAGAGGCAGATGATGATGACATTGAGCTCATCAACCTCTGTGACTCTGCAGGAAGAGCCCTGTTGCGAGGATGCAGTTCAGGAATAGACAGTCAACGAGGCTGATCAGTGTGCACAACAAAGGTTGGCTGTTCTTGCTGATTTTCTTTGGGGGGGGGAGGGGGGGGAAACTACTTGCTGTTGTGTGAGAATAACCGAGATAGGTCCAGCCAGGAATTTACTTACAGAACCAGTGACGGCATGGCAAACACTTTCTGAGTATTAACCACAGTGAAAACCAGGCTCAGATATGTTAATTCGTAAATGTATATCTGTGCAAAACAAGGTGTTTAAGCCAAGAAAAAACATCCTTATTGTCTCCCAGAATAATTTGCACAAATGTCATTAAGATCAGTTCAGCCATGTTTCTGTTATGGGCACATCAATAGTTTGTACCCTGACCTTGACTTTGAACAAGGTCACCATGTTTAGATATCTGCCTCAGATAAGTTAATTCGTGTATATATGCACAAACCAAGGTGTTTATAAGCCAGACTCTCAGAGCAATTTGTACAAAATATCATTGAAATTGGTTCAGCCATGTTTGTGTTATGGGCATATCAATCAGTTGAACCTTGACCTTCACATTTAACAAGGTCACCATGCTTCTGTAATTCAATCAATAATGTGATAAATCTACTGCTTGTTTTGAAATTTCATTAAACTAAACCCAACCAGTCCAGAAACGAACAGTAACTTGGGTTTTAAAAGATACTATGCTTGAATCAATGAGATGGTCCACTTAAACCGGAAGTAGACACATTTAGGCAGAATTGAAGGAAACGAATGCCACTGATATATAAGGCACAATCTCCATCTAATCACACGTGAACCATTTTGATTGCATTTGGCAGGCCTGTCTGCCTTTTGGTCCAACCTACTCCATATTTCTAATAAGGCCTGAGGGTAGTGTCATGTGACCCCCCGGGTTACTTCAGTGTCAAAGTTTCAGGTGGCATGTTATGTTATTCTGCGTCAAATTGGATGGCCTTTCTGAAAACATAGTGTCCCATCCCATCAACATTGGTTGGGGGGGGGGGGGGGGGGGGGGGTTATTGTCTACTCACAGTCTACAAGCACAAGTAATTACCATTGAAGCTTACACTTCCTTGCCTATGTTGAATTGCCTTGAAGCCTGAACACCTTTGGGGCCATTTTTTCCCCCCTAAACTAACATTTTCAAGCATCCTTTATGGATCCACAGGTCACGGACAGAATGCCCATTCTTGCAGAATTACTAAAGAGTTGCCTCCAGAGATGCTGCAAGGTATCGCATGAAGCGGTGAACATCTTGGAAGGAGCAGTACATGGGTGCTGGAGCAATGCGAATCACATGGGGTAGTCTCTTATCACACTGCAACCAAATGAGAGCAATTCATGAAACAAAAATCATACCCTTGTTTTGTGATGATGCAATGGCTACAGTAGTTCGGGCTACTGTAAAGCACACAGAAATGTGCTACCAGTACAGCAGAGCACATCAAATTGTCCTGCCAGTACAGCAGAGCACACCAAAATGTACTGCCAGTACAGCAGAGCACACCAAAATGTACTGCCAGTACAGCAGAACATGCTGAAATATACTGCCAGTACAGCAGAGCATGCTGAAATGTACTGCCAGTACAGCAGAGCATGCTGAAATGTACTGCCAGTACAGCAGAGCATGCTGAAATGTACTGCCAGTACAGCAGAGCATGCTGAAATGTACTGCCAGTACAGCAGAGCACACCAAAATGTACTGCCAGTACAGCAGAGCATGCTGAAATTTACTGCCAGTACAGCAGAGCACACCAAAATGTACTGCCAGTACAGCAGAGCACACCAAAATATACTGCCAGTACAGCAGAGCATGCTGAAATGTACTGCCAGTACAGCAGAGCACACCAAAATGTACTCCCAGTACAGCCAGTGCTGAAATGTGCTACCAATATACACAGTGTATCTGCATGTTCCACTTCCAGAGAGGCCCATCCAGAGCAGGTTGGAACAAAATGTCAGTCCAGGTAAACTACACTGATTTACATCGAATGCTAGGTGTAACAGCTCTAACTGATCATCATGACTGGAACAAGGGTGCCTTCCCATGCACTGTAATGTAAACACCATTCGTCATCACACACAACCTGGGGAAACCCACCACTAAAAAGTACATGCTTGTTCTTCATTCTAGTTCAAGAATGAGAAAGGCAGTTCCATTGCTACCTATCATGGGTGAATGGAATTGCAACAACCTAAGAAAGATGCTGATGCTGACCAAACCCCCTACACAGAAACCACATGAGCCAGAACAGAACAAGGAAACAGAGGGATGCTTTAAGTGTATGAAAAAATGCATTATCTGCAAAAAACATCTGGAGCAAACTACCACCTTGAGCAGTGTCAAAACCAAAAAGACATTCTCCATCAGGGACCACCTGATCTGCTCTTCCAGCAACATTATATACCTTATTGACTGTGCTAAGTGCGGGTCTGTACAGTACGTGGGGGGCACCGAAAATTCCCTGCAGAACCAATTTTACCACCACAGATCAGACATCCAAACCAACAAAAACACTTAGGTGGCAAGGCATTTCAATGGCAGTGGCCACACACTGGCTGATCTAAGATGCAAAAAGAAAATAGAGAAAATCAAAAGCCTGTCACCACAAACCAGAAAACAGAAGGAAAAGTTCTGGGGACATAAACTCAAAACAAATTACCCTGGCGGCCTGAATGTATGGAACTAATAGTCTATGCATGTGCATGTGAATAGAGTCTTGAGGTTGTGTGTGTGGATGGATGGATGTGTATGGGTGTACAGTGTGAGGGTGTGTGTGTGTATGGGGAGAGGATGGATGGGTGGGTTGTATGAGTGGGTGGGTGTCTGGAGGGAGGTAAATTGATGGGTTTGTATGAGCGTGGGATGTGACTGAGTAGGAATTCAACCCCCTCCCCAACTTTTTTCTTTTTTTTCTTCTTCTGTTTTTCTGCAGGGAATTTCCTGTATCCCACGTATGCTTTGTGGACAAGCATTAGGCATGATCAGTCAGGCGTAAATATAGTTTTAGGGGAAGATACTCAGAACGACTTCGTGTAACATCAGGGAGACCCAAAGAGGAAGGTGTAGAGAAGAGAGAGAAAGGCGCAATGAACAGCGCACATTGAATTAGACATATGTTTACGTATTTACTTGTGACGCCCAGTATTCTTCAATGAGAGAGAGAGAGCGAATGAACCAGGTCATTTTAATTACGCATGTGTTACGTACTTATTTGTGACGCCCAGTCACAGAGAGAGCAACGTAATGAACTGGGTTACATTTAATTATGCATGTGTTTACATATGTATTTATGACGCTCAGCATTCTTCAGTCACAGTTCATTGAGAAAGGTTTCAAGAAAGCTGAAAATTCTGAACAGAATGTGGTGTTACTGTTGTTTTTATTTACACTAGATAAACATACAAAATTTTAGGGTAAGCCCCTTTTTCAAATTACAAAACAACACTGAAACAACAGTTAAATGTTTACAGCAGAATACACTCAAACGTGTTACCAGTACAGCAGAGCATGCTGAAATGTGCCAGCAATTCAGGCTGCAGTTGAATGCACTGATAGGTAGGTGCCAACAGTTTAGGTACAAGAATGAGCTGACATGTGCTAGTGGTTCAGGCTGCATCAGAACACTCTAAAATGACCTAGTGTCTTTTGAAAGGGGAAGAAGACTAGTGTACCCTCAGGACTGTGATGTCACAATGCAAGCAACTCACCATGACTCCCCTTTTGGCAAGCTCACCAAAGATTTTAGACAGGTTGATGTTGAAGGCCAGAGACAGTTGAGCACCACGCTGCTTTGGGTCGGAAGGTGTCAGAATCTCAATGTACACATGGTTGTTGTCTCCATCTGACTTTTCCCCAGCTGGTCGCTTGTACTCGCGATTGATGAGCAGCTCAAGGTATCCAGTCAACAATCTGGACTTGGCCACAAGATCAGCCATTGAGGTTTTCTTGAACACCTGCAATGAATGGTGCAAAATGGGATTTATGAACGCTACAGTTCAAAACTAATTCTTTCCAAAACTGCTATCTGGACAAGTGTTTTCTCAAAAGACTGACATGTTTTGTCAACCTACTCATCTGGTTAGACTTTTTGAAAGGACTGCCTGCCTCAAGTCAAAACATGTTTTGTCAAACATCTCATCTCAGTGAATATTTTTAAAGGACTGCCTGCCTAAAAAACTATTTTGTCCAACTGCTCATCTCAGTGTGCTTAAGTGGCAGAAGTGGAACAGACAGCAGAGCATGCGGTCCAGCAATACAGAAAGCCCACAGCACATTCAGTGGACAGCAGTCAGTTTTATTTTGTGGTCAGAAAACAAACTTTCAGTGCTCCCACAATGGACTCACACATGCATATTAAACAGTGTGGCACGGGCTGCAAGGAAAACACATTCTTGCTTAAATCAGATCATCTGTCTGGACAGCAAAATTGATGACAACTGCATTCTTGACCCATACAAAAACAATTTACTGAACAATTACTGAACCAATAAAGTCATTATGAACAGCATATTAAAGCTTAAGTTACTGTCTTTTCAACCATGTAAGCAGAATAATTATGCTAACATCACTTAATTATTTCACAACAAAAGTAGGAAGTGTGGCTTAAGCTCATTTATACACATATATTCATACAACTAAATCACAGCTTGCACAACATACAAAACATTAATGTTGACAAAACCTACACCAGAACAAAGTGCACGTTCAGACGGTTTAAATAATACATGACAAGTAGACTACAAGGCTCTGCATGAGAAACATAAATCCCTAAAAGATGAGTAACACAACAATCAGCATGAACTTTCACCCAGTGCCTCTTCACAGCACTGCTGATAACACATAATCTCTAAGCCTCTTCTGACTGAACTACAGTAGTGGACTACACAGCTTGCCCCACCACTCCACGTACATGTATTCTGCACATCCTTTGCCATTTTTTAAACTGAGAATCACACAAATATTTTCTAATTTTAGCAGCAGTTATGGTAGCCTCCTGTTCTTGGTGAACACTAAGAAAGTTGTCAATACTGAATGACCTTTCGTCTGTCACTGGCATCAAAATCATGACCATGGAGAAAACTGAAACAGTCTTTGTTTTCAGCACTGACAGAACAAGATGAAGTTGCTAACAAGGCTACACATTAAGAAACTCCATACCTCCATGCTAGCTTTGATAGGAACCACAAGTAGGCCAGCTGGGTTACTGATGCGGTACCCATAGGCACCAGGACTCAAATCCAACTCTGCACAAAACAACAACAACACAGGCATACAGGTACCAACAAAGGTGCATCAGGAAAACACATGCACAAAAGCACAACCCATTTGAATAAAGGGCCAACTGCCATGCCTATCATCAGCAATTCAGCTGCACAAGCAATTACAGCAAGTCCTACTGCAGACAAAACTTACAACTACAACTTTATTGCAAAGTAATAATATCATTGCACACTGTTAAATTATTATTATAACCAATAATATTGCCAGCTCACCTGCTCAACCGGCTTACACCTGTGACCCACTGTCACCTCCTGTTAGCCCCTCCCTTGGACCCCCCACCAGCATAGTGCCACCTGGACCCCCACAAGCACAGCCCTACCTGGATCCCCCCCCCCCCAACACAGCCCCACCTGTGACCACCCCACCCCCACCACCACAGTCCCACCTATGACCCCTCCCCCCACCAGCACAGCCCCACCTGTGACACCACCAGCACCCCCCGCCCCCACCCCTCACCTGTCACCCCACCAGCACAGCTCCACCTGGACTCCCCACCCACCAGCACAGCCCCACCTGTGACTCCCCATCCACCAGCACATCCCCACCTGGACACCCCACCAGCACAGCCCCACCTGGACCCCCCACCAGCACAGCCCCACCTGTGAGCCCCCACCAGCACAGCCCCACCTGTGAGCCCCCACCAGAACAGCCCCCACTAGAACAGCCCCACCTGTGACCCACCACCAGCACAGCCCCACCTGTGAGCCCCCACCAGAACAGCCCCACCTGTGACCCCCCACCAGCACCTGGACTCAACCAACACAGGAGTGGACCTCCTGTCACATGACAATTAGCTGCAGTCAAAGCAGTTCAAATATATATATCCTGTGATCTCTTTCCTTGCAGTTTTGTTCTGTTCAGACATTCTTATCAGAAAAGGGGAAAATGACAGTAAGTAAGTAAGTAAGTTGGTGTTTTATGCCCAGTCAACCAAAAAATGACAGTCCAAAACACTTTGTTAACCTTCGCCATATGCAATGGGTGAAAATTCACCTATAAATTCAATAAAATAACTCAATAAATATTTGAGTTACAAAAAGGAAATTTCATGACTTTGTCGACTACTTGTGCTTGCAGAAGGTTGTGTATGTTTGTGAAATACAAAATAGTTTGAAATAATTTTAAAATTACATACAGATTTGATGTGGTATACGTCCTGGGTGAAAATTCAGCCATGTTTTCAAAGAACCCTTCAGGGCATACATAGTGGGTGAATTTTCACCCATTCCAGTGATGGCTGAACTTAAGAACTGACTTGTCAGGATGGTCTGCGCAGATGGCAGCCAGGGTGTAAACAATGGCGAGAAACCGGGCCTGCTACTACTGCTGAACTTTGTCCAGAACCTCAGGCAGCCAGTGACTCTTCTTGACAGTTGATAACACACAGACACACGCACAAATTTTCACACTCTTTCTTTTCCTGTCTGTCTGTCTGTGTCTCTATCTCTGTCTCTGTCTCTTATTCTGTGGATGATCCAGGGTGATTTTCACACAATGTGACACTAAACACCTTTACAAAGTGAGAGTCAAGACAGTTATACAACAGCCACTTATCTTGACAACGCACTGTCTCAATCCACACACTTGGAGAGAGAGTGAGAGGGGGGTGGTAAAAAGAAAGAAACGTGTGAGAAAAGTTATAAAAAAATAATTTTTAAATGGATCTGACATACTGTACTACAACACGTACTACACAGAGATTTATAAACAAAAACTTCCATGCAAGTTTGATGTAGCAAGTACATACAATGTGGCTCCATCGGACCATGGACAGGATCCTGACATTACATGGTACTGTCTTTATCTGACCATTTACTGGTACCGGCATCTGTCTTCAATGTGAGAAATGGGGTAGTGGCCAGCAGATACATGTCAAACAGACAGTGCGTTATAGATGGAAACCAGAGTGGCCACGTGGTCAACACGGTGACCACTTTGTTTGCAAAATTGCAGTTATTCTTGATGTCCAAACCCACTGAAGGCAAGTTTGCATTTATTTTCATTCTCCTTGCTTTATATGCTATTGTGAAATAAACAATTTGCAAGGGTGGGAGGATATGAAGGAGCACAGAGAGGATAAGAATATTTGGAAGTTTCCAAGTTTGGATTATTAACCACAGTCAAGATTACAATATGATAGCCAGGCTGATGATGTGTGTGCATGCGTGGCTCTGTGTCTATGTAATATGAAGACTGAAGTTGCTGATGTATTCTCTATGATTATGGTACTGACTGTTGGTTTGTAAGTAGACTATGTATTTTGACATTTGTATGGCAGACAGACATACTGTGACTATACTTTTATATCTTCGTTTGTGAATGTAGGCCAAGTAATGTTTGTAATGTGATTATTTACTCCTCACTTTTGTTTCAGATAATGGAGAGGGTATCATTTTTGAAGCCCTCAACCTGGCCTATTCATATGAAGCACAAGGTATCTATTTAAATGTAGTGTAACAATTGTTGTTGGCTTTTGATTGTTAGCTAGTTTGTTCACTGATTTGACTGTGTGTGTAGTTTTTTGTTTTTTGTTTTGTTTTTGGGGGGTGGGGGGTTGTCATGCCAGGGACTGGTGAGAATAGGCAGGAGGTGGATATATGTTTTGAAGAGAGAGAGGGGAGGTAGAGAGAGAGGGAGCCGGAGGGAGGCAGGTGAGAGAGACAGAGAGACAGAGACAGAGACAGAGAGAGCAAGAGAGACACAGAGAGAGCCAGAGAGAGAGAGAGAGAGAGAGAGAGGGAGAGACAGACAGACAGACAGAGAGAGAGATAAACTAATCCTACTTAGTAAACTGGGGTTTAACGAAAATTACAGACCTGTACAATGTTTATGGGCTAAACAGGCTAT
Organism: Alviniconcha marisindica; assembly: GCA_018857735.1. NCBI lineage: Eukaryota > Metazoa > Mollusca > Gastropoda > Provannidae > Alviniconcha > Alviniconcha marisindica. The sequence goes on along the minus strand of JABMCL010001606.1, from coordinate 157,593 downwards.
GCTCCATCTTTTCATGCTGCAATAGAGCTACTTCCACTAACTCGAGGACACACAGTTGACATGATTGGAGGAGAGGGCACTTGCCAGGAAGGCAACTCTGATCAAACACGAGGTATTGTAAGATTGAAACGCTTTCATTTTCTGCACGAAGCACATGATTTGTACTTATATAACAAATATAGATATGTGTTTATGAGTGTGCGAACATGCATGCATGCATGCCATATATGTATATATATATAAACATAGAAGAGAGAGAGAGAGAGAGAGAGAGAGAGAGAAGAGAGAGGAGAGAGAGAGAGAGAGAGAGACACACACACACACACACACACACACACACACGCACACACACACACATTGTTCATTGGCAGCATAACAAGTAATAACTTCTTCTTTTTCATTTGATCTGTACATTTAATTAGTTATGTGTATTATAATTTATATATGATGTTATTCGTGATAGTCAGGCAGTAGAATTTGTTTCACTTTATTTTAATGTTTAAAAATCTGCATTAATGTTACATTCAAATTAATCACTTGCAGTTGCCCGTCTTAAATCCGTAAATTGCATATATGTATTTCCTATTGTAAATGTATTTTTTTTAATTTTAGCCATCTGGTAATTACTAAATTCATACATGACAATACAACTTCATTTATCCCTTGGGCGCAATTACATTTACATAGCAAACTAAGTACAGTCTACAACAGACAAAATTATTTTGCGTTGCAGAAACTAGTGCTGCTTCACTAGCACATGAAGCAGACTTGAATAGAGCAGTGGACAGTGACAATGATGGTTTTGTCTCCGGTGATGACTTGACAGATGAAGAAGAGCCCAGTGTTCATTTTTTAAATCTTTTGCAAGGTAAGATTCTTGCTGAGGTGAACATTGAAAATTGAGGTGAACATGGAACTGAAACCTATAAGCTACATTACTATCAAATTAGAGGGGGGTGAGGGCGGGGCGGCAAGGGGGGATGGGGCATCCCATCAGCCACCAGTGAATAATGGTATGTACTTTACAGTATGATGTTGATCTCTGACCTGGGTGAAAATTGGCATGTCAGTTCTGAGTGGTTTCAAGATAGCTGACTTATAGATCAACAGATTAGTTTCTAAAAACAGTGTGTACAGTGTACATGCTGGTGCACGCTAAGCCCAGTTTGTAATCCTCGACAGACTGATGCACCAACCAATCGACCAATGCAAGACTGTTTTTGTTTTGCAGCCCAAACAGAAACAGCAGATAACTTTGACAGTGACATACCAGAGTCAGATTTGGACTCAGACAGCGACACTGAAGTCTGTGCAGGCAACTCATCAGCATCAACAGCAAGCACCATGGAGAGCAGCAAACACAAGTCAGTCAGAAACATTAACCATTCTCATGGGTAAAGATGGCACTAAATGGAACATGACACCAGCCTCAAGTCATGTTGGCTGGTCTTCCGCAGAGAATGTCTTTAAACATCCACCAACGCAAATCATAGGATGTGAAGTGGTAGTAAACCCTGTTGATACATTTGAGCTTTTCATGTCAGATGAGCTGATCAGGTATTTGGCTGTCTACACAAATGCAGAAGGGGACAGACAGAAAGGAAATATATATAAAAAACTGATGCAAATCAAATGAAGGGGTTGTTAGGTTGTATTCTTTTTCGGGGAGCAATGAAGCAGAACATGCTGCCAACTGCGATTGTCTGGGACATCTTTTATGGACAAGGTCTTGTTCATGTGACAATGAGTCACAACAGATTCTCTGAGTTGTTGGCATGCATGCATTTCAATGACAAGAACTCTAGGAGTTCTTGAAGAGCATCAGACACATTTGCTCCATTTAGGGATTTTTGATGTCACTCCACAGAAAACTTGCACACATGCTACATTCCAGGGCCCTTTGTCACTGTGGATGAGCAGCTAGTCCCATTCATGGGACGCTGCTCCTTCATTCAGTATCTGCCCTCCAAACCGGACAACTATGGTATCAAAATATTTTGGGCGGCTGATGCTGAGACAAACTATCCTCTTGTGACAGAGCCCTACCTTTGGGCTGACTGAGAGGTCAACCTGGGCTGAAACATAGCCCTCAAATTGTCCTCATGTTTTGCCAACACTGGTTGAAACATCACATGTGACAATTTTTTTACTGACAGGTTGCTGTCAGACACTCTGCTTTCACAAGGCCATACTTTTGTTGGCACAGTCAGGGCCAATAAAAGATTCTTTCCGGAGTCTTTTCAGGCCAAGAAGGGTCAGGCCCTGCATGAAAGCACTTTTGTCTTTGACGGCAAGACCACCCTGGTCAATTATCAAACAAAATATATAAAAAATGGGGTGGTGCTCAGTACCATGCACCATGACACATGTGTTGATCCTTTGGCCAGCAAATGTAAACAAAGGGAGCAACAAAGGGAGCTGTTGATGCTGTTGACAAACTGGCTCATGCATACACCTGCAAATGAATCACAAGGTGTTGGCTGATGGTACTATTCTACAACTGTGTCAGTCTTGCCACAATTGCAGCTAGGGTTGTGTGGCAAAAGAAATTTCCAAGCAATCCACCATCTGGCAAGAATATGCAACAGCACTTTCTTCGAAAGTAGCTAAACAGCTGTGCTCAGTGCAGCTGCAAAGGTGGTTTGCGGTTTTAAAAAAACCTGCATGCTGCTCTAAAGAATCAAGACATTCATTGATCACATCACTCTTGGAACTCTTGATGAAGTCAAAGGGTGGAGGCCAAGCAAAAGATCAGCCACTTTCACCACACCTGCCCAATATGCTGTGGTAGCAGCTCCGCCAAAAGAAAAACAGAAAAAAAACAGAGGGCAAAGCAGGGCCACTGTAATGTATGTGAGTGGAAGCCTGACAGAAAAGTCACCAAGGCATGCGCATCTTGCAAAGACTGGTTGTGCAAAGATCATGTTGTTTATGTTTGTCCCAGCTGCTCCTCATCCCTGAACACAGAGTGCATCATTGTGCAGTGTGAGCATCCATATGTGTGAGTGTGAATAACAACAAAACAACAACAAACAACAAAACCAGAGAGGGAGGGGAGAGGCTTCACACAGGGGGGGGGGGGGGGGGGGGGGGGGGGGGGGCATGGAATAGAATGGTCGAGAAACTGAAGAGAGAAAAGTATAGAAGTATCATGGTGGTAAAGAGAAGAGAGAGAAAACAGGGGGTCAGCATGGTCTGCAGAACAGAAGAAAAAAAATCTTCTATTGTTACTTCAGCGCCTTGAAATGTATTTTCCAATGAAATTCAAAATTGTCGTGAATTTCATTTGTAAAATGCTCTCAGTAAGTTTTTTCTTCACTCCACAGTAAATTATCACAATTATGCTGTTTCCAATATCACATGGTTTCTTGTCAGTTGTGGAGAACATTTTCTGTAAAATCAATGAAATCCTGATGATGAAGCTGAAAACTACTAAACAAAATGAATTTTTGGACTACATTATAAGGATGATTTCATTAACAGCACATATATGGTGAGAGTTTGATTGTTTCTTTTCTTATTCATGTTTCATCTAACATTTTGCTCTTCTTATTTTGTATCACTTTGCCTTTCACGGTTTAATTGTGCAAGGACTGTCATAGTATTCTGGAAAAAAAGGAACAGGGATAAACCCAGGCAGTCATGCATCCAACCATCCGTCCTTTCGTCTGATTTGGGAACCAGTTATGTTCCGTAATGCATTTCTTAAGCACTACTGAATGGATTGCAACATTTGAAACGAGTAACCGAGTAATGGAAGACCCACTCTTTGTACCACTCTTTCCTTTTCTCTGTCTCTGTCTCTCTTTCTCTCTCTCTCCGTCAATATGTCTGTCTCCCCCTCTTCTCTCTCTCTTTGTTCTCTCTTTTACATGCAGAACAAAACGTTGAATGATAAATAGCTGAGAGATAAATGATAAATAAATGATAAAACATTTGTTGCACCCAGGAAATTGAATGTTATTGCCAAACTATGATGCTCTTGAATAAAAGTTGTATAGGAGTTTGAATGTCAGAGTTGATGAGTTGATTGTATCAATACATGTAAGTTCTACCTGTTGGTTTCAACATGATTTTTTATATTTGTATCTTACTTTTCATCATCCTGAAACAGAACAAGGCCCAGAGTGCTCATGCAGAATCAACACACAAGGGAGTTAATTAGCACTTGAAATACGTAACACAGCAACAAAGACCTGAGGAGGATGTACCTCTGGTGGAGTTTATGTACCTGGTATTTACATGCATGCCAGGTGAGAGTTACTGCTGGCGACTCAGGTCTTTGTTGTTGTACTTGTGTTACATATTTTGAGCGCTAATAATTAACTCCCTTGTGTGTTGATTCTCACTTCTCATCACTAAAGATTATGTTCTCATTGCCGGTTCTCCCAAAATGCTCTCTTCTTCTGCCTTGAACTGTTATTATTCTTGTAAATTTCATTATGAGCAAGCACTATAATATAACATTTTATGATGCATTCTTATGGTCTGTTGATGTCATTGTTGAAGGAGTGACCCTTTTTGTACCATCAAGTTTTACTGGTGTTTTTTTCTGCATAAAAAATAAATTCATGTCTATGAAAAATATGTATTACTCTTTATGTCTCTGTGTGTATTTGTACCACTCTTTTCTCTCCCCCCCCCCCCCCCCCATCAATATGTCTGTCTCCCCTCTCTCTCTTTGTCTGTCCATCCCCCCCCCCCCCCCCCACACACACCCTTATTCTTCTCTATGTTCGCCCCCCCCCCCCCTTTTATTCTTTCTTTTTCTCTCTGCCTGTCTCCTCCCCCTTTCTCTTTGTCCCTCTGCTGGTGTGCATGGGTGGATAGATGTGTGTGTGTTGTGTGTGTGTGTGTGTGTGTGTGTGTGTGTGTGTGTGTGTGTGTGTGTGTGTGTGTGAGTGTGTAGTGTGGTGTGTGTGTGTGTGTGTGTGTGTGTGTGTGTGTGTGTGTGTGTGGTGTGTGTGTGTGTGTGTGTGTGTGTGGTGTGTGTTGTGTGTGTGTGTGCATGTGTGTGTGTGTGTGTGTGTGTGTGTGCGCGTGCATGTGTGTGTGTGTGCGCATGCATGCATATGTGCGGGTATGTGTGTGTGTGTGTGTGTGTGTGTGTGTACGGACCTACACCCCACTGGCATTTATATGTAAGAATTTTCCAATTTGCTTTTAGAACTGTGGCCATACAGTGGAAGAGCAGCTGTGCCAATGTAAAATGGAAGCGCAGCTGTGCCAATGGTACATTGGCACAGCTGCTCTTCCATTGTATGGCCATAGGTTTGATCTGCTGGTTGTCACGTACGAAATGAGAAGAGCAAAGCACTTTTTCTGAGTGGTTGTGTTATTACAGAATTCTGTTTGCTGATCTGGAGCTAATGTGTTGTGTGCAAACCCAGCAATCATTAAACAACTTGATTTAAAAAAATATAAAAAAGTTTTTTCGTTTTGTTGTCAGAAACCTGATCAGTTGATGTTTTTGTTTTCGCCAAGTTGATACATAATATATATTCTCTCAGCTATTTCTTAGTTATGCTACATTATGGCTTGGTCAACATAAAAAAACTGACAGACAGAGAGAGGGTGAACATGACTGCAGATTGATCTACATAACCAATAAACTAGCTGAGGTAACGATTCAGCCAAACAAACACTGTTAAGTGAGGTACTGCATTATGCAGCTGTGCCATAAATTGGATGAAAGAGGAAACCCCTATCATGGGTGAATTTTTGCCCATGACATACGCTGAAGTAGTCTGTTATGTGAAACCTATGGGTGAATTTTCATCCACAACGTATGCCAAAGTAGTCTGTTATGTGAAACTCATGGGTGAATTTTCACCCACAGTGTATGTATGCCATGAAAGTCTTACTATGATAAAGTCATGGGTGAATTTTCACCCACAATGTACACCATGCAAGTGTTATTATGTTAAAGTCATGGGTGAATTTTCACCCACTGCATACATGCATTATAAGTGATCCTCTTATAAAGTATGGGTGAATTATAGCGAAGTACGGCAAAGGTTAAGATGATTCCACTACACTATGGTTTGCATTTAAGGCAAAAATAATTATGTTTGTGTGCAGTAAAGCATTCTCATTGCTGCTTGTGGTAAGCCTGGTGGACATGCAGAGCCCCCACCACCCTGAACTGAAGTCACCAATGTCCAGGTTAAACCTGGTGGACATGTGCCCCCATGACCCTGAAGTGAATTCGCTGTTGTCCATGGTAGACCCATGTGCCCCCATGACCCTGAACTCACTGTTGTCCATCGTAAACCTGGTGGACATGTGCCCCCACCACCCTGAACTGAAAAAATTAACTCACTGTCATCCATGGTAAACCTGGTGGACATGTTGTGCCCCCATGACCCTAACCTCAAAAAGCAAACTCACTGTCATCCATGGTAATTTTGGTGGACATGTTGCACCCCCCAATCCCTAACCTCAAAAAGCAAACTCACTGTTGTCCGTGGTAACCCTGGTGGGCATGTTGTGCCCCCCTGGCCCTAAACATAAAAAGCAAACTCACTGTTGTCCATGTTAAACCTGGTGGACATTTTGTGCCCCCACCATCCCAGCAGCTTGGGAAAGTCATTTCTTTCATGCCGCTGATGAAGGAAGAAACCTGCCAGGCCTCCAGCACTGCTGTTCATATACTGCAAACAAAGACAAAGGCAGCCAACAGTGTCAAATGCTGGATGCTGCTGGACTGGGCTCATGGTTGAAAGGTCTAACAGTACCAGTTGCAATCCACTTCACCAAAAGCAGCTAGTCTTGGAAAGAAAAAAATTGCTGTAAGCTGCACACAAACTGAAATAAAACATGAAAAAATTTTTAAAAAAGAAAGAAGCAGCTAGTGTGAATTGTAAGCCCAGTTATGACACGAGGAGTGACTTTTTAATTTCTTCCAGTCAATGCTTGTGCACATTTGTCTGTCTGTGCCTGTGCTGCTTTTTGTGTGTACAGCATGCACTTCTTTCTGTCACTGCATATGCAGTTAAACAGCCCATATTCATTCTTTAGTAAGAGGAAGCCAACAGTTGACAGTATGATAACACAGTCAGTGCATGAAAGTAGCAATACCAGCATGATAAAAAACACAATGTTCACCACTAGTTCTGAAAGGAAAGAGGAACATCACACTAGAAAGCAGTAAGATAAGAAACCTAGAGAAGGGGTGGATCTGCAGAAAGGTGGACTGTTCTGTTGGATCACAGATTCTTCTCAGACTCTTGGTGGTAGAGGGAAAGAGGTCTGTATGGGGAAATAAAGTGAAGGCCACAATAGCCTTAGAATTTCAAACTCATAAGAGATTCTCTGATAATTTATTATAGATGAGACATCTATTAACCTGAAGTTTGTTAGCAAGAGAAAGAGCAGGATCTACTGTCTTCCGTAAAGAATCATTTTGACACACTGAAATTTAATTTTTTTTAAATGTTTTAGATTGAAGTGTAGGGGGAAAAAATAAAGCAAGTAATTGATTGCTGAGGTGTTACATTTAGATTTGGAAGACTCAAACAGAGTAAATCAGAGAGAGAGAGAGAAAGAGAAGAAAGTCCTACTCCCTTCCTAAAGAGCCTATCAGGTGCATCAGTCCCCCCCTAGAGATGAATCTGATTTTGGTCCCACAATGCTAAGCAGAGAGCAGTGGGGTTACAAAAAAATCTTATCCTGGTGGGAAGCATTATTTTGTTGGTCAGGCACAAGATTTGCTACCTGTGTAGCTCATCAGTGATCACCAGCACATAATGGTGGGGGGATATCAGCTCAATACTAACAACAAAAAACAAAAACACCGTTTAGCTGGTAGACTCTATCAGCATGGGAGTATACTCTTGGCTGGCACACCTAATAAGCTCTAAATGAAGGGAATGTTCAAAAGAAGTAAATAAAAATGCTGTCATTAAATTTTGAATGTTAAGAGAATTGTTTTTTGAAATGCTGAATTCAGAAATTTTGAGAATACTTTGCAAAGAAAAGTAACTCTGTAAGTATGAATACTGTGTCCTTGACCTATGAATCCATAAAGGATACATGAAAGTGTTAGATCTGGAAAAAATGGCCCCAAAGGTGTTCAGGCTTCAAGGCAGCTCAACATAGGCAGGGAGATATAAGCCTCAACAGTATCTACAAGTGCTTAGATCCAATAAATAGATGCAATTTCCTCTGAAGAACTATTTAGATCGAAGCACAGAAGAAGAAAAAAACAAGTAACTGATTGTTGAGGCATTATATTTAGAATTGGAAGACCTTAAAGGGACTGGCCCACACAGATTTGGCTAAAAAACGATTTTTCACATGAATTTTTACTGTTTTATGTGCAATTATTATGTAGCATTAATTTCTGCTTTGGTCCTGTTGAAATGCGGCAATTTTAAGAATAACTGTAGTGGTCTAAAAATAGACTGGGGATCTACCCCCGGGTGCAGCTATTTACGGAATGCATATTACGTCATTACATTTTGTTGTTTTACACAAGTTTTTGTAGACTCGGCCTACAAACAATTGACAATGGCATTGTCTCAGGCACGTAATCTGCTCAGGCGTAATAATTTGTTGGGCGACTTAACTGATGATTGTGTGAATAATTTTATGTCTTTCTTTGAATAAATCTCTTAATCGTGCTATGTGTACTGCACCGATACTGGATGAGACCTGTAGCTGCCGTTTACTAATAATGCTCAGCGATGGACCAAAGTACAAAGTGTTGGGTGACAATTCTTTCTCAGTGTATTGATCCCATGCTACTACAGGAAATATTTTAGACACCATAATAATAATAATGAAAAGAAAAGAAAAACCTACCGGCCAGTGGCATGCCAGAAACACACACTTACGCAAACAGGTAGTACTTAGTAGAATATTTAAACGTATGGTTCCAGTAGACTACTCCTATCAATCAAAAAAGAAGTATCAGGAACCTTTTCTTTTACTTGTCCAGTAACAGCTTTGCCAGTTTCCTATTGCAGACGTCTAACCTTGTGCACCGCTCTCTCCACCTCTCCATCTGGTCACCCAGGTTTACCGGCCACGACCTGTATCTACATTGTCGGTCTCTTGCCAGTAGAGTTAAACTTTCTTTTTATTTTAGTCCTCTGAAGATAAATGGTAGTAACTCCAAATTATCTCTGCTTTGATTGCATAATCTTGAAAAAGAACTATGAAGATATAAACACCACTGTTTCATTCTCAGTTCTTCGTTGCTTTCATTCAAAGGGCTTTTTGCTCCTTATAATAGCACATGAAAGAATGTATTTATTATCTATTAACACAAAAGAAGGTGACACACAAAACAAAACACATGTTGGGACATGCTCTCGTGCTCTCTTGTTGTGTACGTATTCCTAATCATTCTTTTCAATTTTGTCATTCTTGCCATCAGTAACTATTTCTAGAGCCATTGTTTCCTTCAACTCTTCCTTCTCCTTTCTATAATCTTGCGTCAAATTATTGATATTGTAATGACGTCAAAATGATTTTGCCATCATTTCATTGAGCCAAACACATAGGGTGGCATGGGGGAAATTTGTCCACTCTCTTGGATGGGGAACTTCGGCCACCCAAATACCTTGTGAACTGCACTCAGTACTATGCATCAACCCCTACAACTGAACTTTTCCAAACCGTAATATGAGCTTCATAATGGACCAGTCCACAAACAAAACAACAAACGAGTGATTGTTACAAGTAGCGTATGGAAAAACCTGTCCTACTTTGGGAGCCTTGCAATTCGCTTGGCAACAAAACCATAGTGTGGTTTGTATGAAAAGTAAGGACCAACATACTGTTGGCAGATCTTGTTTGTTTTGAAGTTCAGTATTTGCCACGATCTGCCCACTTAAAAATCCCCCTAATTTGCGTCATTTTGATGACGTAGTTTTAAATCTACGTATACATTCTTAAGAATTGTTGTTGTTTTACATCAGCTTCTACTTGTCTGTCTTCTTCTTTGCTTCCTTCTTCTTTTATTATTATCTATTTTCTTGCACCTGACGAAGACAATTTTCTGTCGAAAATGCTTGTGTTTCCTTGTTTCCTTGTGTTTCGTCGTATAAGTGAGTACATTTCCCTAGATCTGTTCTATCAGTTTTGTCAACCTCACCAGTAGTTGTTCACTCATTAATGTTTTCTTTCATATTCATGAAATCACACGGGTAGTTGTGTTGTATGCTAGTCTGCGATTGGTCGAAGGTGTCTACAAACCACAACGAACTTGTGTTGGTTGAGCCAGTGTGACAGAATTGTGTCTCGATGCATGCATGTGAATCAAACGTACCTGTTTGGATGAAGTTCACCCAGGCAACCCTAAAGTGTTTGAAAGAACGCTAGACATCATTTCATTGTTCGTCTTGGCAATTTCAAACACTATCAATTTATTTCCGAGTATTTTGTGCTGTTCCCCATGAAAATGTTAGGAAAATGAAACTATTTCACACAGACAGTCCAGATTTAAAAAATAAACATTGACAAAAATAATTTATACATGACATGTACACAAAACTGAGAAGTTCTCGTATCCTATCACTGATGTCATACTGAAATGCGGGAAAGAGCTTGTGAAAACGGTGTTAGTAACACTGTCTGGGAAAGTCCTATTCTAAAATCGTTATAAAATCAACGGCACGTTCAGTCACAAAACTTTTAACACTGATCATGTTCGTTTAACCTCCTTTAAGCAGACGAGAAGTTTAGCCGCCAAAGGAGTTCCTTTAAACATAGTAAATCTGAGAGAGAGAGAAACTCTACAATTTGTTTTAAAACACAGAAATTCTACCTTGTATGTGCACCAGCAGGCAAAGTCAACGTTCCAGTCATGCAGATGCAACTCTACATTTCCTGCAGCATGAGCCAAATCCCAGCCAACATAGCAACCCTGCAACAAACACCACAGAACAGGAGCCTCACCAATCCTGCAACAAATGCCAGACTCATCAATCCTGCAATGACTCCTGTGGCAAACTCCAGACTTATGAGCAAAAAACACACACACACAAAACAATTTAACAAGGTTGACTGCTAGTGTTCAGAAACAAGATCCAAACACACAAAAGGTCCAAAAGAATGCTGATTTCAATAGGACAACACAAAACGCACACACATTTTGCGGGCAAACCCCTTTCTCCAAGCAACAGACCACAGGTCAATGAGGATCAATGAAAAATGAAAATTGTCTGCTTATCCTCTTTTGCCTATTGCTGCTGAACTGTCTGGAAGTGCTGAGGAAATTAAAGCATATTTTATGTTGTTCTATTAAAATCGGTGTTCTTCTTAATATTTTGTGTGTTTGGTGCCACACTCATCCACCAGATTCATCATTCCTGCAACAAACACAGACTCATCATCCCCACAACAAAACCAGACTCATCATCCATGCAACCACCACCAGATTCTTCAAAACCAAAGACTCATCATTCCTTCAAAACACACTAAAATTCATCATCCCTACAACAAATATCAGACTAATCATTCCTGCAACAAACATCACACTCATCCCAACAACAAACACCAGATGCATCATCCCTAAAACAAACACCAGATTCATCATCCCAACAACAAACACCATCAAACATCCTCACAAAAACACCAGACACCAGTATAAAGTTGCAACTCTGTGTTACAATTCTTTTGCTAAAAGTTACCCAGTCTATTTTTCTGAATTCCTGACTGTCTACCATCCACCCAGACAACTTTGCTCCATTTCTGACACCAGAACCTTCCGCATACCTTTCACAAAAACAAAGGCCTTTGGATGACACGCTTTTTCTTTCAGAGGCCCCAACACAGTGGAACTCATTACCGTATGATGTTCGTCACTCAGCATCAACATCTTCTTTCAAGCAAGCCTTAAAAACTCATCTCTTTAAATCTGCATATAATACCTCCCATCATCACCACATCAAACACCAGACATCCCACAACAAACATCGGTCTCATCATCCCTGCAACATCAGGTTCATCATCCCTACAACAAACAACAGACTCACCATCTATGAAACAAACATCAGACTCACCATCCTCACAACACACACATTTATTATGAGATGTAACAGTGGAGAATACCTTTCTTTGCCCAGCAGCAGTAATGGTTGGAATGTCATAGAGCTGCCCCGTGTAGTACTGAACTCCAGGGAAGCACACTACTGCTATACTGTCCCCTTCCTCCTCTATCTTCTGCAGAATGTCCTCTGTGCGCAATGTGTGCTCTCCCTGCCATTAGAGGAAAAAGATGAAAGGTTTACCAGTGAGAAAGCAGTGTGCAAAATTATGAAGAAGTCTGTTTATCAAACATTAACATACCACTAGAAACGGGGCTTGTTAGCCCAAATAAAGTTATCTTTTTACAGATACAAAACTGACCTCTCTGGGTTCCATGCAGAGGAGACTGGTTGCTGGGTCAAGGTCATGCAAACGGATCTGGCTTTCAAAGGCATACTGCAAAACAAGACACATATTCATCTAGACTAGTCACAAAGCATTGTATTTGTAGACACCATAACAATGATGACAGGCATGTCGACCTGGGCAGCAATGACTACTCAGAGACAGTGAAAAAGGTACAGCACTACAAATTGATCTGACAGACAGTGAAAAAGGTACAGCACTACAAATTGATCTGACAGACAGTGAAAAGGGTACAGCACTACAAATTGATCTGACAGACTGTGAAAAAGGTGCAGCACTAGAAACTGATCTGACAGACAGTGAAAAAGGTACAGCACTAGAAACAGATTATCTGACAGACTGCAAAAGGCACAGCACTAGAAATAGATCTGAGAGACTGTGAAATGGGCACAGCACCAGAAATAGATCTGACAGACTGTGCAAAAGGCACAGCACTAGAAATAGATCTGTGAGATGGTGAAATGGGCACAGCACCAGAAATAGATCTGACAGGCTGTGAAAAAGGCACAGCACTAGAAATAGATCTGAGAGACTGTGAAATGGGCACAGCACCAGAAATAGACATGACGGACTGTGATATGGGCACAGCACCAGAAAGTTATCTCACAAATCAGATTTGAGAAAAGGGTGCAGCACCAGAAATAGACCTGACAGACTATCAAAAGGGCACAGTACTACAAACAGATCTGACTGTGAAAAGGGCAGGATACTAAGAGCTATCTTTGAACTGGGGACAGCTGTTGTAGCCAGATTGGTCTGGCCAGATACTCCAAAGTAGTCAATACATTGACTATCAGATACCTGAGTATCTGCCCAACCTCCTTGAACCTTATACTCCAGCAACACAGTTACGATCTGCATCTGACACATGAACCTTTGTCACCCCCTGTGTAAACACAAAAACATTTGGTGAAAGATCTTTTTCTTATGCTGGCCCATCTGTCTGGAACAATTTGCCTCAAACGCCCCGCCACTCTGATTCTACCTCCTCTTTCAAAGCCGCCCTCACGATGCACCTGTTTAATAATTATTTCTAAACTGTTTTTCACAGCCCTGCCCATCCCCTCGTTCGACACTGTGTGTGTGTGTGTGTGTGTGGTTAGAGTTATTGTAAAGCGCCCCGTGCTGCCACCTTGTGTGGTAGATTGGCGCTCTAGAAATCTTCTTTATTATTATTATTATTATTGCCAGCACACTTTCCCCCTGTCTAAACTTTCTCTTTCTATTTTCTCACAGCACTTTACTCTGCAGAAAGAAGAGAGACATCAGATATCCCTGGCCTCCCTTCCAGGGAGGTTACAGGTAAACACATGCACCCTACCAATATGGCCTTGCGTGAAGTGACATGACATGATGGTGCATGGTTGTATGGTGTACACAGAAAGAGCCAAGTGGCAGCAGTTTCATCTGGCACCAGACACCTGTACCCGATTTTTTTCTTCTTCTTTTTTGGCAGCTGACATCTTCACTGGCTGACTGGTGATTATTGGATGGGGGGATGAGGGGGGGGGGGGGGGGGGGGTGGAGGCGGCAGACTGGAAGAGAGAGGGAAGTGAGGGGTTGCTAGATTGTGTGTGTGTGTGTGTGTGTGTGTACACGTACATGTGTACATGGATGTGGGGCAGAGGGAGGGATACAGTGTGATGCGTAATGTCAATTAGGTTGTGTATTGTAATGTTTCCTGTATAGTGCTTTCAGCCTCACACAAGTGTGAGCAAGTGCTCTTTGTACACGTTTTTATGGTAATCCTGCCCCAGTTATCAGATCCATGCAATTTTATTACTGTACTGCCAACCCAGGAACCAGAGCAGATGATGCTTTTGTTTTGAAGTGCTACGTGTAGCGTAGGCCTAATGTCTCATGGCTTCACACAGCTGACCGGCCGATAGCCAGTGCACACCAGATTCAAACTGAGTTTTCCCCCTTCACATTTTGATCGCTTGTTGTTTGTTTACCTACTTCCTTTTTATACACCAAGCCATGTGTAATTTAATTTGGCATTTATTAGATCTTAGAATGAGTATGTGTTGTTTATTTAGATGCAGGATCAAGCTGCTAAATCGGTAGCCGGTGCCTTGCTAGGTCTGTTCTTTTTATAGCTGTCGCTTGCATGGCCCGGCCTGCTTCAGTCTCTGTCAAAGTTTAGTAGTGAATTGTTGTTTTGATTCAATTAAAGTAATTCTGTGTCGATCAGCGCTTTGTTGTATAGTATTTTGCTTCATGTTTAGTGTTTATTTTGGGTTGAAATTAAGTATTGTGTACTGTAGAAGCTAAGTTGTATTCATAGACTACTTGATATCACTTTATCAGCAATGTTGTGACTAGATAATGTGCCCCAGGTGAAAGTTCACGCTAACTGTTTTATTGCTAGTCTTTGAGTATGTCTTGCTTCTCATACAGAACGTTGTATTGTAATTCTTATGTACCATTTTAACCCTGGGAGCGTGCACTTTATTCTGATGTAAGTTTTAGTAACATTAATATTTTGTACACTGTGTTAGCTGTGATTTGGTTGTACGAATCTGTTTGTATGCTTCCCATGCTTGTTGTAAATAAAATACGTCATGTTTGCATATTTTGTTTATATGGTTTAAAAGATTGTAATTTTAACTTTTATTTGATGTTTTTCATGATTTACTTAGTTTAGTTATTGCTGAGAAAATTATACTTGAATGGGCCAAGGAAACACAAATGTTAGCCATTTTGTGGTCCAGAGAGTGTGTTTTCCTTACGGCCCAAGCCACCCTGTTATCTATGCATGCGAGTGATCATTTTGTGTGTGCTGTGTGCTGAAAACTGTCTGCTGAGAATAAATCCTGATTGCTATACACCTGCTGTGGTCTCCATTTTTGACTGACTCTGCTGCCTGTCTTGACCACTCCACACCATTACACAAGTATAGTCACATAGGGATTCAGCACTGTAAAAATGCATTTACTATTATTATTAACAACCAAACAGCGCTGTAAGTACACCACTTAGGTGGATATTCAAAACACACTATAAAAAGCTACAGTCACTCGTTTAGAATCACATGCAGCAAAAGTGCAGTCAGTCTGCAGGAGAGAGGAGAACTTATATCGACCTAGGAGTCACCTGTTAGAGAACTCTGACAGACAATCATACTCACATGGTCAGAGGGGAAGGCCTTAGATTCACACAGAATCTTGTGCCTCTGAGGTGTTGGTCGGTAAAAAGAGATCTGTGACATGAAAAACAACACAAAATGAAGAAATAACTAGATTTTGTGTGTGAGTGTGAGGAAGCAAATAACTTTGTTCTGTTAGTCTCCCTGCACAATCTTTTACAAACTCTTTAATTCAAGTTGCTATATTTGAAAAGAACTCCATAAAAAGAAAAAGAAAAATATCTCCATTCCAGAAAGGTGGGAGGGGGGGTGGGGGGGGGGGGGGGGGGGGGGGAATCAAAGAAACAACAGACAACATTAGACTAGGTAGTCCAAAGTGCTCTCGGCTGCGTTCCGCTTAACTAAGTTGGTCTAGTTTTAGCAATTTTCATTGATGGATTTCTTGTGTGTTTTTGATCCAGTCTCAATAAAAAATTACTTTTGAGAAAAGCTTCATGTCTCGTCTTCCTAACTGTGTTGTTATGTTTATTATGCTTTGAAAAAGAATGTGAAAATTCACCCCGATGTCGGTACCCCTAAGCGCTGCCTTCTGTCAGCGATGCGCATAGGCTGCGAACACCGCTCGCTGTAAGCAGTTTTCAGACGCAGAGTGTTGGACGTACGCTAGTCCAGCCACGATGAAATCTATATCAATCAAAAGTGCTGTTGCTAAGCCTTCTTTCCATATCCATGATGGCTGCCTTCGACAAGCAGAAGTCCTGAATAAAGTTGTTTGAAATGTGTTTAACGGATTTTGTACTATTTTTAGACAACGGACACTCATAAAAAATAGCAGCAGAAAGATCAATCTTTGTTTTTCAAAGTTATACTAAAATAAGAGTTCAAAACTATTCATACGTCCAACACTCAGCCACCAAAATGTGATCACAAAGAGATTTTATTACCACAGCCGCACGGTCAGCTGTGCGGTCACACAAGCAATCGTGCGTGCCAAGTTGGTGGATTCTCCACTATCAGAGTGTTCTACATTGCGTGTAAACGATCTTGTTGATGAGTAACATTATAAATCTTTTTCTTGAAAGCCAGATTAAGCTGTCAAACGAATGCTTCTGTCAGTAAAAATGAAAAATGAAGCAGTCTGTGAATGATCGCAAACACGGGTGAGAGCTGTCAATGGGATGATCGACAAATTTATTTATAAACAGCAATTTTAGCAAACTTTTCTACTAATGACAGTCTAGGAGAGGCTTTATTGGTAATATCCTAGGAGACAGTCGAAAATTCCTGGGGCATTTTCAAGTGCCATTTTGGGCCACAAATATCATCAGAATCACTCAAACAGATCTAGCAAATGAAGCCAACATTTGCAACAAAAGTGACTGATTCAGTCTGTAAATGGGTGAGTGGATCAATTGTTTTACTGACATCAGCACTCAGGAAGCCTGCACAGTTACTCAGAAATTAGATCTAGATCAAATGTCTGAAAGGAGCATACACATACTGAAGGACACATATATATGATTACACTCACTTTCTGTTGCAAATTTTGGGTTTATTTGTTTCGTATATATTATGTAAATGGCTTCAAAAAGAAGACATAACTGAGACTGTTGTGCACGTTGTTTTGAAATGGGGGTTTGAAGTCATTAGGTAAATGGCTGCAAAAAGAAGACATAACTGAGACTGCTGTGCACGTTGTTTTGAAATGGGGGTTTGAAGTCATTAGGTAAATGGCTGCAAAAAGAAGACATAGCCGAGACTGCTGTGCACGTTGTTTTGAAATGGGGGTTTGAAGTTAATCCAGTTAGCAACAATTCCAGGATGTTGGAGGCAGAGGATTTGGGGGACATCGCTTCCACATATATGCCCATGAAATGGGGCCTGTAAGGTGATGCAAGGTCACCAGGAAAAAAATGGAATTTTAAATTTTCTCTGTGATCAATCAGAAAAGTATGTCATCATGTAGAGTTCTTAACTGTGGTTATTTTGGTACAAAATGTAGGGTGATACAAGTAGACGAGGAGTTATGATTTTTTCACCATTTTTATGATTGACAGATGGCATTTTTTATGAATTTAGCAAGTTTGATGTGAAATATCTGGAAGAATAATCAAAATGAAGGTCTACAAAAAATTGGGCCTATTATTTGTACTGTGGAGAATGAGATTCCTAAATATTAGATAGGTTATATGCAAAATAGCTTCCAGGTGGGACCTTAAATCTCAGGATTTCTCTAATTTGCATTTTGTGGGCAAATTGGGGCAGAAAAGTACATATTTAAAAAATCATAGCTTTGGAACTACTCAAGTGATCAACATAAAATTGGTATCACTGAAATCAGATAAATAAGATCTATGCAGATATACAAAGTCTGATAGTCAACTATTGATTTTCAAAATCACTTTGGACTACCTAATTAGACTGCATCCTGAAAATGACCAGTACACACCAGCTGTAGGTGGAGATTGACAGTCAGTCCATTCATCACTGCAATCTCTCCCTCCCTGGCCCCTGTCCAACAGCAAACACTAGACAGTTATCAGCAATGCCATACAGTAATCAACACACAGTCCATCAATTTATCAACAAATGCTCCACAATTTCGCCCCAATGGCAAACACTCCATGAAGTCAGAACAAAAGCAATCACTCTTGTGAAGCTATCAGCAAAATGTAAGAGATATTTTGTATAATGCTGATGTCATAAACTTCTGTTGTTAAATTGATTGTTCATAGTCATGTGGGTAAGTTATAACATACTGATATATCAAGTGTGTGTGTGTGTGTGTGTGTGTGTGTGTGTGTGTGTGTGTGTGTGTGTGTGTGTGTGTGTGTGTGTGTGTGTGTGTGTGTGTGTGTGTGTGATATCATTGTGCTGTGAACAGACATAAAATAAAACAATGAAATGTTGATTGATCATCAAACACTCCATGAAATCACACTTAGAGAAAACACTCCATGAAGTTATTATAAAATATTCCATGAATTCAGCCCAACACCAAACAGCAGTCAGCCCAACGCCAAACACTCCATGAAGTTATCAGCAAATACTCCATGAATTCAGCCCAATACCAAACACTCCATAAAGTTATCATGAGAAACTCCATGAATTTAGCCCAATACCAAACACTCCATGAAGTTATCAGCAAATACTCCATGAATTCAGCCCATCACCAGACAGCAGTCAACCCCATCAAACACTCCAGGAAGTTATGATCAAATACTCCATGAATTCAGCCCAGTGCCAAACAGCAGTCAACCCAACTGGCAACACTAAACACTCCATGAAGTTATCATCAAATACTCCATGAATTCAAACAGCAGTCAACCCAACAACAAACAATCCATAAAGTTACCAACAAACACACCATGAAGTTATATGAACAGAACAAATTTCATGCAGTTACCATGAACACACTCCACAAAGTTATCCCAGCAGAAAAACTCCATGAAGCTATCAGCAAACAGTCCATAAACTAACATGAACTAAACAGCAAATGCTTCATGAGTTAGTTGGTTATAGTTAGTAATTTGATTTTAACATCCTGTCAACTGCACAGGGTCACCTCAGGATGATCAAACAGTGTCATAAGTGAATACACATTTTAAAATTCCTCTCACTTATGTAAAACTATACCCAAGTTACCAGTAAACACAAGAAAGTCTGTCCAACAGCAAACATTCTAAGCAATCAGCGTAAAACAGCAAACACTCCTTTGTTGCAGATGCCAGATAACACTCCTTGCTGATAACACTTACATGTCACAGATAACACTCCTCTGTTGCTAATAACAATCCTCTGTTGCTGACAACAAACTTTGTTGCCGCTTGGCACCTGTCCAACAGCTAACACTAACACTAAATAAAGTTAACAGCAACTCAGTGAATTATCAACAAACACTCTGTCAAGTTATCAATAAACACTCCATGAATTTACTCAACAGCAAGCACCCCGAAAGCAAGCACTCTTGTGAAGTTATCAGAAAACACTCTATGAAGTCAGTCCAAGAGAAAACACTCCATGATGTTAGCAGAATTCAGCCCAACAGTAATTATCCCATGAAGTCACTTAGTACTCCATTATGTCAACATGAAAGTAAACACTCCCTGAAGTCAACCTGACAGCTGACACATTCCACAAAGGCGTCAACAGATACCCCATACAGTCAACCAAACAAACTTTTCCTGAAGTTACCAACAAAGTGAGATACCCAGTGACAAAGAAACTTGCACTTCTAGTTTGCAAAGTGTACAGTCAAGGTACAGATCATCAGGGCCTTCTGAACAAGCTCCCTCCATTCTCATGTCAGGGCCTTCTGAACAAGCTCCCTCCATTCTCATGTCAGCATGGAGAACTTCAACAAAGGAAATGTATGAAGTGTACATCAGGAAATGAAAGAGGTATGCAGACCTGTGAAAGACAATTTACCAAACAAATAAAGTTTCACCTCCTTTAGAAGTGGCACTCAAGCTTTCCTACAGTGCAATTTCCAATTGGCAGTCAGCCCTCAGCCACATGACAGGCTGCCATTTGGAAGCAGTGATTCATTGAAGTGCTTTAAAAAGGTGTCTTTGAAGTAAATCCCTCTCTTCCAAAATGTCACATATCATGAGATGTGAACAGTGCTTGAACTTTTAGAGACATGGGCTCATATTGGGCGGTTCAGTGAAGCTGGTTTGCACAAGTGAATAACCTTTGTAATCTTTCGTGCAAGAAGTCGTGAGAGGTCACAGCGTCACTTCCAAGCCGATTTCTGAGTAGGCATTGCTTCACGCTGTGTATAACAATGGAAGTTCAACCAAGAATTGCGAAGCAGTACAAATGCCACCACTGTTGCAGTTGCAAAAATTATTGGGGAAAGGGGGTGGAGAGTGAGAAAAAAAGTGTCTTTGTGTCGTTTTTTTGCTGACCAGAAGATCGCGAGTTCATGGATAAAATGCATTTTGGGGCATCCTATAGCACAGCAACAAATTATTGCTTGTTGACAGACATGTTCTGAAGATGGGCCTCCCAAAATGCCTTTAAAACTGGCAGAGTAAAATTCGCAAATTCACCGTCACCGCCTTCCGTTGTGAAGAAAGTATGCACTGGAAGTAAAAGAAGCCAAGGGACTTAAGCAATGCCGGGCAAAAGTCAAGGGAGTTAACAACCCCGCCTGAACCGCCCAATAGAGAAGCTGACATCAAAGGAACTGACACTGAAATTCTGTACGCTTATTGGGTGGTTCAGTGAAGCTGGTTTGCACAAGTGAATGCCCTTTATAATTTTTCGCGCAAGAAGTCACAAGAGGTCACAGCGTCAATTCCGGGCTGATTTATGAGTAGGTGTTGCTTCACGCTGTGTATAACAATGGAAGTTGAACCAGGAATTGCAAAGCATTACAAATGCCACTACTGTTGCAGTTGCAAAAATTACCGGAGAAAGGGGATGGAGGGTGGAAAAAAAGTGTTGTGTAGTTTTTTGGCTGACAATAAGATCGTGAGTTCATGAAAAAAATGCATTTTGGGGCATCCTATTATTCTATAGCATGAGCAACAAGTTATTGTGTGTTGCCAGACACATTCTGACTATGGGGGTCCAAAAATGCATTTAAAGTTGGCAGTGTTAAATTCGCAAAGTACGCACCGGAAGTAAAAGCAGCCAAGGAACTTAAGTGATGCTGGGCAAAAGTCATGGGAGTTAACAACCCCACCTAAACTGCCCAATAGCACTGCCTTCCAGTCAAAGATGTCAAACATTTACTCTCAAACTATTACTCTCAAATTTCATGTGCACTTAGAGTGCAGGGCTACATGAAATGAGTAAGAATTAAATACAATAAAGCAGGACATACCTAGTAAGATGACGCTGTAGATTCTTACAAATTTATTGTAGACCAAAATGGTGTGCACATCTCCATCTGTTCTTCTGACAAATCAAACAGTGATGTGAACAGTTTGGCTTGTCACTGATAAATTATGTAAATATTTAACTTGTCATCAGTACTTATCCCTGGGTGTAAAAAACAAGTTCCTTCTGATAATTATCTTGCCCAGTTGCACACCTTCCTTGGGTTTCAAATCAGCGTCTACTCACGGCTCTAAATACAGATGGGATTGGCTGTGTGCAAGTCTCATGTGCACTCTCTTCCAGTCTACAATAAATTCTACAAACAGCGAAGCCTAACAGCTCCATCTAAATTGGCAAGTCTTGCTTTATTGTATTTAAGTTATCCTGACATTATCAACAACCACTCCACAAATTTAGCCCAACAGCAACCAAACAATCCGTGACGTTATCTCCAAACAATATGAAATAAAACACGTAACAGAATATTAAAATATGTAAAGTTATCAGCAAACATTCCATCTAGTTATAAGCAAACACTCCATCAGTCCATGAAGTTATGAGCAAGCAGTCCATGAAGTTACCAACAAGTTATCAACACTAAATTAAGTCAGCACAACAGCAAACACTCCATAAGTTATTACTATTAGCACACAATCCAAAGTTATCAGTAATACTAAATGAAGTTAGTCCAACAGAAAACATTCCATCAAGTTATTACTACCATACCATCCATAAGTTATCAACAAACACTAAATAAAGTCAGTCCAACAGAAAACATGCCATGAAGCTATCATTGTATCAGCAATAATTCTGTTCCAACCATATCAACTGTAAACAATTTTTCCAACTAACAACCAGTCAGCTGGCACACATCATTGAAAGCTGTGCAAGTCACAAGAAAACACCCGGCCTACACCTATGGCCTAGCAACTGAATTATTATAAAACTAAAAGATGGTAACAGTTTCATAAAATACTCTGCAAATTATGCTCAACCAGTCAGATCTAAGTGTGGGGCCTGACTCAGCTCATCGTACTTGTTCTCCTTGTCAAAGCTTATCTTGTGCAGCAAATAGAACAGGCACTGATCCTCCTCTGTGTAGTTCTTCCTCTTGTTTGTCTGGTAATCCATCATGTTCTTTTCCTTTGATCTCCGTGGCTGTGACTGTTATTGGCCTGGATGTTTGTTCGGCTTCCCTACTTCCAATCCTGCTCATCAGCGCCAGATGTAGACGGTCGGTGGAAGTAGCAGGTTGGAAGTAAGGAACAACAAACAAGCCACAGCCAGAGGTTCTTGATCTTATTTTATTTTATATTTTTGATGGTACATGCAAGAGACCATTGTTATTGCCTTTAGCTCTCTCTTGCGCTGTCTCATTCAGTCTTATAGTGACGTCTAAATCACAACACGTAACACATATGTAAAAGATCGAATGAACACTGACAGAGCAACGCACAGACTACAACAACACAAACACGATGTGCAGATGCACTTAGTTACACACCTACTGCAAAATTCTGTGCAAACCTGATGGATAACAGCACTACTTTTGATATCTTTGAGCTTGGGATGCTCCATGACAATCAACATTTTTCACCAGTTAGATCTCAGCTTTTGCTGGTACTGGCATCTAGATTCCTGGCTGCTTTGTTTACCTTCTTGAGTAGGCAGCTAAATGTCAACAGGCTCAGCATTAGTGGAAGGAACTGGTTCAGAACTATCACCACAACTATAAAAAAAACATGTCAGAGTTTTCTGTGATGTCTTTCATGACATTATGCTGAGCTGTAAAAAATGTGTAAGTCCCACATGAAAATGAGTGGTGGGAAACTAGTAATGTAGCCATAAAGTAGGCAGTGAACTACCACTGGCCTTGTTCAATGTCACCCACCCTGGCCTGGGCAGCTGTCAAAGCTGATATGTTTTGACAACCAACTTTGCACCCAACATCAGAGAGAGAACGAACGAATGAACGAACGAACGAATGGTTTATTGAACTAGGCCATCTGCCCGTGTCAAACTGGGGGCAATCGGGGAAGTAATGCAATACATGGATACACAAAATCAATATCTATCCATATACATATTGACAATAGCCAAGACAACACTCACACGCACCCCTACTGGCACCCCTCCACACACACACACACACACACACACACGCATGCACGCACACACACAATTTGGCAACACGCACGTGTACACAAAAACACATAGTCCATATGCATAATCAAATATGAAGCATACTTAAGGAGTGGCATCCAAGGTATTAAGTGATCAAGGGACCGCAGACGATCTCAATTCGAATGCCTTAGAAATAAAAATAGCAAGTGGTAAGGTCTGCCTTGTATCTGCTAGTAAAATTGCCATTTTAAACGCGTTTTATATTTTGGACATATAAAGAGGAAATGAATTTCTGTTTCGTCAGAGTTTTTACAAAATGGGCATGTATAATTTCCTTGTGATCTGTCTGTGTATCGTAGACGGTGAGCCTTAAGAGGAGACACTCCTAGTCTAAATCTAATGAAATTCTTTCTTAGAACAGCTTTCTTTATGATACACAAATAATCGGCAAGGGAATGACTTTGTTTGAACGAGGAGTAGAAAGCAAGGTGATCCCTTGAAACCATACCACTATGCCATTCTTGAAGAAAACAATCAACCAACCTCTGTCTAAATTCACGTATAAAGTTACTCACATCACACACACCTTGGTTTTCCCAGACAAATCCAAACCCGTATCGGTACAACGTAAACCACACATGTGACACCCAGTTATTCTTATTCTTAGAATGCAAAGCATAAAGCATTTTATATGCCTTTATAGGAAGGTGGTTCTCTGGCATTCTCACAAGGTTTAACCAATATTTAATGCATTTCACATAAGTTATTACATAAAGAGGGTATCTCCCAGTTTCTCCATAGACTAGTGCACTAGGTGTTCTTGTACTAACATTAAGCAATCGTTTAATTGCAAATAAATGCACTCTTTCGATTGTGCAGTGGTCAGCCATAACACCCCAAACTTCAGCACCATAAGTTAACATGGGCTGAATTTGACAATCAAAAAGTCTAAAGAATAGTGTAGGTGACTGCTCGGCTAAAGTCCACAAAAGCTTCAGAATACCTATGACCCCCTTTTTGGCTCTGCTGGCCATATCTTCGAGGCAGTAGGAAAATGTTAGTCCCGTAGAAAATATCACGCCCAAGTATTTATATTGATTAACAACTTCTAGTCTTGTTCCATTGTAGAACCACTTCTCTCTTAAAGCGAGATTTCCACCATTTCTAAAAACAACGTTCGACTTGCTAAGATTTACAACAAGACCGAGGTTATTTGCAGTGTCATTCAAAATGTTAAGTTGATGCTGAAGGCCAGTTATGGTAAATGACAAAAGTATCACGTCATCTGCAACAAGCATGATCAACATCTGAATTAGGTCAGGGGATAGGGATATACCATGTTTACCTTTTTGTATGATCTCATTTGCAAGTTCATTAATAAAAAGTGAAAACAAAATCGGGCTGCATATTTCCCCCTGTTTCAATCCTCGAGGACACATAAACGATTCTGTGAGGTTGCCACCGACGCGAACCCTTGCTTTTACGACACTATACATACTTTTTATAGCTCTATACATTCTTCCCTTCACACCATTTTTTCGAAGTACATCCCAGAGACGATTCCTATCAACGAAATCAAAGGCTTTTTTGAAGTCTATAAAGGCAGCATATAGCTTGCCATGAGTTAGCAATTGCTTCTGTATCAAGGCCAAAAGAGTAAAAACATGATCGACTGTACTATAACCCTTTCTGAACCCAGCCTGTGTTTCATTTATCAATCTATTATCCTCAAGCCATGTTGTTAAACGCTTATTTAAGATATAGCTGTACAGTTTTCCACTAACATTAAGGAGAGAAATACCCCTGTAGTTGTCGGGAGAATTGATGTCCCCTTTCTTATGTATTGGTTGAATTACAGCTTCAGACCAGCCCAATGGGAACGTTCCTGTATCAAAAAGCTTATTAAAGTACTGTGTGAGAAACTCAACAACACAAGGAGCTGCATACTTATAGAATTCACCGCTAAGGCCATTCGGACCTGGGGCTTTATTGTTCTTTAAGGCTCTAATGGCATCAAGCACCTCTAGCTGCGTTATGTCAACCTCTAATATATCGGAAACACCGTGCAGTTCTATATCAACCTCGTTTCTGATGCTGTCATCAAAACTAGTTTCTACAGCAGTATAGTCCAAATTAAAAACTTCGTGAAAGTGACAAAACCATTCATCCGAAGTAATCGCACTAGGCACTGAACCTTTGCTGATAACAGATTTAATTGTACTCCAGAACTTTCTGGGGTCTTTTCCGCTATCCTCAAGAATTTTAATAATCTGTTTTTTATGCTCTGCTTTCTTTTCTTTCAAAAAGCGTTTGTACTCTTGCCTTTGTTTTGTATAAGCAATCCTCTGGTCTCTAGCATCAGTTCCGTTTGATTTGTGATATCTTCTCAAGCACTGCTCTACGAGGCGTCGTTTATTTTTACACTCACCATCAAACCAAGGGCTACCTTTATCTTTACCGACTGTAACGGTCCTTTGCATACAGTGCCCTGCTTTACGGATCCCATCCGTGAATTTGGAAAGTGCAGCCTCAATGTCTACATCAATTAAACCGACGGCGTCTTTAAACAGAGAAGAAACATCATCTGATGAACAAGTATCAAAATATTGTTGTGCTTTTTCTGTATTCCACATGTACGTATAAGGTTCAAAACCTTATACGTTTTTGGCTTAGCATCAGTACCACTCACCATACTTGAAAGCTTTAAACTCATTTTTACTGGCATATGTTTGGAATCAATTTTAGGGACAATGCTTAACTGTAATCCTAAATGAACTAGGCATCTTGACATAATAAAATAGTCAATTATGCTTGAGCCACTGTGAGAAATGTATGTGAAATTTCCGTCTTCATCTCCTGGCAATAAACCGTTCAGTACAACAAGATTAAATTGCTCACACACATAAAGGAGATACCGGCCAAACTCGTTCAAGGTAACATCTTTGGACACTCTTCTAAAGTGTATATCGTCAATAGTATCTTCATTACATACATCTTCAACAACATCATCCAGCAACTGCACATCTCTCGCATTCATACCACCAGTCCTTGCATTTAGATCTCCACAAATAATGGTGGGGAGTTCACCAAATTCCTCAAAAATATCAATGATGCACTGCTCAAGTAGGGCCACTCCGTTGTCTATCTCCGTGTTGGTATAATATAGGCTTTGCGAAGAAGGCAGATACATCCCAATGAACACACTGTCCGTATCCAAGCCCGTTAAGTCTCGCGAGAGTTTAAGAACAACACAGTTGTCCAGTTCCACATGAATTTGTTTTACAAGAACAGATTTTTATTTTTTTATCAAAAGTGCAACACCGCCTGATAATCTTGCCGTCGTGGCATCCGACAATCTTACACCAGGCGACAGAAAAACATCGTGCATAGGAAAAAGATGAGAAGGGTAATTAACTGAAAATGTTTCCGAGAGAAACACAAAATCGAAATCAGACATAAAAGATCTTACCCCTGGCAAATGTATGGATGACGGCCCCTCAACATTGTATGTTAGGAACGACAGGGAGCGCGATGGCCCCTTGCTGGTTGAGGCAGAGACACGGGCAGGGCCGAATTCCTAGCTGATGCTGTTAGTCTGGCGATAGCTCCTCGGCGTATTCCGACTTGAGCCCACGCGTGTAAAACTGTCCGTGAGGTGCGTCTGTCTTTTTCCTTGGCTGCGGGTTTCTGGGCCTCGACTTGGGTAGAAGAGTGGTCCTGTTGGGCTACATCTGCTATGCCACCTGATTCCCCGGCAGCCGTGCATGGGGAAAGGTGGTCGCTCCCTGCCGTTGTGATGTCGCCCTCATTTAAGTTTGTTGGCCCAGCAGCAGCTGAACAACTCTCCTCGTCGCTAGCCTCCTGGCTAGCATCGAGGATGTTCCCATGGAGGTTGTCAGTCGGTACGGCGTCTGGGCCTCTGGTGTCGTCGGAACTGTCACTGGTAGGTGCAGCTGGTGTCCTGGTAGCTGGGGTTCCAGTAGCTGGTCTGATTACTGGTAGTCCTTTTGGAGGTCTTGCTGGTAATGGGATGCTGGGGGTGGGGGTTCTGGAAGGTAATCGTGTCGGTATCTGTGCCGGTGGTGGGCCGCAGGGGGTTGGGGTTCTGGCTATTGATCTCTCTGGCAGGTGTGTCGGTTGTGGGGTACTGGGAGTTGGGATACTGGCTGGTAGCCATGGTTGTAAGTGTTCCGATGTTTGGGTTTCGGTAGTAGTCGTAAAGACCAGTACTCCTTCCAGTACTCAAGCTGGTATTGGAAGCGTGGGGGTGCAGGTACTGGCTGGTAACCCTACCGGAACATGTCCCTGTGGTGGGGTTTGGGGGAGGGGGGTACTGGTCGGTCGTCGTGCCGGTGCTGGGGTTCTGAATGGTTCCGTCGCTCCGGCCAAAATGGAACGGCGTATGGACACCAAACCCACCTGCATACTGCTCCATTAGCTGTCCGGGCCGGGTGTCCCTAAGGCCAGGGCTGCTCTCCACGTCCATGCACATGAGTAAAAGGCGCACTAGAAACACCGACACGCATACCACGGTGACGATTCCGAAGCGAGCCTTCCTGTGGGTACAGCTTTCATCGTATATGTATGTCACGTAAGAGAAGTTGAACAATGCACAGTCAGAGTAAAAGTACAGGCCTTTTGTGGAAGGGAAATAACCGAGGCGAGGAACAAGTTTCACAAACCTGCATTGTGAGCGAAACACATGCGTCCTTTTGGTCATAAAAGACGTGAAAGTACAGTAGAACAAGCCGCACTGGGCACGAAAAGTCGTGAAGTCCGAAGGCATGTTTGTGTGCTGACGGTTAACACACCGATCGAGAATCTTCGTACATTGCGATGCTACATTTTTCAAAGTCCACTTACACAGGCCGCCCTAAACACACAACCAAATAAATGGTACCAATGCGATCAGCTCGTCAAGATCTATCGATCCATAACAAACTCAAGACGCAAAGCGTATCCAATCACGCTAATTTGTGCACAATTATCGGAGCAAAGTTCGAAGCGACCTGCATGTGGCTTTGAGAACAGCTCACCTCAACATCAGAGAGAGAGAGATAGAGAGAGACTGCTCAATGCATTTAATTAAAATGCATTCTGTCATACAGATCTGGCCTTTTTATATCACAGTGAATGTGTGGGGTTTGAGCTACTGAATGAGAGGCATTTATTTTGTGTTAAAAACATGGTTTTTCTGCATATTTGCAACCCGTGGATATTTATCAATATTTTTACCAAAATAATATCTAAAACAAAAAACAAAAAAGTAAGCATAAATATACTTCAGATGACATGAATTGCCTAAAACTAGTAAAACTAGAAATCAGTCTGTTCAGTTGGGCTAGGGTTTAGGCAGATTCATAAAATCTATTATATTATTACATTTATCAATAGGAATTAGGATCTGCCATTAAATATAGTCAGACAGAGAAGAACAAATAATAATTAATATACAACAGCAACAAACACAAAGAAAACCTACCAACAAGATTTGCCATATCCATATCTACACATTCATCACAATGGGCCCAGGGTAGTTCTCCTTTTAGATGTCCTTGGACACCTCTGTAACACACCAGTCCAAAATATCCATTTACATGTTAAACTTCAAGGACATCTTTGTAATATGCAAATCAAAATGATATATTTACATGATCCAGAAAACCTCTTTAACATGCACGTCAAAAGTGCATATTTAGATGTCCAAGGACACTTCTGCAACATGCCAGTTAAAAATGTCTGTTGACATTCCAGTTAAAAATACCCATTGATGTGTTCAATGACATCTCTGCAACATGCCAGTCAAAAATATGTTGACATGTCCAATGATACCTCTGCAACACGTCAGTTAAAAATATCTGTTGAGGTGCTCAGTGACACCTCTGCAACATGCCACTCAAAAATATCTGTTTACATGTCCAAAGACATGTCCATAACATGCAAGTAGGTTGTTTTCAGAAAAATGGTCTACCTATAACATAGAGCTCCAAAACTAAAGTTCAACCAAACAAGTTGAAATTGGCTAGATAATAAGCATAGGAAAAGAGGTGAAGACATTAAAAAGTACACTGTAGAGAAAGGAAGTGAACACACAGAAAAGCACAAAGAAAGCAAATTAAAACACTGAAAAGCACAAAGAAAGGAAACTGAAACACTGAAAAGCATAAAGACATGAAAGTGAAACACTGAAAAGCACAAAGAAAGGAAAGTGAAACACTGAAAAGCACAAAGAAAGTGAAAAACTGAAATGCTTAAAGGCATGAATGTGAACACATTGAAGTTAATGAAAAGCACCACACAAAAAAGGAAAGTGAAACAAGCACAAAAAAAGGAAAGTGAAACACCCAAAAGCACAAAGAAAGGACAGTGAAAACACTCAAAAGCACAAAGAAAAGAAAATGAAGACACCGAAGAGCACAAAGAAATGAAAGAGAAGACATTGCAAAAACCCAAAAAGAAGAAGTGAAGACAATGAAAAGTATGAAGAAAGAATAAAATGTAGGCCTTGAAGAAAAGAATTTCACGGAGAGAGAGAAAAAAACAGAAAGAAAAAAGGAGGGAAGACTTCTGTTTTTTTGTATAGAGCTCTATAACCATTAATGAATCAGCAAAGTAACATATGGCACATGTACTTTTTTGGTGTGTGTATAATTATATGTATTATGTTTATGAAATTTAGAAGATGTTGGAGAATGTTGTAAAGCGCAGTGAGTTTGTGTACACCAGAGAATAGCGCTATACAAAAGTTATCTATTATTATTATTATTCATTATTAACATCCTAAGTGCAAAAACAAACACTTACAGCTTTGCCCACTTGTCAAGCTGAATGTCCATGTGTCTCCTGGTGTCACGGGGGCACAAACCCAGAGAGTTGCCACAAAAATACACACAGTCTTCTTCCCCATGGACAATGCTCAGGTCAGCTGACAAAATGCACACAAAGAGGGGGAATAAGATATGCTCTTGTAATAAACATCTTACATTTGCAGTACACAGCCTTAAAACTCACATGGAGTACCTCATGGGTGTCATGCATACACCATATACACAGGTCTGCTTCGTGCTACTGGTGATTTCATTTTTCACTGTTTAACTATTGTTTAAGTGTTGTTCTGTTACTTGACAAAGGGGCATACCCTGAAAATTCACATGTTGTGTCATATTAAGTAAGTGTTCTTTTTAACGTTTCATGCATATGGTTTGTAAGAAAACAACATTGTCTCTTGAAAGGGTATGGGTGACCTAACAGCACAATGCATGGCATGTAAGGTTTCGTCTCTGATGTAAGGGTTTGCCCACACCCATGACAAACAGCACATAAGGTTTCCTGGGTGTGTTCAAACCATAAGGTCGGGTATGGTACAATCTTGTGATTTATTTGTTTATTTATTGACAAAATACACTATTTCTCATAAACACATGCAATGTTGCTTACTTGTCTAATGTTTCATGGAGGTAGTGTGAAAATCAAACAAGTTATGAACATATGCATGAAAGCATAGGTGATAATTTCTCACCCATGCCATTCAGGTTAAGATGTGAAGTTTTCCCAAAGCCAAACATAAAGTCATCACTGCTGCTTGCTTCTTTGTCATTTTATTTCTTCAGTACAAAGAAAGAAATAATTTTAATATGTAACTGTAATTATCTGTGTAAAACTGTAAATATTTTGTCTATTTGTTAATGTGCTGTATGAATGGAACGTCACCAAGGCAAATTCCTGTGTACATTTAAATGTCACTGGTGAACAAATATCCTTGTATCTTGTAATGTTTCTTGAATCAATAAAACACACAAAAACAAATGCAAACTTGGTTCATTGCAAGAGGAACCTTTTTCATGCCCAATCAACCATGACAGTTATATCAGGGCAAAAGAAAGGAAATAAGAAAAATGTGAGCCAGTTTGGCCTAGTGGTAAGGCTCGTAAGCAGAGGGACCTCTGTTCAAATCTGCTTTGGATCTCCTTTCTCTTCAAAAGTTGTAGTTTGTGGACACTGTCTTGTGACTTTGTCCCTCACAATTAATGAAACATTAAAATGGCTCTCATCACTGCCCATCTTAATGCAGGAGTCATTCTGGTGGTGACAGTGTAGCGATAGCTATGTAATCTCCCTCTTTCCCCACCTCCATACCCCCACCCCCAACCTTCTCCCCGTCCCTAAATGGTTTCTGTGGACATTAAGCACCATGTTTACTTACTAATTTAAATAAGATTTTCTAAAATAATTATTAATGTCATTATTATTCAAGCATATATACTTTATTACAGTATCATACACCATTCCAAAAAAAAGGAAAACATGGACAACTTGAGACTGTCAAGCAAGCATCATGGTCACAGTCTACTTTGTGCTACTGGTGATTTCATTTCCAAAGACATAAAAAATAAATCTCTCTTCTTTTTTTCTTTTCTTCTTTAGTGTATAAATATATAATGTGTGGTGGGCAAGCACAACAAGAAGGCTTGAAAGCACAAGAAGCACAAGACACAATCTCACTGGATTCCAGGTCCTTCATCTTGGGATAGAAGAACTCATCTCTCAGGTGCCTCAGTGGGTCATTCTGGTCCATGTACAATGCAAACTCCACATCCTCCACACTGCATCCCAGCTGCTTTCCAATGGACAGCAACTTTTCACCGGGGTGAAGGCCATCTTTCATGTTGAACAGACTTTCATCACCTTTCACTAGTTTCAATTGTTTGGCTGCTGATCCATTAGTTACTAATGTTGCCTGTGCCATAAGGGAAGTCTTTTAGTCTCTATGCAGTAATGACCACTGCAATAAAAACAAAACAAATTAAATGCTGTTTTACTTTTATGGGAAAATTCCAAAATAAAATTCCAAAATACAAAATATTCTTGTTATTACATGACCAGTATTTTGCAAAATGAAATTGCAGTCATACAAAAGGGAAAATGGCTAAAAGATATGACTCATAAATAATATGATGGAAATTAATTAAAGGAAATCATACATTTTTATATATATTTGTATTGTATACACAGAAATGAACAATAAAAAATAGAAAATCTATCCTTTAATTATTAAGCAGTATAGTTGTACAAACTAAATTAAATCAAAAATGCTTCTAGTGATATATATATATATATATACATTTTATGTAAATAGTATCAATATATCTGACTGTGCATGTGATGTGTATTTAGATTAGCATTTTTTTGTGAGTGCTCAGGTCACCATTGGGCACATTATAAGTATGTTATTATATTAATAACAGATACAACTGCACAACTGCAGTGTGTTAGGGCTTGCATTTTTGATGCATTTATGCAAACATGAGGATATCTGCATGCCTGAAATCATGCATACATGTGACAAAATACGTGTAGAGAAAAGTAGAATAACTTTCATTTTCCCCATTGTTGTTATTTGGTCTAAAGACAGGATTGCAGTACACAGAATATAATCATGTCGGTCTTCAAATGTAGGCCAAGTTAAGATGGGCAACTGTGTGGGACCTGGGACACTGCTGGCTCAGTTCCTTAGTCAGATCTTTGACCAAGTCAGAGGCAGTAAATGATCAGTAGATGTGACATTACTCAACTTTGGAGGCCAGGATCTGGGAATTGAAGACTGATCTTTGTTCATCAACACCCCTGTCTTTCCCTCCCTGCATCTCCTAAACTACAATTCTAGTAAAATAAAGTTTTCGAGTTCAAGCTCTAATACCCAAATACATGTAGTTGAAGCTTTGGGTTTTGCTGGTAGCTATCCTAGATTTATCTATTGACTTGCATCAGGCCACTCTGGCTTCCCAAAATTATATAATATCTATATATATGTATAGTATATATACAGGAAGCACAATTTCCATTTTCAGCACAGAGCTCAGGAGCTGTGGGAAAGTCAAGGTGGATGGCCTGGGCTCCCTGTCCCTTATAGTTTGTACAGTCCACAAGTCCCTTATATGGTCTGTACAGTCTTTGTGTATGTAAAGCAGCACTGAAGAAGAAGTCTTCAGCAAAGTTGTTGTCAGTTGGGTTCCAAAAGGTTTACAGACTTAACTCTGCTAAATGTTCTCAACAGTCAGGAATTATAATATTTCTGAATGGGGGTTAGACAGAGCTTCTGGACTCACCAGGTCATAGAATATCTTTGGCCCTTCTACAGTTCTAGGAGAAACTTAGAATAATTGTGTATATCACAGGACATCTTTGGATTCTTTAGACCTTCTAGGACTTACAATATTTGGGAGTAGGGGTTGTTAAATAGTGCTTCCAGGCCTAGAAATGCTGCCTGATTTTTCCAAAGAGATGAAATGCTATGGTTGTAGTTGCAGACCTGCCCTAGCAATGGGTAGCTATCTGATATATGTTCATTCAGTGAACAGAACCTGTGCATGCTGTTTCATGCAAAGAATCATGTGACTTTTGAGTACAAAGTAACAAATACAAAACTCACTCGCATTTGCTTGTTTGATCCATATTTGTGTTGTTGTATGTCTTGTATGTATGTTTGTCTGTTTGTCATCCTGATAGATACTCTTGCAGACGCTCATAAACATTTACCATCTACAGGCGTGCACACAGTTACAATCAGTGATGCCAATTTTCAGCCATTACGTATATAAATATGTTTGTGAGTATGTTTCACTGTTTCACTCTTGATAACAAAACACTGGGTTAGTAAATAGCAGTTTCATTAAATTAAAATTGTACACTAAAATTAAAAACTGAACACAACTTTAAAAAACCCAAACAACAAAGTTTGCAAAACCAAAACAAAATGGCACATGACATATTTAATATTATATATATATGGCATTTACATAATCTGGTAGCATTCAGACTGGTAGCATTCAGTCTCGGGATTTTCCAGTGCTGGACCCAAACTGTGGAACAATGCCCGTTCCATTGAGAGTACAGCTCAAGTCAAAGGAAGCTTTTGAGAAAAACCTGGAGACCTTAGATTTGTTCAAAGTAGACAGTGATCACTTTTTTGGCTTTTGTTGTTTTTGTTTGGGTTTGTTTTGAAAGGGTTGACTGGGTGTAAAATACAAAGTTACTTGTTTTGAAAGCATTATGTTCATGCTGTTTGAATACGGACATGTATTTTTGCGCTACAAATTGTTACCATTATTACCATAATTGATCACTTTTATTCTCTATTTGTCGGCTCTTAGTCTTAAATTGGCCATTGCACTTCACACATTTTTGGTTTGCTGGGCTATTTCAGTGTTCACCAACCTCTGACATGGACTACATGATCTTTAACTTAGTAGTAGTAGTAAGTGGATTTTAATGTCCTGTCAACCACACAGGGTCACCTCAGGACAGTCAACTCAGGTCATAAGAAAATACACATTTCTAAACTCTCTTCACATATATTAATATATATGTGAAGAGAGTTTAGAAATGTGTATTTGCTTATGACCCTCTGTCAAGTCAATCTACAAATCCAATCACTTCACAAACATAAAACATACATACACAAATATCAAACACAAATTTTGAAAGAGTTAGTCCCTTCAATATTACCCCTGTTAAAAGAGCACATAAGGCTAGGACAAGCTGGTATCGTCAACCATTCCGTCTAATTTACTGATACCAGGTTAAAGAAAAAAGAAAAGAAAAAAAATGGACAGACACAATATAAAATTTAAAAAATGTTATATAAATGCATAATGGCAAATACCAGAGCCATATGGCAGCAAGCTGCACATACCACCCACCAGCTATCAACTCCTAGCTGCTCAACAAGAACCATACAAAAAAGCCTAACCCTTAATGAAAAATATTTGAGAGTTTTCTTGAAGAAAAAAAAGTCAGGAGAATGGACCATTAGCAGAAAAATGACTGGACAGAAAGAGCCAGAGGACTAGGAAGAAAAAAACAAGAGAAGAGATAGGAAAGGGGAATCAAATGACAGCCCTGAGATTCCAGACAGGAGGGGCCCATCAGACATCCCTGGCCTTCGTTGGGGGGGGGGGGGGGGGGGATCTTTAATGTGCATGTCATCTTTTTGCACAGGGACCTGTTTACTGTCTGTATGGTTTAACTTTATAGTCTTATAAATATGGCATATTGCATCCTCCTCATGACATTCACAGACTGCAGGGTAAGTATAACACAGTTTATCAACACCTGTCTTTTTAGCATTCTTCTTAAAAGCAAACAAATATGTTTACGGTCAAGGCATTTTAGTATTTTTACACACCCTTGAACCCCCCCCCCCCCCCCCCCCCCCACACCTAATAATTTATAATAATAACTTACATATATATAAAGCTCCCTTTTTCACAGGAGCTCATAGCACTTTACAGTTTTTAATTCATTAACAACATTTACAATGACAAAATACACAAGTGCCACAGATGCACTGAGTCATGCAGATACAACCTGCTTATCACACACACACACACACACACACACACACACACACACACACACACACACACACACATCAGTCAGTATCATCCCGGGAAATGGTGTGTGTGTGTTTTTTGGGGGGATCTTTAACGTGCATGATTTAAAGGAAGAGGCTGACTGAGAGTGAGAGAATCTAAAAATTCATTTGGAAATGTGTTCCAGTGTTGGAGCAATGTAAGAAAAAGAACATTCACCATACAACTTAGCATTGACAGATGATATATTATATAATATATAGTATACAGCTGTCTGCGAAAGATCGAAGCTGCCTGGAGGGCATGTAGATCTTGCTCCAACACTAAAAGGCAGACAGGACTGGTCAGTGGAAGCTACTGCACCAAAATATTGATTGGAAGCCATGCACACTTAAGTATTTGGGTGTAAAATTTCACAATTATAAACTGTGTTGGAATGAAAATATTAAACAGAATGACTGCTAGCATTCTATTTCTAAAACAAGATCGAAATACAAAAAGGATCACACGAACGCTTATTTATTTTAACACGGATGCAAATTTGCAAATATGCAAATTTGGGGGGGAAAATCCCCTTTATCAACTATCAAGCCACAAAATGACACTTGTTGTCAATCTTCCAAGCACCAAACAAGATGCAAAAACTCAAACAAAACAAGTCTTTTTCTTTCATTCTTCATCATTTTTCACCATTTATCTGTTGTTTAAGTGTCATTTTGTGGCTTGACAAAGGGGATTTCCCCCAAAATTGGCATACTGTGTGTCCATGTTAAAATAAATAAGCATTTGTTTGAACCTTTTTGTGTTTGGGTCTTGTGTTGGAATGAAATTGTCAGTTGTATTATCAAGAAAACATACTGTACTGTCTGAGGAAACTAAGATCTTTTTACATCAGAGCTTTGGGACCATAAGATGTGGTTGAATGATACTAAAACTATAAAAACACTGGGAAAGTCAAAGAACATTAATCTGATTGTATTCCCAGAGGTTTCCAACTCCAAGTCTTTGCCAACAATACAAACGCAAGACTCATGGCTTCTGCACCTTCTCTTGCTTTGGACCCCACATTTGGAATTCACTCCCACAAGACCTTAGACACTGCTCAACCCTGTCATCTTTTAAAGCCAAACTGAAAACCTTCCTCTTCTCACAGTATTTCCATCCTAACTAATATCAGTACCCAGTTTCTGCTACAGTCATGGTGTGTGTGTGTGTGTGTGTGTGTGTGTGTGTGTGTGTGTGTGTGTGTGTGTGTGTGTGTGTGTGTGTGTGTGTTTGTAGTGCGTTACTTAATGTAAATTGTTCTGGTAGGACTATGCTCTAAATGTGTATAGAATATCATATGTAAGTTAATATGTATCATGTGAGCACTCAGGGTGTTGATGAATGCATGATAAATGTACATTATTATTAAGTGAGAGTAATTTTATGCTATTTAGAATGAAAAAGACTGTATCTTCAATGCTTCTGGTTTTCCAGTAAGCGAACTGCAGTGGATTGATAAAATCCTTAACTAAGAACCACTCTCTTGCACATTTTCATAAATGCTGATGTCAGCACAACTAGAACGAATGATTGAGCATGGTCACCAGGTGGCTGGGTGACCATTACATGCTGGGCTTTGTACATGCCCTACAATTTCTCCATAATCAAATTCTGTGCTGACTCTACAAAGGTCCTTTGGGTGAGTTAGATACTAATCCAGTGAGTATAAACCATCGTCCTCTATCTGTGTACACATGCAAAAAGATCACATCCTGTAGTCCTTGTTAGAGTTCCGTGGGTAAAATCCAAGGAGACAGTGGGAAATTCCTGGACCGTTTTAAAAGTTATTTGGGGTCACAAATATCATCGCAATCACTAAATGAGGTCCATGTCTACCGATTACAGACAAAATCCACAACAAAAGACATGTTTTATCATATATTTTTGTCTTCGATTGTTTGAGTCGGTGCATCATGTTGCCCTTTGATGTTTAACCTTGTTTCCCAGTAACAATGTGAACGCTTCCTTGAGTGCCGAAGTTGGCAAGGCAATCATACTTGTTACTCATTGTTCTCAGACTGCATTTTTTCCATAAATTGTCCGCAGTTTTTTAATTGCCATAGCTTGTTAACGAGGCCGTTTACCTAGCAGCACTTTGTTGGCTTTGTTCGCCATTTCCAATCCATCACACCAACTCGAAACAATCAAAGACAAAAACACATGATAAAACTCATCTTTTGTTGCATATTTTGCTGTAATTGGTAGATTGGGACCTAATTTAATTATTGTGATGATATTTGTGACCCAAAATAACTTTTAAAACGGTCCAGGAATTTCCGACCGTCTCCCTGCATTTACCGTTCGGTGGATTGTGTAAACATCAAAACAACTCAGCTTGCAGTAAAAGTGTCAGAATCTTCTGAGTGTTGAAGTTAAATACTTCACTGCACACGGAACAAGAAAGTGGGTAAGTGTAGCTTCTCTCTCTTGCTTCTCATCGCACAAAATTGCCATGTTCTTACCACGAAATATGTACAGCCACGTCAGTGCCAATGCCAAGTGACACA
This sequence comes from Alviniconcha marisindica, assembly GCA_018857735.1. Taxonomy (NCBI): domain Eukaryota; kingdom Metazoa; phylum Mollusca; class Gastropoda; family Provannidae; genus Alviniconcha; species Alviniconcha marisindica. The sequence goes on along the minus strand of JABMCL010001606.1, from coordinate 119,227 downwards.
CACACAAAAAACAAACAAACTGTGAACAGAATTAGAAGCAGACCGATCGTGACACAGGCGAGCTCTTATCATCAACGGCGCTGAGGTCTCGCAACGCGTTCAGCGATGACCCTAAGGTATAACCTTCACCTTCACTCACAGAACGCGAGACATATGTCGTAAACATCACTCGAAAAGTTTAGTATTTACTTCTATATATTCTCATGTGACTTTTTGTGTTTATTGTTAAAAAAAAAATACGAACTATAATTATCTTCTTTAAATGAGTTTCTTGTACTTTACTCCTGCTGACAACTAGAATTTCCCAACCAACCAATATGGCGTTGTGACGCCGCAATTTCAGCAGACATTGCAATTCGTGTGCGTGTGTGTGTGTGTGTGTGTACGCAGTGTCTTTGCTTTCAGAGACCCACTTCATTTTTCCTCTTGTTTGCATTTTTTTCCCTTCACCGCCAAAATGAAAAAAAGGCACCCAGACTCATTTGGAAGGACACTCGAGTCACGTTCTGGATAAGGTAAGCACTGAAGAATATAATAGCGCCCTCTCAGAGCGCCCGTTCTCGAATGAGCCCGAGGCGCGTACATTTCATACTCGAGTTAAAACAAACAACATCAAAACACAATGTAAAGTTAACCAAAAAATATGCCATCAAACATCGACCCCCACCCCCGCCCAAACACATACATGCGCGCGCGCACACATGTAGGTAGTCCAAAGTGCTCTTGTAAATCAATAGTTGACTATCAGACTTTATATCTTTGCATAGATCTTTTACATCTGATTTCAGTGATACCAATTTTATGTTGATCATTTGAGTACAGTTCCGAAGTTATGATTTTTTAAATATTTAATTTGTTGCCCCAATTTGCCCATAAAATGCAAATTAGAGAAATCCTGAGATTTAAGGTCCCATCAGGAAGCTATTTTGCATATAACCTGTCTAATATTTAGGAATCTCATTCTCTACAGTACAAATAATAGTCCCAATGTTTTGTAGACCTTCATTTTGATTATTCCTCCAGATATTTCACATCAAACTTGCTAAATTCATTTTTTTTTAAATGCCGTCCGTCAATCTTAAAAATGGTACAAAAATCATAACTCCTCTTCAACTTGTCCTCTCATCTTACTTTTTGTACAAAAATAACCACAATTAACCATACTTTTCTGATGATCACACTCACACAGTAAATTTAAAAGTTCATTTTTTTCAGGCTGACCTATAGTTGCATCACCTTACAGGCCCCGTTTCAAGGGCATAGATGCAGAAGCGATGTCCCCAAAATCCTCTGTCTCCAACATCCTGGAATTGTTACTTACTGGATTGACTTCAAACCCCCATTTAAAAACAAAGGGCACAACAGTCTCAGCTATGTTGAGTTGAGTTCACACGCCTGACAGTGTATGTTACTTTTTGTGTAAATTAGACCATTGTTTAATTTTGCTGATAAGCGTAGTGTTTCCGTCATGGATTGGACTACCTACTGGTATATATTTTGTGCGTCTCTGCCCACGGGATCCAGAATTGCTTGTGTGTGTTTGTTTCTGCATCTGATTCTTAGCTTGATCGCTCAGTGGCAGCCATTGCTGGCTGAAGGCAGTGACCAGTATTTGCACGTGCTTCACTCCACACATACACCACTTGGTGTCAGTACTCAGGATGACTAAGACACCGATACCTGCGCTTCTGTGTTCAGTTGTACTGAACCCATTTGTCACTACGAGCAGGACCAGCTTCTGTCTTGCAAACCTGGGAGAGGCCTACTCGACCCCTTGCTGATCTCTTGCCTTCAAGAGCTGGGGACCGGACACCACCTTTCGTTGAGGCACTCATGTAGAGGGGGTCGACGCAAACAGCAGAAAATATGAGTCGTCTGTGATGGAGCTGCATGTCCGTGGAGCGCCGCATCGGTTCGTCCCACCGAACTGACCACAGTGCCACAGCGATGTGCAAGCGTTTCCAAGCAAAATGCAGACCTACATGTAGGCAAGTCCTCATTTTGTCAATGAAAATCACAGTACTTACCCATGAGAGCAATCCTTTGAACTTGATTCAGATTGACACCAGTCCATGCATTCAACCCAAAAAGCAGTGTTTTAAGGTAATTTGTTTTAATTCACAATCATGCAGAAACAAGACTGACAACATGTGCGACCTGATCACAAAGGGCAGTTATGACTTGGTCTTCCTGACAGAAACGTGGCTTAGGCCTACAGGTGACGAGTGTGAAATGGCTGCAGTGACACCACCTGGTTTCACTTTGAAAACTGTACCTATGGCTAATGGCACGGGGGGTGGACTTGCTGTGTTGTTCAGAAACAGTTTGGTGGATTGTGTTAAAGTGTCAACAAAGGACTTGGCTGTCAAATCATTCAAGGTGTGTGAAACGCACCTCTGCTATCAAGACCAGTCAGTGACGTTCCTGTGTGTTTACCGCCCACCGCCAAGCAGAAAGAACAAGCTGTCCAACAAGATGTTCCTGGATGAGTTCCCAGATCTACTCGAGTCTTACGTCTCGTGCGACAGACTTTTTGTGCTTGGCGACATAAATTTTGACTCTGACTCTGATGTTTCTGTTGCTGACCTGAAAAAACTGCTGCGCAATCTTAGCTTACAGCAACTTGTCAATGTCCCCACTCACCGTCGTGGACACACACTAGACTGGCTCATCACCAACAGGGTTGTGGACGTTGAGGACTTTGCGTTGTTGATAAACTCATTTCAGACCACCTTGTGATTTCTTTTGCGTTGCGTTTCAGAAAGCCAGGGAAGACGACAAAGGAAGTGAGATCGTGAAATGTGAGAGCTATGAACATTGATAACTTTAAGGCCTATGTTTTGTTAGCGTTTCCAGCTGTCTCTGGCGCCGCTGAAGCAGTCAGTGCTTACAATGCGTGTCTCTGTGAACCTTTGGACAAGCATGCGCCGCTTGTCACGCGGCGGGTGTCAGACCATATGTCCGCGCCTTGGATGACCCAGGAAATAAAGCAGGCCAAACAACAACGTTGATGTGCCAAGCGACAGTGGCATAAGACCAGTCTTGAAGTTCACCGTCAGATTTACGCTCACTGTCGTAATGTTGTAAATCGACAGATTAGGAACGCAAAGAAACAGTTCTTGTGTGAAAAAATTGTCAGTGCCAATTCTTCCAAGGAACTGTTTCGTCTGAGTGGTAAAGATTATGGGCTCATCCAAGAACACTGTCCCGCCAGGCAGTATTTCCCCCGTAAATCTTCCCAGTAAGTTCAACGAATTTTTTACCGAAAAGATAGAGACGATCCAGAGTAATCTGGACTCAACGCCCCATCGTGCAGACTCTGTCGTTTTTTCTGGTATTCCGCTTGAAACTTTCCATGCTGTCAGTTCAAAACACGTTAAGCAAATGTAATGGAGTGGAGTGGTAGAAGGACAGGACACAGGCAGCGGAGTCTGTCGAAATGGAGACCACAGCAGGCGTACGGCAGCAATCAGGCTTTATTTGCTCAGCAGCAGACAACTTTTCAGCACACCCAAAATCCTCATGCGCACGCATAGATCAGAGAACTGCGCGGGCCGCAAGGAACACACGCTATCGCTACAATAAAATCGGCCCTCTGGACCACAAAATGGCTGACTATTGTGTTTCCTTGGCCCGCACAAATACAGTTTCCTCTACAATAACTAAACTAATTATAACATGAAAAACATCAAATGAAAGCTACAATTACAACCTTTCAAACCGTATAAACAAAATGTACACACATGACTTATTTTATTTACAACAAGAGTGGGAATCGTGGCTTGCGCCTGTCTATAAGCAGATTCACGAGTACAACTAAATCACAACTAACACAATGTACAAAATATAACTGTCACTAAAACTTACATCAGAATAAAGAACACACTCCCACGGTTAAAACGGTACATAACAATTACAATACAACGCTCTGTAAGAGAAGCAAGACACACTCAAAGACTAGCACTAAAACAATCAGTGCGAACTTTCGCCTGGGGCGCGTTATCTTAGTCGCAGCAGCGCTGATAGTGATACCAAGTAGTCTATGAATACAACTTAGCTTCTACAGTACACAATACTTAATAAGTTAATTTCAACCCAAAATAAACACTAAACATGAAGTCAGCTAAGCAAAATACTATACGACAAAGCATTGATCGACACAGAATTACTTTAATCGAGTCAAAACAACGATTCGCTACTATTCACTAGTAGGCCTACTAACAGAGAACACGCCATGCAGACGACAGCTATAAAAAGAATGGACCCAGAGAGGCATCGACTCCTGATTAAGCTCGATCCTGCGTCTAAATAAACATTGGATAAACATTCTAAGATGCCAAATTATATTACACATGGCTTGGTGCATAAAAAGGACGAGGAGTAGGTAAACAAACAAGCGGTCAAAATATTAAGGGAGTAAACAGATTTGAAAATGGCGCGCACCAGCGGCTATCACCGGTTGGCTGTGTGAAGGCCATGTGGCGTTACGTTACACACCGCGCTTCAAAACAAAAACGTCGTCTACTCTGGTTCCCGGGTTACTAACAGTACAGTAATGAAATTGCATGGATCTGATAACCGGGGCGGGATTATTGTAAAAACGTACAAAGAGCACTTGCTCACACAAATAATTTTTTAGATGCCAAAGAAATCCTGTGATCCTGACCCAGTCCCCTTACCCCTCTTTCTTGACTGCTTGGACGAACTGATTCCTGTTATAACAGATATCATCAACACCTCTTTGATTTCTGGTGTTGTCCCACAATGTTTCAAGCACACCCTTGTGAAACCATTGTTGAAGTTTAATCTAGACCCTGAACTTCTAAAAAACTATCGTCCGGTGTCAAATTTGCCATTTTTGTCAAAGGTTCTTGAGCGTGTTGTTCTCACTCAACTGATGACCCACCTTGAGACTCACAACCTCCTGGAGCCGTTCCAGTCGGCCTACCAGAAGTGTCATAGTACGGAAACAGCTCTATTGTGTGTGGTGAATCGGACCTCCTTCAGGCATCTGATGATGGTCATGTGTCTATCCTGTCACTGCTCAACCTTTCGGCAGCATTTGACACAATAGACCATGTCATTTTGAGTCAGCGGTTGTCGTCTACTTTCGGCTGTACTGGAACTGTTCTTGGTTGGTTTGAGTCTTACTTGTTAAATCACACGCAGTCCGTCTTTGTGAATGATGTTCAGTCCGCTCCATCAACCTTGAAGTATGGCGTGCCTCAGGATTCGGTCCTTGGACCCATTCTGTTCATTGTGTACACCCAGCCCCTGGGCTCTGTTATGCAGCAGTTAGGTACCACTTTTTTGCTGATGATTCACAGCTACATGATTCAGCTGCACCTTCAGAGTTTTCTAGCCTGGTTAGAGACATGACATCTAGCATAGAAGAAGTGGGTATCTGGATGAAAGGAAATACTAGAACTTAGATGAACGATGACAAAACTGAACTCACTGCCATTGGGTCAAAGTCAAAGCTAAAGCAGATCAGCACCAACTCGATGGTTTTTCAGGACTGTGAGACTGCATTTTCTGAATCAGTACGGAATCTTGGTGTGTTCTTGGATGAGTCTCTGTCAGTGGAAATGCAGGTGAATCAGTTGTGTAAAGTTTTATATTTCCAGCTTCGTAGAATCAGTAAGATCTGTTCTTTCCTGACTGTTGATGCCGCAAATACATTGGCTGTAGCCTTCATTCTCTCCTGTCTTGATTATTGTAATTCTCTTTTGGCTGGCCTTCCTGATCACAAACTTGCAAAGCTTCAACACATACAGAATAGTGCTGCCAGACTGGTCCTTCGTAAACCACAGCGTGAAAGCGCTACTCCATTCTTAAAAATATTTCACTGGCTGCCTGTTAAAGCTAGGATAGAATACAAGGTCTCTACCCTATGCTACCAATGCCTCAACTCTGTTGCTATGCCCTCCTATCTCCAAACTTACAAACCCACTAGAACTCTAAGATCTCAAGACTCTTCCCTCTTAGTTGTTACGCGATTCTCTCTGAATACTTACGGAAAAAGATCGTTTTCTGTGTATGGTCCAGCTACTTGGAATTCACTCCCTGTACACGTCAGACAGAGCCAGTGTCTGGTCACGTTCAGAAAACAACTAAAGACGTACCTGTTCATGAAACACCTGTCATAGAGTGGAGAGAGAGGGTGGGGGGGGGGGGGGGGGGGGGGGGGAGAGGAAAGAGAGAGGAGGAGGAGGAGAAAGGGCACACAATAAATGAATTATGTATAATTGTTTTATTACTGGTTTTGAATTTATTATGTTTTATCATATTTTATTTCATTTAGAGAGACGAAATAGGGTGCAAAGCAAAATGAATTATGTGTAATTGTTTTATTACTAGTTTTAAATTTATTATGTTTTATAACATTTGATTTCATTTAACCTGAAAACAATGCTGTAAACATTGTTCTAGTTCTGCTGCTTTTATTTATCTGTGATGAGATATTGATTGTTGTTAAATGTTTTAAATAAGCTACGTGTTCTCAAAGTGGTATACTCCGTTGTGGATGTGCGCGTGTAGTGTGTGTGTATGTGCATGAGAGAGAGAGAATCTCTGTGTGTGTGTGTGTGTGTGTGTGTGTGTGTGTGTGTGTGTGTGTGTGTGTGAAATGCATTACTTGCAGATTGTTTTAATGTCTAAATTCATATTTTTATTCTAAATGTTATGTTTTAAAATGAATCTTGAATATGAGTGAATTGAAATATGTATAGATAGAGGATTTATCTTTTTAAATTGTTGTTTTAGCATACCTGTCAACCCATACAGTTTACCAGTATAAAATACAGGTTTTTCATTATTTTGGGGGGATATGGCCATACTGGAAAATGGATACAGGAAAACATAATTTTCATGAGATTTGTTTTAGTTTTAAACTGAGCAAAAAGACTGAAAAACTGTTAAACGAGCAGCCAATGAACACCATCACCAAATGCACACTGGCTGGCCTAGTGCAATAGGTAAGAAATCTCATCAGAAATGAGATTTGAAGTTGTGCATGCATATTTAGCACAACATTGCTTCTTCCTTCCACTGCCACATGTGCCGATTGGAATTCAAAATGCTGCTGGTACCAGTGAAAAATCAAAAGACCCCAGCCTGCATAAGAGAGATACTGGTTCACAAACTCTGGACTAAGGTTTACTCCCAACAGGGGTTGACAGCTATGTTTTAGGCTAATTTAAGTAACATACTGATGTGTGTTCTATTGCATTTGTTGATCTGTACAGCGCTAAGAGCTCATATAATTGTTGTTGAGGCGCTATATAAAATAAATTATTAAAAAATAAAATAAATTATTATTATTATGTCTTCTTTTTGCAGCCATTTACCCAATATATACAAAATGAATAAACCCAAAATTTGCAACAGAAAGTGAGTGTAATCATATATATATATATATATATATATATATATATATATATGTGTGTGTGTGTGTGTGTGTCCTTCAGTATGCGTATGCTCCTTTAAGATATTTGATCTAGATCTAATTTCTGAGTAATCGTGCAGGCTTCCCCAGTGCTGATGTCAGTATAACAATTGATCCACTCACCCATTTACAGACTGAATCAGTCACTTTTGTTGCAAATGTTGGCTTCATTTGGGAGATCTGTTTGAGTGATTCTGATGATATTTGGGGCCCAAAATGGCACTTGAAATGTCCCAGGAATTTCTGACTGTCTCCTTGGATATTACCAATAAAGCCTGTCCTAGACTGTCATTAGTAGAAAAGTTTGCTAGAATTGCTGTTTATAAATAAATTTGTCGATCATCCCATTGACACCCAAACCAGTTCTCGCCCGTGTTTGCGATCGTTCACAGACTGCTTCATTTTTACTGACAGAAGCATTCGTTTGACAGCTTAATCTGGCTTTCAAGAAAAATATTAATATTTTTACTCACAACAATATTGTTTACACGCAATGTAGAACACTGATCGTGCCACCAACTTGGCATGCACGATCGCTTGTGCGGTCGCCTCAGCGGCCATGGCTGACCATGCGGCTTTGGTAATAAAATCTCTGTGTGATCACGTTTTGGTGGCTTAGTGTTGGATGTATGAATAGTTTTGAACTCTTATTTTAGTATAACTTTGAAGAAGAAAGATTGATCTTTCTACTGATATTTTTCATGAGAGTGTCCGTGGTCTAAAAATAGTACAAAATCCGTTGAACACATTTCAAACAACTTTATTCAGGACTTCTGCTTGTCGAAGGCAGCCATCATGGATATGGAAAGAAGGCTTAGCAACATCGCTTTTGATCGATATAGAATTCATCATGGCTGGACAAGCCTACATCCAATAGACCATGAGCCAGCCTATACCCCCCTCCCCCTGGGGATTTTACCGTAATTTCTGGGTACCTTGACCATCAAAGTACACAGTTCAGGTTGTCTGCAAGTGAGCTGTTGCTGTTTGTGTCTGTGGTGCTGGTTCTAATGAAATGCACTATGAGCACTATATGGAATTCCAAATTGCGATGACCTTGTCTCTTAGCAACTCATTTATTATGACAAAAAAAGGCCATTTCCATATATACTGTTTTATTGTTTGAACAGTTTAATATGTTGTAGCTTTCCGTTTCTCTTTGTCTTAAATGTGTCCTTGTTATTGGGCACTGCAGACAAAATATTAAGGTCCCCTCTGTTAAAAACCCAGAGCTGACGAATGTTTTCCCTTAAAAGCACGGAGTAGGTCAGAATATAGCCAAGTATGCTTAGTCAGTGCCATAATTTCTTCCTTGTCCTAATTTCCGCTTCCCCAGTCCATTCACCTACATTTTTTCCAAATCCTCTCCATACTTTTCAATTGCGTTAGTCTTGGCTGAAGCGAATTCCCACGTTAGCCTGTGAAATAAAATAGGTCACACTGCTCATAGTCAATTGATTTAAGCAGGTTCTCATGTTGAGTGCCTGCAGAATATAAATAGGCACCAAAACATGTGTTACTGTGCTTCAAAAATGTGATTTAGACATACTTGTGTTCTGATCAATTGTTCTTTGATTTTGTACTGAATGTGTTACAGGGAATCTGTCTGGAAGTATCTTTTGCAGTTGTAGATAGTGATTGTGCTAATTATTGACTGTTTTGGCTGGGATGTTTGCTATTGATTGTGTTCTGTGTAGAACAGTGAGCCAGCTTTTTGCTCGTAAGAAACTGTAATTGTGATTTGTGCGAAGTGACCTTGTGCAGTTGACAAGGCATACAAATCCAAGAACTAAATAACTTAAACATGTGCAATGCCAATGGTCCAGTCCTGATATGGTGGATGAAGTATATGAATCACACATTGTGCTACTTTATGAATGACTGCAGAATTATTTTGAAACGAAAAAAACCATGGGAAGGGAGTGATGTAAGATCCTCCAAAAAGCAAGAACAGCAAATCTGTCAGCAACCACAATGCTAGCTGTTGCCCAGTGACAGATGTCTTTTTTGTGAAAAGACTTGAATACAAGGAAACAGCATGTTGAAAACATTAGTCAAATGTATGGCAAAAACAGCTGAGGATTCTGCCAAAGAAGCAACCAAAAGAAAACAAGATCAGCACATCCTTTTGAAGGTGCAAGATACTGACTTGGCTGCTCAAGAAGCACATTACCATGCCACCTGTCAGAGAGATTACACTCGAGAGGATGACAGACACCAGGAAACCATCAAAGACACTAAAACCATTGAAGAGCAAGCTTCCAACAAGACCATATAAAAATTATTTTCAGTACATCGTTCAGTATGTTATGGGCAGAATCGTTTAGAGAAAAAGAGATTACCACGTTAAGGAAAAATTATAAAACTGGAATATTCCATGCATCTTCTCTGTAGAGGTAAATAAGTGATAGACGTCAACAAAATGTGTCAACACACCTTATCCTTGTTGAACAGTCACAATGCCACCATGCAGAGATGCATTGATAATGCACATCAAAAGGGACAGCTTTCAAGCACTCTTGATATTCCGCAGTTAAGGCAACTCAAAGTCAAACCATTCATCAAGCAGATGGCCATGGCTTGCATACTGTGAATGGAAAAGTGGGAGGTAAACTGGACAGACTGTTTCTTCATGCCTCAAGACCTGGTTGAAATCCAGGTGGAGCAGCCCCAAAAGGAAGATGACTATCAAGAATACACAGAGCTTGAGAATCTTGATGGCTTCAGGTTTGAGGCTGAAATATATGTCTAAGCTGGACATGCATTCAGTGTCACTCAAAGTAAGGGATATTCAGGTTTGGCAACATTCTAAGGCACCGTCTTTGGTACCTGTCAGATAGCAATTTCAGAAAGTCAGTAATGATTTGTCAAATCATTGACAGTGTGGACAATCACTTTGTGAATAGCTTTGATATTTCCTAGCTGTTCGTCTGTATTCTTGGCATAATAGCAAAGCGCCTGCTGACTGCAAAAGTGTAAGCTGATACACGAAACTGTCCAGCAGTTGCAAGCTGATTCACCCCAATCTCGGTACCCCTAAGCGCTGCCTTGTGTCAGAGATGCGCATAGGCTGCGAACACCGCTCGCTTAGTTTTCAGACGCTGAGTCCATGGGCCAGGTATCAAGCACCTCAAGCTCTGTGTATTCTTGATAGTCATCTTCCTTTTGGGGCTGCTCCACCTGGATTTCAACCAGGTCTTGCGGCATGAAGAAACAGTCTGTCCAGTTTACCTCCTAATATGTCAGCCAACATCTGTGGACATCAAGCATCACTTCATCATCATCATCATCTTCGCCGCGGGAAGATGCCACTTTTCACAGTACTTTCATTTCGCACACCCAAATCGGCGGAAAACTTGAAAATATTCTCAATAAACTCCAGAAAAAGCGCACAGTGCATGTTCTACATCAGATTGATGTGTCTACATCAGATCACTGAAGGATACTACAACACACCTTTCGATGTTTCTGAACAAAGACACGCCATGCGGCCGGGAGAATACAGCTATTCAGGAAAGGTCACGTGACATGCCGGATGTTGTCGATAAAACAAGACTGCTTTCCCGTTTGTTTTGTATGAGATATTTTGTAGGGACGTAAGACGTTACAATATCAAATGATCGGGAAATATTCTTAGACTTCGTGCAAAACTTTGCTGGAAAAAACAACAGCCAAGTATTGCTGTGTAGTGCAAATGCATGGATCAGAACACGTGCGATGTTTCCATTGATTCTGAAGCGATGCTGTCGTTTTTCGGTTGTTCAAAGTTTTCAGTTCGAGATTACAACACATCTGACAGGGCAAACATTCGCGATCAATTGATCAAAAATACAACTATCGTGAGTGTTGATGTTATGTTATCCGTATAAAATGATGTTTTCTGTGTACAAATCAGTGATTGTTACTCCATGTGCTTGCGATTTGTTTGTAAGCAAAGTGACAAAAATCACTCGGTACATCAGTGGATGTCTGTTTTTGGCAGTCATTTTTCAGCGCTTTTTTCAGTGTGTGATGACTGTATCTTAAAATCAACCACAGCCTGGTTGCTGAAATTATCTGTACTATATATTCATTCATTCATGCAAGTACACAACTCTGATAAAAACATTTTTCAACAATGTTTTATTTTCAACTGAAGTGCGTAACCCCTTTCATGTGCACCTTTTGGCACAAAGTCATGTATATATATGACCCATTCTCAGGACATCAGCTGTGAAGTGTGACACAAGAGGGAATAAGTCAATAGCATATAAAAAGGGAAGTCTTAGTACTAGTGGGTTGTCTAACTATTATATTTTCTAAATATAAGGCTTAAGAGCTAGAAGATAATTCATAGCCGATTGTTGATGTTGAAGGTGATTGTATTGAAACTGCCTACCTTGATTGGATGTGACTGATGACATGAAAAGTAGTGAAAGTATCAAAATAATTAGCTTATGTTGTTAAATATACATTCATTGAATGATGTGTGTTGTTGTCATGGTTTCCCCATTCAAACTGACATAACACACTGACTGAATCAGTTATTCAGTTACTTTATTGGAATTTAGACAAAGTGATTCCATAGGCAATACTGAGGAAGGAAGCTTGTCTATTGTAGACAATGGCTCGCCCTGGGAAAGCTGTAGTGGCTGGAATCTTGGAGTATAGCTATCTTCTAATGTCTATTATATATGGTTGTTACACATCCGGTCAGTCTGGGCTGTACCATTTACATGCTAGGAGTGGTTGCCATTAAAGTTAGCTGTTTAATAGGTACTTGAATATATCTTCATTATTTAATACTAGACATAACACTTCCTTCCCCCGTACGAAAAGAAGCGAAATTTTTGCCACAGAAATTAACACGCACAATTCCAAAAATTCCTTTTCAGTCCGGTGCATTGGTAAAACGAAACCGAAACGAAAGTCAGTGCACTCTGAACGGAACAAGCTTCACAGGTCCAGCCAGGCTGGCTGTTTCCGCTCACGGGTCGATCGCCGTGGTAGTGGTGGTGTCAGCTGTGCAGGCTCAGCTGCAGGCTTCCTGGTTGATGTCGCAGGCAGGTCTTGCATCACCGACACAGGACTGGAACCCTCTGTATATGCAGACTCTGGTGCAGGTACTGCTGGAGCTGGAACTGGTGTTGAAGCTGTGAGCACAGGTGACAGTTGCTCTAGTGGAGTTGGTCCAAGGGAGTGCGCAGGGTTACACGCCTCTGCGTATGGGCCTGTGGGCCTATCCGGAACTAGAGTGGGATGGACCACTGTCACCTGTGTGTTGTCCTCTTCTTCTGGGATGAGATGATCAACATGCACGTGCAATGTTCTATTTGGCACTTTCACAATGTAGCTTGTCGGCCCAAGACGCTGAACAACAACGCCTCGTTGCCACTTGTCTGGGCCCTAAAACTGTCTCACAGCAACAGTCTCCCCGGGCATGAAGTAACACAAGATCTTTGTGCCATGGTCATGCTGCTCCTTCTGCTTCGCCTGCTTGTGAAGGACTGCTCCCTCTTGGTCTGGTTTCACCATTGACAGGTGAACTCTCAGTTGCCGTTTGAGGAAAAGCTCGGCAGGTGATACGCCAGTTGTAGTGTGTGGTGTTGACTGGTAGCTCACCAGAAGGTTGTGTTGGATTGTCAGCTGAGAATTCCGTTTCAAGCTCTTCTTCAGCACTTGAACAAATCTCTCGGTTGCTCCATTTTGGCAGGATGATACAGTGGAGCTCTCAGGTGCTTAACCCCATTCCTATGAAGAAAGTCAAAAAGGCTTCTGCAGTGAACTGTGGTCTGTTGTTGCTGACTATTTCTTCCGACAGTCCATAAGAAGCAAAGAGACCTTGGAGAATGTCAATGGTCTTCTCGGTGGTGGTGCTTCTCATGGAAATGACTTTCGGCCACTTTGAGTGGGCATCAGTCAGGACAAAGAAATGCTGCCCTTGATGTTCTGCGAAGTTGATGTGCACACGCTGCCTGGGTCATTTTGGCCATGGCACTGTGGCTGATGTACTGGCCACTCTGGTGCAGTCCTGGCATGACTTGACTGTTGTTTCTATATCTTGGTCGATGCCAGGCCACCAGACAAAGCTCCTGGCGAGACCTTCATCCTGAACATTCCCAGGTGCTCTTCATGTAGTTCACCCAAGATCCTTTGTTTCAGTGGTGTGGGAATGACCACACGAAGACCCCACAGAACCACACCTCCCTCAACTGAGAGCTCCTGTCTCCTTTCGAAGTAAGGCTGTAGTTCTGCGTCGTTGATGTGGTTTGGCCACCCGATGAGAGTATTGGTCCACGCCTTGGAGAGGACAGGATCCTTCCTGGTCAGCTTCGCTTACTGCTCAGCCATGACAGGAAGCTCCTCCAAGACCGTTGTGTGGAAAACTGGCTCCTCTGTAGCAGTTTCATCGCCTTCTTCTAGTGGCAGTCGTGACAGCACGTCAGTGTTTGCATGATCTTGTGTCACTCTGAACTCTGGCTCCCCATCTTTCTCCAGCGTTCTAGTTCCACCTCCACTTTGGGGCAAACAGCAAAGGGTACAGGCCTTGTTTTTTATGAACTTTGGTAGAGAATGAAGTTTCAAGTACAGTTTTGCCTTGAACTGTTTCATTGTTCCTAGTCCATTTTCAAAAACAGGCTCATGCTTTGCCAGCACCTCACCTAGCTGTCTTACTGACATGCAGAACATGTGTCCAGTCGATTTTGACTTGTGAAAGCCACTCTCTACCAAGAATAGGTGGTTGTCCAGTGACATCAGCCACTAACAGCTCAAGCTGGTGTGTCTGCTGGTTGTGTTTCACTGTCACCTCTATTGTTCCTTTCATCGGCAGCTCCTTTCCGGAGTATGTGGTGAGGACTGGAGCCTTCGTGTTCAGCTGTTTTTCAGAAAAGAACCCGGAGAAGATGTCTTTTTTCCATTGATGGAGTTTGCTGATCCAGTGTCAATCTCTATTTCTAAGTGGACGTTGTCGACTTCTATTGTTGCTGTCCAAGGTGCCGTGCCTCTTTGGCCCTTGTTTCTGTTGTGGAAGATCCCTAGTGCTTCTAGTTTCTGAGCATATGCATCATTTTCTTCTTCCTCCTCGTCTTTCTTCTCTCTCCCATTCCTCTTCCTCCGTCTCTAAGTATTGTGTAGCGCCTCTGCTTCTGCACATGGCTTGTAAGTGTCCCTTTTTTCTGCAATTTCTGCACTTGTAACTCTTGCATCTGCAGTTCCTTGGACCGTGGTCCTCTCTACCACACCAATGACATTTTATAGTGCCTGTGGTTGCCGCGGACTGCTTGGGCAAACTATTTCGGCCTCTATTTGTCCAACCCCCCTTGGAGCAGGAATGGAATCGCCCACGTGCGTTTGTTGTGTCCGGTGTGCAGGAACAATGGTGCTGTGCGGGCATGGCTGATGAATTTTATGAATGCCATTTGCAGGCTATGCCGCGAGACCCTGCATGTCCTGGGACAGTGTTTCTCTGGCTAATGCGAGTTTAACTGCCTCCGCGAAGCTTGGCATTTTATTTTCTCGCAACTTCTTTTGAGTTTCAGCATCAGCAATCCCGATGCAAAAAATGTCCATAAGAGCATCATTCAAAAAGTTTCCGAATTCCCCTTCTGCAGCCAGCAATTTCAGAGCTGCAACATAGTCTGTGATAGACTCGTTGGTTCTTTGTTTCCTGGAGTAGAATTTCACTCTCCTGCTAATCAACGATTCCGTCGGTTGAACATGGGTTTTCAGTATTTGTTTGAGTTCATCTACCATTTTGTCTGAAGCTTTGTCTGGTGATCCTAAAGATTTCAAAAGTTTGTACGTTTTGGGTCCAGCTAAGCTAATGAATGCCGCGTCAGGAATATTGTTTGCAACAAACTAGCAATCTAAACGTTCAAAGTAGGTATCAACATCACATGTTGTCACATCACAACTCCTCATGTCTCCCAACTTGAGACATGGTGTATGTGAAAGACAATGATCGAAAGGAAAAATGATTAGATCTGACCTGATCCGATGATGGACGACGGTTCTCAAGGAATAAAAATTTTGCAGTTACACTATCGAGCAAGTGCACAGTTAAACTAAAACACAGGAAAGCGTCACTTGGATTATAAGCACAACAACAGCAATGCAGAAGAACAAGGAACATTCAGGAATGACTAACACCAACAGTTACGAGTTTGCTGTTTTCCATTGAAGCAGAAAACAATGTGTCACATAGGGAGAACTTGAGTTCCAGAAGATGGCGTTGAGGTATGGTCAGTGGCACCCTCAGCAGAGACGAACAGCACATTCCAGAACCCACATTTTGGTGTCTCTAGAATAAGTCTGTCCTGCAGCTCCACTTGACAGTCACAGAAGTTTATCCTCATCACAAGTTGTCATGTTTGCCCTGTTCAAACTGACATAACACACTGACTGAATCAATTATTCAGTTACTTTTTTGGAATTTAGACAGTGATTCCACAGGCAATACCGAGGAAGGAAGCTTGTCTATTGTAGACAATGGCTCGCCCTGGGAATGCCGCAGTGGCGGGAATCTTGGAGTATAGCTAGCTTCTAATATGTATATGGTTGTTATACATCCGGTCAGTCAGTTATTTACATGCTAGGAGTGGTTGCTATTGAAGTTATCCGTTTAGTAGGTACTTGAATATATCTTCATTATTTAAGACTAGACATAACAGTTGTCACCAACCGAAATAAGACTTATCTCTTAAATGATTTTGTGCCCATTGATTTTGAATGAAAATGTCATGTCATCAAAACAAATCTGACTACTTCTGGGTCACCTGGTACTACAAAACTAGGATCGGCACATGTTGCTGCGTTCAGTAGTTCATTTAGGTTTCAAATTTGCTTGGACTCCTAGTTCGGGAGCTGTGTGAGAGTCGAGGTGGCCGTCCTGGGCTGTCCGTCCTAACGAGCCTTCTGGTTTCCGTGGACGTAAAGAATTAATTAACCGTGCTTCGGCACTGGTCACAACTTGTCCCTAATATGTCAACTGACATCTGAGGACATTAAGCAACACTTCATCATCATCTTTGCTTGGACATGATGAAATGACAAGACACTGTTGTCGAAATAAAAACATGAAGAGTAAAGCTAAATAAACCACAAAACAGTTGAAATAAATAATGCAAACTGTTCCAGTTGTAAAGACGCCCACATTGGTGGACTTGTTACAGCAGTTTATTCATTTATGAGCCGAGTCGAGATTTGAAAAAAAATATTCCGGCCGATGACAGGACTCCTCACATTCAAACACTGATTTTCAGTAGTCCACAATGTAAAAAAAAAACACAAAGAAACATTCTTGCACTTTTTTTTCTAATGGGATCAAAAATCGAAGTATTATCAATGCCGCATAAAACTAGTTTTTGATAGAAACCAGTAGTGGCAAGTCACTTTAAGTTCCTTTAAACATTGATGCCAGTGTCACGTTTTTACATGGAGCATTTACCCAGTTTTCGGTTTATTCACACAAATAAATTTCGTCGTCACATACGTAAGGAAATAGGCTGGCATTAAATAATGGCCGCACATAAAAATATAATAATGACAACAGATGAAAGATGGAAAGTTAATCTATTCATTGCACGTCCACGTTGATTTATTTACCATTTGGTTTCATCCCACCAGATCGTGTTGCAAAGATCTGTGACAAGTTGCAAAGTTTCAGGATGGTGTGTCAACCCAGTGTTTCAAACTTATGCAACTTGGAACTGGCACACCAAATCTACTACCAATATTATTCAGTTGATCGCCTTTTTGTGACAGTGCTGTTGTGTATGCAGCCTGTTTGATTTGTTGATACAGTTTATTGCTGGTCACAGCTGCATCAGAAATAATATCGTACACATATATGTGCTTACATTGGCAGAAAAAGGAAAAAAATCATTATCAAGTCAGCACATCGAGTCTACTAAAACTTGTTTAGTTGAGGCTGTAATCATACAGAAGAAACTGGCTAGATCTAATGACTAGATCTAATGTAAAATTAAATGTAGTAAAAAATATTTGACACAGAGGCTGCCTGCCTAATTACACATCTACTGGCTACTATTCTACATCGACATACTTGGAATTACTGTGTTTTATTCTACTATCATGGCTATGTATAAGCACCTATCTTACCCACACATGTGAATAGTCATTGATCTACCTTTCTCGTCGATAAAAAGAAAAGAAAATTCTTTCCAAATGATCAGATATGAAAACACAATGCTATTGGACTACCCACCTACAAACCCCTATGATTGGCAGGGGCACACCAGCTCAGATGTCCATATCGCGCCTGCTTAAAAACAAACCCATTTATTTTGATACTTTCAATTCTGACTAACCACTAATATTTACCTGCCCACTCAACTCTTGCTCTACATATCCACGGATCTCCACGTTTATTAACCCACCTGTTCAGTCCATTATTTTCCTTCTGGCTTAACATGCACACTTATCTGTCAACTCATCTACTGGCATATGTACCCACAGACCTACCTGAAAATAAGTCTACCTATTCATCTTGGTGCTATTTCCTTCTGGCTAACCAAGAAGGTAGGGTTTTTACACCCAGTCAATGAGGACAGTTATATCCAGATGAATGATCAGGAAGACTCAGCTCCCTGAACAGGCATGCGGTTAGCTAATTATTCATTTTTGACATATTAATTGATGGGTAGGTCTGTGGGTTAGGAGACAATAGCCTGAATGGGCATGCATATGGTGCACAGTTGTATTTAATGAAAGCATCATGATAAACAGGTAGATTTATTTCCGGGTAGATCTGTATGTACATATGTAGAGGAGTAACTGGGTGGATGGGTAGATCATAGAGGTAATTCGGAATGGATGAATGAAAATGAACCAGGGGGGCGTTTTTGAATGAGTGCATCTCTGGACATTCAGATAGTTGAATCGGCAGGTAGGTCTTTGTGGTTAGCCAAAAGCATCAAGATTAATAGGTACTTTCATTTTCAGGTGGGTATGTCAGTACACAGACCAGCAGATGATGTTGACAAATAAGTGAGCCTGTAAAGCCAGGTGAAAAAAAGAAATGGCACCGGTAGGCTGATGAAAGGGTAAATCTGTGAATATGTAGAACAGGTGAGAGGACAGGTAAGTACTAACGGTTTGTTGGAATGAAAGAATCAAAATGAAAAAGTAGGGTAATGAAAGGGTAGATTTACGGGCATGTGCACAAGTAGTTGTGGTGACAGGCATGTCTTTGTGGTTAGACAAAAGAGAAGCATGAAGATAAACAGGTAAATTTATTTTGGGGTAGATCTGCATGTACGTGCCCCAGTAGATGAAAGGTGTATGTTATGCCAAAAAAGAAGAAATAAACTGAACAGGTATACTGATGAACAGGTACATCTGTGGACATGTATAGCAGTAGAAATGTTGATAGGTAGATCTTAGCGGATAATCAGAATAAAAATATAAAAATGAACAGGTAGGGTCATGAACGAATAAAAGTATGAAAATGAACAGGTAGGGCCTTGAACGGGTACATCTGTGGGCAGGTACACAAATAGTTGTAGTGACAGGTAGCATTTTGTGGTTAGACAAAAGAGAAGCATGAAGATAAACAGGTAAATTTATTTTTGGGTAGATCTGTGTGTATGTACCCCAGTAGACGAGTTGAAAGGTATTTGTGGATGTTATGCCAAAAAGGAACAAATAAACTGAACAGGTATATTGATGAGTGGGTACAACTGTGGTCATCCAGCGCAGTTGAAACATTGACGGGTAGAATGAAAGTATGAAAATGAACAGGTCGAGTTATAAATGGGTACATCTGTGGGTAGGTACACAAGTAGTTTTGGTGAGAGGTAGGTCTTTGTGGTTAGACAAAAGAGAAGCATAAGATAAACAGGAAAACATGGTCATGCAGTGCAGTAGTTGACGGTTAGATCTTAGCATTTAATCAGATTTAAAGTATGAAAATGAACAGATTGTTGACATTAGGAAAAGAGTCTAAAAACAAACTATTGTGGAAATTTAATAATTCTTTATTGAAAGATAAACTCTTGGTGGAAGAAATTAATGATGTTATAAAAGCTGTAGTTGAAGAGTATGCAGCTTCATCATACATACAGGAACAGCTTTCCAACATTCCGAAATGTGATATTCAATTTGTTATATCAGACCAGCTGTTTCTAGATGTATTGTTAATGAAAATTAGATCAAAGACAATTTCTTATGCTACAAAGAAAAGAAAAAAGGTCTGGATAAAGAAAAGGAAAAAGATTTAGAAAACAGTATTCAAAGTTTAGAAGCTAGGACAGTTTTGACTGAAAATAACAATAACAATTTACTTTATTCATCCCAGCGGGAAACTGAAGCTGTTGTTCAATCTTAGTTTACTACACACTACTAAGAACTGAATTTTACTTATCCCAATAATTCAAGGTCATGAAACACACACACACGTACACACTCTTAGAAATACACCCCCTTTCTCTCAATATGCAGACACTAAAGGAATGATCTAATACTAATACCCAGCAAACCCAAAATTGCCTGGAATAATGCATTCTCTGACAAACCAAAACAAAAATTCTCAAAAAAAAGAAAAGAAAAGAAAAAAAGGAGGTTAGAGCAGGACAAGCAGGAGACAAGAGAATGGAAGGAGTTCTACTTTGCTCGAGAGCAAGATGGATTGTTGACAGTAAACAAATTACAAAATACTTTTGTGGACTCAAGAAACGTAATTATATAAGTAAACAAATGACCAAACTTACATTGAATAATGGAGAAAAAATATATGAAAGCAAGGACATTATTAAAGAAATAAAAGTGTTTTATGAAAGATTATATTCTGAAAGACAAGTAGAAGACTGCAAAATATTAGATATGACTCAAGATATTCCTATGCTGACATTGCAGGAAAAGACTTCACTGGAAGGGGAAATTACTTTAGCTGAAGCAAGTTTTGCGCTTAAAAATGTGAAAAATTACAAAAGCCCTGGCTCCGATGGTGTTACTGTTGAATTTTTTAAGTTCTTTTAAGTTCTTTTGGTTGCAGCTGGGATCCATTGTTGTTAGATCACTAAATGATGGTTTTAGAACAGGTGAATTATCAACAACACAGAAAGGAGGGGTACCAAAAGGAGATAAATCAAAAGACATGATCATGAAGGGGTACCTAAAGGAGATAACAGACACCAAAAACTGGAGGCCATTCTCACTTCTTAATGTTTATAAAATAGGATCTGCATGTATTGCTAAGTGTTTAAAAATGCATTCTTCCTTCTTTGATCAATGAGGACCAAACTGGGCCAGCAGATACATTGGAGATAACATTCAACTGATATATGATCTTATTAGTTACTTGTAAAGAGCAAATAAACCTGGGTTACTTTTGTGCTTAGACTTTGAAAAAAGCCTTTGATTCTGTTGACTGGATATTTATGTTTAAAGTTTTATGTGCTTTTGGTTTTGGGCCAGATATATGTCAGTGGATATCTGTTTTATAAAGATATAAAGTCATCTGTCACAGTAATGGACAATTATCACAATGGTTCGCTATTCAGAGGGGATGTAGACAAGAGGATCCGATATCATCATATTTGTTCATATTATGTGTAGAGATAATTGGCATTATGATTAGACTAAATAAGAATATAAACGGTATTTTTATAGGAGAAACGGAATACAAAATTTCATAATATGCAGATGGCAATGAAATTACACTAGAAGGTGACAAAAATTCATTTGAAAAAACAGTTAAGACAATCAACACGTTTGGAAAAGTATCAGGTCTCTTTTTAAAGGTTGGGAAGACCAGTGCCATATGACTCGGTAATAAACAAAATTTTCCTGCTAAATATATGCCACATTTGCAAATGGAATAGAACCCACCTAAATCAAAATACATGCCACATAGTATATGGTTTACTAACGACTTAAGAGTGTGAGGTACTCAACTTTCATGATAAAATTTCGGAAATAATTATGAGCTTTGTACAAAGTATGGTTAAAGAGACAAATAACACCACTAGGCAGAGTAGCAGTCCTGAAATCTTTGATTCTATCTAAGCTATGGATGTTATTGCCAAACTCACCAGACAACTTTGTTAATGAATTGCATAAGACAGTGTTTCAGTTTGTGTGGAACAGAAAACAGGACAGGATAAGCAGGAAAATAGCTGTCAGATCCATCATGAAAGGAGGGCTTGGGATACCGAACATAAAAACTTATATCAGTGCATTGAAGTTAATTTGGATTCAAAAGTTAAAGACAAGTGAGCACAAGTGGAAAAGTATAATTAAATCAACTTATCATAAAGTGGTGTGGTTTGAATAACTAGGATCAAGCTTTAATTTTTCAGGTACATGAGGTTAATAAGTTTTGGAGTCACATATTTATGGCATATAATGAGTTTGGTAAACAAATACATGTAGAAAATTCAGAAGAGCTAGTCACAGAGCCAATCTTCTGCAATATATCAGAATATCCTAGTTGAAAATAGATTTTTTTTTAAATAAAAACTGGATTGAGAAAGGCATATGTTACATTAAAAATATGCTGAATGACAATAGTACAGTTATGTCAGTTAAAGTTTTAAAGAAAAATTAGAATTAAGACAGATTACATATATTGGATGTGTGCAAGCTATCAAAAGCTGTATGCTTAAAACAGAAATAGCAGTGGAGGGTAACAATTCAGCACATTTAATTAAGATGCTTAAGACAATTTACAATCAACAAAAAGGCTCACGCTTTTATTATGAGGTACTTATGCAGAATATAAATAAACCTAACTGTTGTGTCAAGTGGGAAGCTAAGCTGAATAAAGATATTAACTGGTGTATCACCTTTAAGAAAATGCAACAGATTCAAGAAATAAAACTGAAATGGTTTCAGATAAGACTAGTACATAGAATAATTGCTACTAGTGTAGTAATGTTGTTCTAATGCATATGGGAATTGAAAATGACATTACTTGTTCTTTTTGCTGAAAAGAATGAGATTCAGTTAACCATATATTTTGGTCATGTACATGTGTGAGGTCATTTTGGGAACAATTCTAGATTGTAGTTAATGATGGATGTTCAAATGCGACACCAGTTACTCTTAATAAAAACATTATACTGTTTGGTCATGACATCCGTTTTAAATCAGATAACACCTTTGATTTGATTGTTTTATAAACAAAGTTCTTTATTTATAAATGTAAAATTAAAAAGACTATACCACAATTGCATTTGTTCAAACGTTAGTTAAAAACTAACTTTGAGGTGTACAAATATAATGCAAAACTGAACATGTCACATGATAAGATTGTAACTGAATGGTGTTCTTACCAGCACTTGACTGACATATAGACTATGTCATAGATGGTAAATGGTTACACAATGTACAACACACATAAACACATTTATGCACTTATACATTGTTTGCATGCACATGCTATGTAAGTACTTTTTTGTCAAGATTGTCGTTGATCTGTTTGCTGGGCCATTTAATTGCTTTTTTTGGTGCTTTTTTAAAAAACTTTTTTATTATTCAGTTTTTTGTTGTTGAGAAGAACATCAGTATCCATTCACATAATTACATTATATATTTCAGTAATTGCTTAAATTTTAGTTTGGAAGTGTGTGTGTGTGTGTGTGTGTGTGTGTGTGTGTGTGTGTGTGTGTGTGTGTGTGTGTGTGTGTGTGTGTATCTCCCCCTCTCTCATATTTTCCCCCCCAATATAGTTGATTTTTGTTATGTTTATGAATTCTTTTGCATATGACTGTAGTTTATTGTAAGCACTATCACAATATTGCTGTAAGTTGCACAAAAACTGGAATAAAACATGAACCCCCAGCCCCCCCAAAAATGAACAGGTAGATCTGTGTGTGCATACCCCAGCAGATGAGTTGAAAGGTAACTGTGCATGTTATGCACAAAAGGAAGAAATAAACTGAACAGGTATACTGATGAACAGGTACATCTGTGGACATGTATAGCAGTAGATCTTATAGGTAGAGTAAGTAAGTTGGTGTTTTACGCCCAGTCAACCGATACAGTTGTATCAGGGCGATCTTATGGGTAAATCAGAATGAAAGTATGAAAATGAACAGGTAGGGCCCTGAACAGGTACAGCTGTGGGCATGTACACAAGTAGTTGTGGTGACAGGTAGATCTTTGTGGTTAGATGAAAGAGAAGCATGAAGATTTACTTTTGGGTACGTCTGTGTGTATGTAGCCCAGTACATGAGTTGAAAGGTAATTGTGCAGATTATGCTAAAAAGAAGAAGAAATAAACTGAACAGGTATACTGATGAATAGGTACATCTGTGGACATGTAGGACAGTAGAAATGTTGACGGGTAGATCTTAATGGTTAATCTGAATGAAAGTATGAAAATAAACAGGTAGGGTCCTAAACGGGTACATCTATGGGCATGTACACAAGTAGTTGTGGTGACAGGTAGGTCTTTGTGGTTAGACGAAAGAGAAGCATGAAGATAAACAGGTAGATTTACTTTCGGGCACGTCTCTTTGTATGTAGCCCAGTAGATGAGTTGAAGGGTAATTGTGCATAACAATGCAATAAGAACAGATGTTTCTTTTGGAGTTTTCATTATTAACACAAGGGAATCCTCTTTTTCATCCTTTTGTCCCGTTTCAAGCAATGCGTTCTGGGTCTTTCTGGTTTACTTGCCTTAAATGCGGTAATCATTTTGCCCCTTTACAATTATTGCAATTATTGCAATTATTGTTTGGTCTTTAGAGATGTTTTGTTTAGTTAGCCAGGCCTTTACTAGTATGTTGGCAAAAAGGGGTACATTTTTTGTGTGTGGATGTATTGGGTACCACTTTGATGGTTTGTTAAGTCAACTCTTAGTTGCCCTACACCCTTTAGTTTTGTTTATTGCTATGTGATTGAGTGGGGGGGGGGGGGTGTAACTGAGTGCAATTTGTGTGTCCAGGGCCATGACTCTTTAACCTTTTCTTTCCTGTCATCTTTTCTCTTTTTTGATTGGGTGGGAATTTTATGGCCCCAATTATCTAAAGTGTTAAAACTTGTGCGCTGCCCACCGCGTCCTCTCCATAGTTCAGGAGCTGTGTGAGAGTCGAGGTGGCCATCCTGGGCTGTCCATCCTAACGAGCCTTCTGGTTTCCGTGGACGTAAAGCTATATTGAACCATGCTTCGGCATTGGTCTCAGCTTGTCCCTAATACATCAACTGACATCTGAGGACATTAAGCAACACTACCTACCTACCTACCTACCTACCTACCGCGTCCTCTTTCCCCCAGTGTCCCTGCAGTAGCAGGTCGTCAGTTAGTTCAAGCTGCTGCCTATGCATCTGATTCAGGGGAGAGCCTACACTGTTTCCTGGTTGGTGTAAATAAAAGTTATGTTATAGCAACCTCTTACTTGTGACTCTTCATTCATGCTTCCAACCTGCTTCCCTCACTCCCCACCCCGCTCCCCTACAAAAGTAAAAGACAGCTTAACTAATTTTTTCTTCTTCTTACTTAGCCCAGGTTCAAGGTAGGTTTGGGGAGTGGGGATAGCTCAGTGGTTAGAGCGCTGGACTCATGATCAAAAGTTTGTGGGTTTGACTTCCTGTGCTGACTTTTATTTCGGTATCCGTTCCACCTCTGAGTTACCGCAGTAGCATGTAAAAGACCCCAGTCATTCTGCCAAAAGAGCAGGTGGCAGGTTACAGCTAAATACGCATGCGCCTTATGTATGTGGCTTTGCATGAAGTGACATGGTGCATGGTTGTATGGTGTACATAGAATGTGCCGAGATGGCAGCAGTTTCATGTGGCACCAGCCATGCCAGCGCTGTAAGTACACCACTTTGATGGACAGTCAAAAATGCACTATAAAAAAAGCTACTCACTCATGCAGAATCACATGCAAGTGCAGTGAGTCTGCTTGAGAGCAGAGAATAGCACTATATAAAAGCGGTCAACAACAACAACTACCTGGTTCTCATTCAAGAACTACTCACATCCAAACAATGCTAGGAGAACAGAGAAGGAAAACGAGGAGGTGATAGTCTCCAAGGAGACAGTTGGAAAATCCAGGGACATTTCAAACACTATTTTGGGTCACAAACTGATATAACCAGAATCATTCTGAAAGGTTCATATTCACTAGTGAATGATTCATTCAATGAAGCAAAAATGTGCAACAAAGAAAAGGAAAGAAA
Organism: Alviniconcha marisindica; assembly: GCA_018857735.1. Lineage (NCBI taxonomy): Eukaryota > Metazoa > Mollusca > Gastropoda > Provannidae > Alviniconcha > Alviniconcha marisindica. The sequence continues at coordinate 93,652 of JABMCL010001606.1, read as the reverse complement.
GAGAGAGATATTTTTAATTTACAATGTTTGTGTCTTTTAATATGCATCAGGGTACCTACAAAATGAAAGGACAAATGTCCATGCTGTACTGCATAAATAGGGCATTTTGAGGTTGACACTACTGACAAAGCTCTAGAACTATGTCTCTTTAGTGGAAATAAGAAGGGGAAAATATTGGGTTCTTGTGGTCCACCCTTGAATTTTGTCCTCTTTCAAAAATAGTAATTTGACTTTTCCTAGGATGTAGGCTGTAACCACTGATCAAAGTATATTTGACTGCAACAGGTATTCATGCTCACACACATACACAAAAATGCTCATGCACGCAAGCAAATGGTTGAAACACCATTGCCAGCCTCTGCAAAGACTGATGCATGATGCCAAAGTACATCCCCAGTGCATGTACATGTACACATATGCTTCTTTGATATTTGAACTAGTTTCCAAGTAGTGACATACAGATACACACTTTCTCAGTAACAGCTAGGCAGTAGCAGTTCAGAAGAAACTCAGAAAATGTACAGAAAGAAAGATTACTAATGCTGTGGATGTACACAATTGTCTTAACAACATCAACATTGAGGAAGCACACACTTCATTACCAGGAAGATCTCAAAGAGTATGTGCATACTGAAAAACAAATTTATATTATAGACTGAAAATCACTTTTGGGGTTGCAAATTTTTGCTTCATTCACTAGGTATGATCCTTTTAGAATGATTCTGGTGATATTTGTGAACCCAGATTAACCATTTTTGGTCAAATTAATCAATGTCCTAAGAATGTCTGACCTCCTCCCCAAGCAAGCTTGCCATGCTGCACATCATCAGTGTGCTTGTTGGCATCAACAAACAGCAGATCCTGCAAAAAATCTGAAACAAGGATGACTGCTAGCATTCAGAAACAGGATCCAAACACATTAATGGTTTAAAAGAACACTATTTTAATATGACAGTCCAAAACATTTGCAAATTTTCAGGGTAAGCCACTTTTTCAAAACAAAACAAATATTGTACTTTTCTGGTTGTGGTTGGTTTGTGTTGAATGACTGGAGTCTTTGGAAGAATGTTAGCATGGGAGCTGAGGCCACATTCTTGGGCAAGCTGTTGCAGTCAACTGCAATGCCCAGGAAGCAAAAAAGCATTATGTTATAAGAAGATGTGTGTGTCAGGTCTTCTGCCTGTGGTTTGCTGTGTTGGTCAATATCTGTTGTTGGTGGCAGTCAGACCATGGCACTACTTGTAGAAATTTGCAAGCTTGGCACATTTGTGTCTGGATTGTAGGGATGGCCAGTCCAGTGCTTTCAGCATATATATATGTATATAAAACATTCACACTAAATCTCATGTTGTATCTATTCACAATCCATAAAAACACCTGTTTTGGTGACTGGTGTTATTTTTACTATTAATCTATTGAACCTTTTAACCTTTAAGGTTTAGAGGGTCAGAGTTGGCGTATATATATATATATATATATATATATATATATATATATATATATATATATATATATATATAATATAGGTCATTCTCCTGAAAACTGGACCAAAGAGGGTGCCGCTTTCCCGATAAAATAAAAATAAAAACATGAAACTTTTAAAACTACCACTATATTTCTGATGTAATGTGTCTGGAGAAATAAAGGAAATGCCACAATGGGTGAATTCATCATTATTTCTTGTGCTGTGAGCCTTTTTGGTAAAAATCGCAAAATTTTCATGGCCACCATTTGTGATATGGCTATGGGAAGGTTAGTTGATCACAAATATTTCCTTGGAATCGTTCATGATTGAATAAAAACAGGTTCCATGTGAAAGAAGGATGCTAGTTCTTACATACAAATGGTATTTATTGTGCGTTGCTTGCTACTAACAGCTCCAAACAAAGGAAAGATAATCAGTGTCTCGCACGTTACCGATGGTGTCTTCTGAGTGTGTATCACAATATTGTGGCTTGTTCACAACAAAAACTAAAGAACTTTCTTTTTTTTCATCAGCGTGCTAGATAACCACATTTTACCTTATTTTTAATGCTTGTTTGATGACATGAGAGTAGATACAAAATAAATTACAGTCATTTCTTCAGGTGTGGTTGACGTGGTGTCTTACAATGGTGTAACGTGCGGGCACACAAAATAATTATTTCTACTTGTACCATTGACTTTCGACCTACCCTAATGTACCAGTCCACATCAGCTGACTTGTGGCAGCAACGTTTGACCTCTTTTTGCGCTGTGTGTGGTGTATTATTTTACTAGAAAAGGGAAAGCACTGTGGTGTCTTCAGGGGTGAGGGATGTAACACTTGTGAAACATATTTGTTCCCAGTGTTTGTTTGCAATCTTTTGTAACCAAACTTGGTATTGTGGTGCACCACCATGAGCCGGAATGTCATGCGAAAAAATGGGATTCTATCTTCACGGTCAAGGTCACAGTGTGGGCTTATATAATCAAAATATGACAGTTTCTACTATATCTTTTATTAGTTCTAAACCAGTGAGTCTTTTGAGACCAAACTCAATTTGAATGTAATCATCATAAGCAAAGATGTGTCCAGTGAAAATGTTGGATTGCTGTGTTCAAGGTCAATGTCACAGCCAAGGTTAAAAGTTTCAGTTAATGTTAGTTTGGATGATATTTTATGCATCGCTGAACCATTTGTAACCAAACCCAGTATGTGAGACATCATTATAAGCCAGAGCGTCATATGCGAAAAATGGGTTTCTATCTTCAAGGTCAAGGTCACAGTAACTGAATTTCGGTTCATACAATCAGATATGACTATTTCTATTATATGTTCTGAACTGCTGATTTTTGGGGGGCGACCAACTTAGTTTGACAGTGTTATATGTTCTGTTATATGTTCTGAACTGCAGATTATTTGGGGCGACCAACTTAGTTTGACAGTGCATGTTCATAAGCTGGAATGTCTTGTGAAAAGGTTGCTTTGCTGTATTCAAGGTCAAGGTCACAGTGAAGGTTCTGAACTTCCAGTGAATGTTTGCCCGGACAATATCTCTGATCGGTCAACTTAGTATGGTGATGCATCATCATCAGCCAGAGTATCATTCAGAAATATCATTTTGCTATGTTCAAGGTCAAAGCCACAATCGTTTCTACTAGATCTTCAGAAATACTGAAACTTTTGCAATCCAAATTAGTTTGATGATACATCATCACAAGACAGGGTAAGACACCATGAAAAGATTTTCTTGCTTTTACACAGGGCGTAAGACAGGGAATGTGGCTTGGGTGACTGTGGACTAGATTGCTGCCACTCTTGGCTATCCCAATATCTTAAGCAGGGGTCAATACCGGTTCCAATCAAGAAAATGTGGAAAGAACATTGCTTTTGTAATGAATATATTTGTTTACTAAGTGTTTTGGTCAATGGTTCAAGTATATTCTTTTGTACTTGTGATGATGTCTACATAACATGTAAGACAGATTATAATTAAGTGCGATTGGTTATTAACTTTAGAAAGCAAGAAACAAATATCCCTCTGACATGTATATTTATATATAAAGTTCAGACCAAGTTAGTGCAATGCATCCCCCCCTCCTCAAAATTACTTGGGGGAGGGGGGGGAAGAAAAATAATAAGGAAAAGAAATGTGTAATCTATTTCGTGCATGTCTGTACTTTGAAGAAGACATTTTAAACCAAAATCGTTAAAGAGGCAGGACAGTTAAAACATTACTTTTTTTAAATGTCAGAAGCGACAGATATTCCTTTATTAATTAGGAAATATTGTATAATCAAAAAGGCAAGAGTCAAACTGGCCACTGAGCCGACTCTATTCATGCATTTCTGGTGTCTTCTGTAACACGCGAGACACTGACCTATGACGTAACATAATGCACAATTAACCAAGTTCCTGTCGCCCTGTCAGTTTATGTCTTATATTTATGTACACAAGAGATGTCAAGCTTTCCTTTCCAAATAATAGCATTAAAAAATTCACACTTTGAATTTTTACCCTCTATGTCACAATTTTGACCAGTTTTCAGGAGAATGACCCATATTATATATATATATATATATATATATATATATATATATATATATATATATATGTATTCAGGTGCAATTTTCAAGGGTCACAGCCATTACTGACTGTACCAGAGACTCCAACTGTGACACACCTGAGGATGAAATCTAGTCAGTGACACTGCCAGCCCTGTGACTGAAGGCACTGACCTGCATGTGCATGTGGTGCATAATTGTGCACTGTTGTTTCAGTGCATTTGGGTCAAATTGACTCCTTCAGCTCTAACCTTGAGACATTTCTTTTTAGAAAACAATTGACCTGCCATGTTTTTCACTCCGCACTGCTATCTGCCTCTGCCTCAAGTCCCAGTTTGTTATCTGTTTAAGCTGTCTGTAAATTAAGTTGTGTATAGTAAATATACTCATGTGTGCGGGTGCGTGTGTGTATCATGTGTTTGTATACATGCACTTAGAATAGTCTTTCTGCACAAGATTACGCGTTGTATAAATATTCTTATTATTATTATATGATCCAGGTGATGCACGAGTCAGATGTCTAATGGATCAGAGATGCATATAGGTACCTTAATTCTTATATTGTATATTATGTATTTTTACCCCAAGATTTGTTTTTGTTGTTGTTACACCCAGCCCTGCCCTCCACCCCTCCCCAGTCAGACAGACTTGCTGCTGAGGTCTTCACTGACTGGTGATTACTGTGGGGGGAGGGGGGGGGGGGGGCGGGAGATAATGGAAGTGAAGTGTTGTGAGGTTGTGTGTGTTTGTGTATGTGCCTGTGTGCATGCAGCAGTGTGGGCTAGAGTGAGATATATGTAATGCGTTATTAAATTAGTTTTATTGTTGTAATGTTTCATGTATATTGCTTTGAGTGTCACATGTGTATCATTGAAGGATTTGGCATGTGAGAAATGCATAAATTACTATTAGGAATGCCACTTCTTTGAGTCATTAAAATTAAAATATCAACTCCTTGTCTGAAGTTCACTTGAATCTTAAGAACTAGTCAAATCTTTGCCTTGAAATTTATTGTGCACACTTTCAAATTTAATGTATTTGCATTTATAAGTTGTGGCAAGCAGGTGTTCATTTATAACGTCCTGTGGATGGATACAGGAAAACAGATAAAAACTGTATTAACTTGATGTTTTCTACATTCTGCTGGATTTGACAGGTGTTGAACACTGGAGTGTGTGATGTCAGAGGCAGAAGTACCCCTGCGTCCTGGCCTCTACATTGGGGGTCTGCGCAGTGACCTTCACCGTGGCAAGCTTGCAGGACTCCTCTGTACTCTTTTGTGGAGATTTCAGGTTTGCACACACACACACACACACACACACACACACACACACACACACACACACACAAATGCATGCACACACACACACACACACACACACACACACACACACACACACACACACACACACACACACACACACACACACACATGAATTATTCCATTAGTTTGACTGATTCTAGCCCAGAGTAAGTTTTGAAGATTAACTGATAACTTGAAGAGGTAAATGATTTTGTCCACATGCTTGCATGAAGTTGAGTGCCTTGTGGCACCGAGTCAAATGAAAGACAAGTTTGTTGCATTATGCACTTCATCCAGTGTTTCATATAGAGCATTTTATTGATGTTGATGAAAAGTGGGTAATGTTACAAACAAGGAAGACACAAACAAGTTTTTTTGCCTTTGAAGACATTGAAAATGCAGTTTTAAACTGAAAACCTTTCAGAGCCCATCTGACAGCAACCACCCCCAATTTTGGAATAATGCATCATTTTACTTAAGCCCCAGTCACACCGGAGCATACAATTGTTTGGTCGCATGATTGTTTGTGATTTGGCCAGGCTATAACTAGTCTCTAAGTTTTTCTACAACCTGCAATTGCAGTCACATGCTACGATTGCTTTTACAACTGGTAATACAGCGATCCCATAGATTAATCGCAAGAGAAGTCATAGGTAGTCGCACAACCAGTCACAGATCACTATGACTGATTGTACAACCAAACACAGATCACCATGACTGGTTGCACGACAAAACGCAGATTGCCATGACTGGTTGCATGACCAATCACAGCTTTCTGGGGGTGGCATGGCCTCTGCTGGGGGTTGCATGCACAACCAGTCACAGATCACTATGACTGATTGTACAACCAAACACAGATCACCATGACTGGTTGCACGACAAAACGCAGATTGCCATGACTGGTTGCATGACCAATCACAGCTTTCTGGGGGTGGCATGGCCTCTGCTGGGGGTTGCACAGCCTCTTCTGGCGTGTCCTCTTCAGGAGGAGCCAGGTGGATATCTACATGTATATTCACTTGCCTTTCAGCAGCTACTTCTTCTGCATCTGGATGTGACCTCTTCATTTTCCCCTTGCCTTTCTTGGATGGCATTTCTTCAGCACTGCTCTGTCAGGAAGTTGAAAGAATATTGATACTGATGCTTGAGTGAGCGCCTTTTTATATGTGAGGGAAGACCAGTTGTAAGGTCATGCAACTGGTCATGACCGGTTGCAGTTGGTTGCACTACTGGTCGTGACATCATGTGACCTGTCGCATGACCAATTGTGCAACTGGTCTAGCCATGACCATTCGTAGATCGCCACAACTGGTGGCACGACTGGTCGTACAACCATATACAACCCATCTGTGACCTCCAGTGATTTGGAATCGTTGAGCCCGAGTTTTGAACATGACCGTCAACCTTGCCGCAACTGATTTGCCTCTAGCAATTACCCATGACTTCTTCGACCAGTCATATGCTCTTTCTGCGATTCCCCTACAATTCCCTCCTCTCTCGGTTGTACCTAGCTTGTAACCTGGTTGCAAACCTGGTGTGACTGGGGCTTTAGATGAAAATATAAGCAACAAAATGCACACACACACACACACACACACACACACACCACACACACACACACACACACACATGCACCAACCAACCAACCTACCCCCACCTACATACACACACACACACAAACACACACGCATGCACACCACACCACACCACACACACAATAATAACAATAACAGTGAGTCTTGTAACACACCACACCCCATCCAAAAGAGACAGTTCAAGGTGCAGAGGCAGTATGGGCAATGGGAAGAAGGACAAAGTAACATATTACACACAACCAGAAAAGTATAGCAACATTTAAACCTGCATACACACAACCAGTAAACTCCTGCCCCCACCCCCCTACTCCTACTCCACCCATCACCATTGGACAGCTGGGAAAGATCACTTCGGAAACAAGAATAACTCGAAGGCTGGTATAGTTGATGTATTGCAAAGTGACAGGTGGAGAGAATTCCATTTGGCCAGTCTTGTGAATGCAAAAGCTTGCTGGCCAGTGGTTGACAGTCTGATGTGTGGGATTTGGAAGGTCTGGGCATTACACATGCATGCACTCATGCCTTTCTCACAAACTCACATCATATATTAATTATGAATAAAGGTATTAAACAAAATTAAATTAAAAAAGTATAAAAGGTACTTAAAGTCATATTACTGTTATGACTATGTCCTAATAGTTTTCCCAGTCAGTCATTAATATATCAGCTCATTTTATCACTTATCACAGAAATTACATAATACAACAGTACTTGATGAAGCACACATTCATATTCACCGCTTAATAAAACAATATAAATTAAATACATACATATTTTCACTCACAATGGTAGCCATCTCAATCACAAAATGCTGTCACACACTTGATTTAGCTTAAGTGAAAACAACAACAACAAACATGCACACGCATGCACACATGCATGCATGCACGCACACACACACACACACACACACACACACACACACACACACACACACACACACACCACACACACACACACACACACACACACACACACACACACACACACACACACACACATACATGTATACACATTTGTTATTATTATTGAGTCAAAAACTTCTTGTTGACCAGTCAGATATTACATGCTTATCCGTAGCAATAAACTTGCACTTCAGTTTATCTCAGTTTCAGGCTTGAAATCACCGTCCTTGTTGGCAAATATTTCACCAAGTGTTTGCCTGATGTTGAGGCATGATATCTTGCCTAGTACACTTGTAAAAACAAAAATACATAAAAATCATCAAACTCATCCAACTGCTGTCAAAATGTGTATGTTGGCGGCACCCTGATCTAGAAGGAAATGTAGGGGCATTTCAGGTGTCTTTGTGTTGTAGGTGCAGCTGCCCAAGCACAATGTCCACATTGGCTGTGCCAGAAAAACCTTTGCCATCATTGATCTGCCGGATGAATCAACCAGCATATATCTTCTGTCAGAGCTGTCTTCCCTGGAGAATGTGCAGAATGTGTTTGACCTCAGCACCATTACCAACAACCCCTATGATTTTCGAGTAGGTCCTAAGCTAACTGATGGCTCTAAGAGACATCGGTCAAGGTCTCGGGGCAAGAGAAAAAACCTAGCAGCAGATGCGGCATCAAGTGCAGCAGCAAATTCCACTTCTGACCACATGATCAACGCTGCAGGAGGAATGTCCACCAAGTCCTCGCAAGCACCCACCAAAAGGCCAACAGGAGACTCACCATGGCTCAACAAATCTGTAAATGGTAAAAAAATGAATGCAAACAAATCTGGGTCAGGCCAGCAGACCGAGGAAGATATCTCAACATCACAGTCAGAGTCTGAAGTGGAGTCCAATGATGGTTCACCAAGCCAGTCAGTTTCCAAGGTGTATTCAAACAGTTCAGTGTCTTCTAAGGAATCTGATGACAGACTTCACAATGTCACTCGGCGAAGTCTTGCCAACATGAGCTCAGGGCTTCAGGCTGGGGGAGTCCGCAGGCTGGTGCAGGAATTTAACAGTGACCATGTGGCCAGATCAGCATCTGACCGCAACGTGTATTTTCCCATAGCCAAAAAGAGTGCAACCACATCTACAACAGGTTTGTCATTGATGTAGATTTGTGTGTTGCATATATGCATTGTTTATAGATATGCAAAGTAGCTTCTTCTTTGAGTCCTATGATTGTTGTCATGGACTGATCATGTGACGGTTAATCTTTACTCTCTCAAAATACATCAGTAGACATTGTGTTTATTTCTACCTTTCTTTTGCCTTTTATATAGGTGGAGAGAAAAAAAGGTCCTTCCTTCTTTGCTTTTTATGATTACTAGCAGCTTACATTAGTGAGTATTTTAAGGGGGTCCATGGGACTCCCTGATACCACTTTCAGAGGGTCCCTTGGTAATTTTAAATGGTCACATCTAACATAAAACCGCAGGTGTGCAGAAGTATCGCTTTTGGTTATGCACTTTCAGTGCAGGGGCTTATGTTCATATTTTCTTCATGAAGTGTCATTATCAACAGACAAGGGAGTGAATTAGTGTTCGAAAGACATCGCACATAAACACAACAACAAAAACCTGAATGGCCTACGGTAACTCTCACCTGGCATGTGAGTAAATACAGTCCTTTGAGCATGTACCTATGGTGGAGTTTATGTACCTTGTATTTACTCACGTGCCAGGTGAGAGTTACCATGGGTGACTCAGGTCTTTGTTGTTGTGTTTGTGATGGAGTTTGATTATCCTCTGGTGACCCTCTGCAGTTGACAGGACAACCTGACAACTGTTAGGTTGTCAGTTACTGATTAACTCTCTTTTCCCCTTCTCTCTCCCTCCTTCCTTTTCACATCCCTTTACCAGATTATTAAACATTTTGTGACATGTTGACAGGTTTACCGATGCCAGGCCAGGTGTCAGTAACCACTTCTACACCTGGCACAGGGACAGGCATGGCTATAGGGTTCTACCGCCTGGGGGAGACAGTAGGCCGTGAGTCACGTCACAGTGAGTTCAAGCAGGGGGGGATGGCACACAAAGACCGCACCTGGCTGCAGGAAACCGTTGGGAAGTATGTCTGTGGGTTCCTCAACAGTTCAGAGGGAGGGACACTGTACATTGGTGTTAATGATAGAGGTAAATTTGTGGCAGTCTTTGATGAATTCATAATTGCGTGCATGCGTGTGTTTGTGCATGCTGATGTGTGTGTATATGTATGCAGATGTTTGGGTGTGTGTGTTTCATTGCTTGTTTCTTCCTATTAATGGATGGGTGGTTAGGGAACCTGATGCTGCCTTTTCTTTATTTGTTCAGAAAGGATATGATCCCAATCCCACAAGGAATTCAGTGCAAGATAAACACTCTCTGCTATAAATGTATTACGTGCAATGCTCCGTCTTATCTCTATGACTGTCTTCAACATTGCATGCCTGCCCATACTCTCCATTCTGTTTCTGATACTTTCAGCCTTCAGATTCTTTGTACCAGACTTTCTACTGTTGGTTCCCATGCTTTTTCTGTCTTTGGTCCTTTTACTGGAAATGACCTTTCCCTTCCTTTCTGACAGAAACCCTCTCTGGACTCCTTCAGATTTAACCTGAAGATATTTCTTTTTCCAAAACAATAAACCTGCCTTGTTTTCCACTCCACACTGCTATCTTCCTCTGCCTCAAGTCCCTTTTTGTTACAGGTAGGAGTTGTCTGTGAAATAAGTTGTATGAAGTTAATATACTTGTGTGTGTTGGTGCCTGTTTGTATGTGTGTGCATGTATGTGCTTAGAATAGTCTCTGTGGACAAGGTTTTACACTATATAAAGGCTTTTATTGTTATTATTTGACCACTTGGAATACAGTATCTTGGGGGGTAATTTAGACTTACTCCTGATATCTCAACAAGTGATTTTTTTTAATACATATTATGCTTTAGTGTTGCTAATGATTTTTTTCAATTTCTTCCAGGGATTGTGACAGGATTTTCCTGCCCACAGTCAAAGGAGGACCACTACAGATTGTTGATTGATGAGGCATTAAAGAGCATAGAACCACCTATCTTTACAGATGCCTACACTGTGTGCTTCAAGCCCATAATGGAGGACACCGGCCGACTTTCAGGTAACTCTGTCCCTATGTCTTTGTCTCTGTCTGCCTTCTTTTCTTTCTCTGTCTGCCTTCTTTCTGGCTGGCTGTCTCTCTTCTCTGTCTGCCTTTCTTTCTCTGTCTCTTGCTCTCTGTCTCTTTCTTGTGCCAGTTTGCTACACTCTGTTTCTGCTAGATTCCATGAGCATGTTTTTCAGATTTGGAGCCGATATCTACACAAACAGATATGGACAGTGACTGACCTTATGCTAGAGAGGAATTAAATGGCATCCTGGTTCCCTTAAATCTTGATTTTGAAAGTTGCCAAGCCACATTTCGCTGATTTTATATTTTCTCTCATGATGGCCAAATTACATGTTCCAGTATTATTTGCATGGTATACTGTTTTCTGCTGTTTTCTTGTTCCTTCAGAAATGTGCTTGAAATTGGCTGCAGAAATTCAAAACATCTCAAAAATCTGAAACAGAACAAGGCCCAGAGCACTTGTGCAGAATCAACAAACAAGGGAGTTAATTAGTGCTAAAAATATGTAACACAAGTACAACAAAGAGGATGTACCTCTGGTGGAGTTTATGTACCTTGCATTTACCTGCATGCCAGGTGAGAGTTACCATAAGCAAATCAGATCTGTGTTGTTGTACTTGTGTTAAGTATTTTGAACGCTAATTAACTCCCTTGTTTGTTGATTCAAAACATCTCAGTTTTTGTATCTTCTGAACATGCTTAACTTTCAATGCAGCTCTCTCAGCTCAGAATAAATTTATGATTTTTGAAAATTGTTTACATTCCCCTCTTTATCCTGAGGCAGACAGTGATGGAATGCTTGATACTGAGGAACACATGTGTAATGATTGCCAGACACTTTATGAAATTGGCCTTGTGGGGGGGAGGGGGGTAGTTGTGAGATTGTTACTGATTTGCTGAAGTATTAAAAGGAAGAATTCTTGCAACATATATTGCAAGTAGTTCAGTTGTGCGATGTTCTCAGAAGAGAATAATGGCTTATTTAATGGTATTTTCATCATCTTCTTCTGCTTCCGTTAATGACCATCAGCCACAAAGCTGGCCATTACTGTCATTTTTAGTGCATGCTGGGTTATTTAGTTTTTTCTATAGTCCACCAAACTCTGATATGGACTAAAGGATCTTTAACGTATGTATGTGACCTCAGTTTATAGTCTCATCTGAAGGATTTTTGTGGAGTCTGCACAGAATTTGACTCCAGAGAAATCTCAGGATGGGTGCAAAGCCTAGCACATAACAGTCACCCATCCATTTGGTGACCACGCTCAATTGTGCTTAACTCTGGCTTTTGAGAGCAAGTGCTCTTGCTCTGCGCCACTGACTCTCCTGAGTCTTATGCTCTTTAGCTTATTTAAACATTTTCTGTTTTTATAGAAACACAGTGTGTGTTGGAGATAGAAGTGAAGGGGGTGAAGCGACAGAAACATCTGTACGATTTCCATGGCAATGCCTTTCTGAGGCGTGATGGAAGTCTGCAAGGACCACTCAAAGCTCGGCAGGTGCAAGAATGGACCAGGATGGTGAGGGTCATTGTCTTATTCTGCTCAGACCAGGATGGTGAGGGTCATTATCTCATTCTGGTCAGGCCTGGAGGGTGAGGATCATTATTTCATCCTGGTCAGACCAGGAGGGTTAGATCATCTCATTCTGGTTGGACCAGGAGGATGAGGATCATTATCTCATTCTGGCTGGACCAGGAGGGTGAAATCTTCTCATTCTGGTCAGACCAGTATGATTGGTGGGACCTGCCACAAATATCATTTTTTGTCACGACAAAACACGTGTTTGTCGTGACAAAAGTATGCTAGTTGTGACAAAACGTTTGTCATGACAAACATATTTTTGTCATGACTAAACTTTTGTTGCAACAACAACAAACATAATTTTGTTGTGACCAAACTTTTGTCACGACAAGCTTATTTTTGTTATGACAAACACGTGTTTGTCGTGACAAAACACATTGTCATGACAAAAGTATGCTTGTTGCAACAAACGTTTGTCGTGACAGGCATAAAAAATTATGACAAACGTTTTGCCGTGACAAATATTTTGTCACAACAAACATAATTTTGTTGTGACAAAAGTTTTGTTGCAGCAAGAATACTTTAGTTGCAACAAAAGACATGTTTTGTTGTGACAAACACGTGTTTGTCGTGACAAGCATGAGTTTGTCACAACAAAACTTTCGTCACAAAAAAAGTGATACTTGTGGCAGCTCCCACCAATGATATACCTGGAGGATGAGAATCATTATTTCATTTTGGTCAGGCCAGGAGGATGAGATCATCTTGTTTTGGTCAGATCAAGAGGATAAGATCATCTCAATCTGGGCAGACCAGGAGGAGAGATGATATTCTGGTCAGATTAGGAAAATGAGATCATCTCATTCTGGTCAGACCAGGAGGATAAGATTATCTCATTCTGGTCAGATCAGGAGGGTGTTTCTCATTCTAGTCAGACCTTCAGGGTGAGAAGAGGATCATTATTTCATTCTGGTCAGACCAGGAGGGTGAGATCAATGTTCTGGTCAGGCCAGCAGGGTGAGATCATCATTCTGGTCAGAAGAGGAGTGTGAGGTGAGGACCATTATTTCATTCTGATCAGACCAGAGGACAAGATCACAATTCTGGTCAGGCCAGGAAGGCTCATTATGTAATTTTGGTCAGACCAAGGAGGTGATTGAGATCATCTCATTGTGTGTCTGGTCAGACCAGGATGGTGAGGATCATTATCTCATTATGGTGGTAAGCATGACTGACATAGTAAGTACATGATAATATGACTGGCTTGGTTAATATGACTGGCTTGGTAGGTAAGTAATTTGGAATCAGCCTGCTTGAGTGACATCTATATGAGTGACACATGCATAAGCAACTCTGAGTGATACCCAAGTAAGTGACAACTGTAACAGAAATCATAGCCCATCTGAGGGAGGTCTCACTCAGCAACACTACACAGATAGAAGTACCTCCATTTGGACCAGCATCTGTCTCATTTTTCGGAGCAGTGCAAGCAGGACGACTCGACAGATGAGACAGATGCTGGTCCAAATGTCTTCTCCTCCATTTCTGTGCAAACAGATGACTTTCTTTGAAAGTCGACTGATGTGACAATGGGATGGGAGGGTGCGGTGCTCAAGGCAACTTCTCAATCAGTACTTCATACTGGCTTACTTGCTCTTAGTGCTGACTTGTTAGATAAATCTGTGGTGTAAACAATTGAGTGTGTGGTTGCCTGTGTGTGCCAAAATGAAAATAATGAAATGAAAGGGAAACAGAAGTAATGTAATGTAGCTTCTGAGAGAGAAAGAATTATTTATAAATATATAACAGAGTTACACATAGCAGAGGTAACTACATAGCTTCACGAGGGGCATTGGCATCACTGAGCAGGACCTCACTCAGGTTGTAGCTCAAGCAGATGTTTATCGCACACATGGATGTCACTCATACAGGCCATACCTAGTAACATGACAGGCTTGATAGGTAGGTTATTCAGTACAAGATACACTCTCTGCTATAAATGTATCACATGCCCTGCTCTGTTGTATCTCTGTGACTGTCTTCAGTTTTGCACACCTCCCATACTCTCCACTCTGCTTCTAACGATCAGCCTCAGTGACTGTCTTCAACTTTACACACCTCCCATACTCTCCACTCTGCTTCTAACGATCAGCCTCAGTGACTGTCTTCAACTTTACACACCTCCCATACTCTCCACTCTGCTTCTAACGATCAGCCTCAGTGACTGTCTTCAACTTTACACACCTCCCATACTCTCCACTCTGCTTCTAACGATCAGCTTCAGTGACTGTCTTCAACTTTACACACCTCTCATACTCTCCACTCTGCTTCTAACGATCAGCCTCGGTGACTGTCTTCAACTTTACACACCTCTCATACTCTCCACTCTGCTTCTAAAAAATCTAACGATCAGCCTCAGTGACTGTCTTCAACTTTACACATCTCTCATACTCTCCACTCTGCTTCTAACGATCAGCCTCCAGATCGTTCCCACACCTTTTCTGTCTTCAGCCCCTCTACATGGAATGAAACAAGATTTTGCATGTTAGGTGGATGAGTGGTGGTAGTTGCTTGCATGGTTGATCTAATTCATTTGGTTGATTGTATTCATGGTGTGATGGTTTGGTTTTATGTGTGGTGGCTGGTTGTACGTGTGGATCTGTCAAGTTATTTGGATCATTGGATTGCTGCATGGATGGTTACATGGTTGATGAACTGGGTAGGTAGGTTGTTTACATGGTGGTTTGTGTAAACGTGACTGCCCAGTGCCATTGTGGATTAGAGGTTTCAATATGTGCATGATAGTTGAACAAGATCAGGTTATTATTTTTTTGTACATATAATTTTTGTGGCTGTTCTTTCACAGCAACTGGAACGTGAAAACTCAGGCACCCTGTTAAAGTCTCAACTACATGAAATGACAGCTAAACTGGAGAAGGAGCAGGAAAAGAATGCCAGCATGCAGGAAAGGTTGACAGAGCTGGAAGGCTACATCAATGAGGTCAAACTAGAGAGAAAGCGATCCAAAATTTGCATCATAATGTGACCTGTTTTCTCCTTGTGTGGTAAAAAAACCCTGTGCATTCATGTGTGTCATGTGGATGTGTATGTGGGTGGTGTTGGGGGTAGGGGTGGATAAGAGAGTTTTTTTTTGTGGGGGGGGGGGGGGGGGGGGTCTTCTCCATTTGCATGGCATTTTAATGGGAATTGAGTTTTCAATTGCGTAGAAGTTGGAATAATAATTATTCATCACCATGTGTGATGATGTTTTTTCACACATGAAAAAATGTGAATGTCAATCAGTACACACAATGATCAGTGTTAGGCCTTCAAGCCAGACATGACAGAAACTCTGTTGCAATCCATTTTGCCTTCTCTTTTAAGACTGTTCAAGGGAGTCATTGTGTTTTGCCATTTTGAATGTAATCTGTGAAATGATTTTGCAGTGGTCGTTTTTTTAAATTAAATTAGTATTATTATTTGTGTCACTTGTTTTAAAGTTACCTTTTATTTCGGTCAGTTTTTAAAGGAAGCAGCAAGTTAGTTTTACAAGTTAAACTGACCCATCTTATCAAGAAAAAAGCATTAATCAACTACCCTTTTATCATCCATGCCGAGTTCAGCTTGAAATACTTTTTAAAATATGCCTTTGGTCAACACCTTTGCCATGTTTTTGCACCTTGTGATGTCTGAACACAATCCTGTAGCAGTGTGACCCTCAGAGACTTGCAGCTTTATGTGTGCAAACAAATTATTGTCCATATAAATTATTGTTACTGGCCTGAACGTAAGCCATCAGTTGGTAGCGGACTGGATCTGATGGACCATTTTGTTACAATTTTGAGTCCTGCTGAAAAACTGGCAGAAAACTGGAGAGAATCTCTGATGTGTGCATGTGTACCCACGCCTGCATGCATTCATGTGCAAACACAAATGCAGATATATGCACTGAAAAGACCTTTAAATATCCAGAAAGATCCAAATTAGGGTTGTTGAAAAAAGAAAAGAAAAAAATCCTGTGTACAGGAGAATATGCACAGCATTGTGATAGCTGCATTTGGGGGGGGGGCGGGGGGGGGGGGGGGGGATACAAATCCAATAATACAAACTCAAAGCAATATGCTGAAAGAACTTCCAGATGCTGTCTTTTTTTCTTCTTTTTTTAAAACCGTGCTTCATTTGTCATCAGACTTCCCTTTCAGCCGCATCAGGGGAGTGGGGATACAAATCCAGTAATACAAACTCAAAGCAGTATGCTGAAAGAACTTCCAGATGCTGTTGTTGTTTTTAATTTTAAAACAGTGCTTCATTTGTCATCAGACTTCCCTTTCAGCATGTTGGTGAGGCACATGTGCTTACCATCATGCCAGTGTGTGCATTAGGGCTTTCTTTGGAACTGAGTAATTATAAACAATAAAGTGAGACTTACCAAGTAAGGTGAAGCTGTTTGTAGGTTCTTACAAATTTATTGTAGACCAGAACAGAGTGCACTTGAGAAACGTGCACGACCACTCCCGTCAGACTTAAAAGCCCGAATACACACGGCCACAAGCTAGTGTCAAGTGAAGCGGATTCTTAAAAAAAAAAGATTTTTCCTCTTTTTTTTGGGGGGGGGGGGGGGGGGGGTATTTTTAGAGATAGGCCAGCATGTGCGGGTGGGCAAATGCACTCTGTTCCATCCAATAAATTCGTATGAATCTACAAACAGCTTCACCTTACTTGGTAAGCTCGCTTTATTGTTTATAATTCTTATTCATTTCCTGTATCCCTCCACTCTGTGAGTGCACTTGAGATTTGAGAGCAACAGTGTGTGTGAGGGAAACATTGAGTCTGTGCCAGACCAGGCATGCATGACTTGAGAAGAACTATTTCTTCTTACCTTATTTCTTGGTAAGATATCTTGTCATGATGGCTTGACCAAAGTTTTTCTCTGTGTCAGTCGTTTTTTGGTAGAACTTGGTGAACGTAGATGCATTTTGTCCATCCTGTTGCACCCATGATAACGTTGATTGGAGTGCCACAGTCTTTAGCCGCCGACGTACTGGCTGACCATGTGCTAGTGTCCACGCCAGCTCGTGCCAGTGTCTCTTTCAGCCACCGAGAAATGGTACAGATTTGGGCAGTCTCCCCTCAGCTTGCGCGTTAGGTTCAGGTATTCTTGTAACACACGGACCACGCACAGATTCGTTGGTTTTAAAGCTGTACAGTTCGATTGGGGCTTGATGTGTTCCTCCCCGAGAGTGCTTTAGCAAGCTGTTCACATGAAATGTGCACTTAGAGTCAGTCAGCTGCATAGCGGGAGTAATCTGCAATGCCTGTATTGTCTGACAGCGTTGTCCTGATAATAGAGCAATAAGCATGCACAGTTTGTAAGTCAACTCTTTAAGAGTTAATTTCTCTGTTGAAATCCATGTTTCCAATTCCTTCAAAACAATATTTACATCCCAAGTGTTCTTGTATCTAGGAAGCGCCGGTTTCTTCTCAAATTATACACCTTTCATCAGTCTTTTTACAAGTTCGTTACTTCCAAACGCCGCCCCGTCATGTCCAAAGACAACTGCTGAGTGCTGAGCGTGCTGTGCAGACGGCACTGTAGGAAATACCACGTTTCGCTAGCTGGGTTAGGAAGTTTATGGCAGTGGTCAGAGGTTGTGAAAACTGGTCCACTTTCTTTTCACGTGCATACCGCACCCACTGTCTGACGTAGACATCATACATTTGTTGAGTGGATTCACGCCAGGATGACATGACGAACTCGGTTGCATCCTCAGAAAGTCCTTGATTTCTGAATCTGTCCCTGACACTTTGCATACAAGTAGCGCTAATTTTTTGCGTAGTGGATGTTTCTGATTTTTTGTTGCAAGGCTGGACTTGGCAGCTCTTCCCTGGTCTTCCCAGTCGCACTGGTCTTGCTGTCAGCATGTTCATAAGCATAGGCCAGAAGGCTTGGTTTTTCCACAGCGGTGCTACGACTATTCCTGTTGCTCTCTCTTTCCTGATCTTTCTCAAAACTCGAGGAAGAATGCTTAAAGGTGGAAAACAATAGAACGTAAGGTCACCCCAGTGTAACGAGAATGCGTCCACAGCGGCCTCGCTCCGGGGTCAGGGATATAAGACACATACAAAGGAAATTGTGCGTTTGTCCTTGAAGCAAACAAATCAACTGTTGGCTGTATTTCTAGGACTGTTAGCGCTTCCTTCAACAGCTGACTGTTCAATTTCAATTCTGTGTCTAGGTGCAGATCACGCTTCCACATTGGCGACTCCCGGAATGTGGGCTGCATTCAGCCATAGCTTTCTCTCAGCGCACCATTTCCAAAGGGTGCAGGTTAGGTCATTCAGTACAACTGATTTTGATCCCACTTTATTCAGACAGCTTACCGTATGATGTTGTCTGTCATGATTCTAATGTGTGAATCAGTCACCTGATTCAAAAGCGCCTTTAACCCCAGAAAAACAGCCAGTAGTTCAAGGTAATTGATGTGGTACCGTTCTTCCTCTTCAGTCCAGAGTCCCTTTGTTTGCCGTTTTCTGTGCCAGCAATCAAGGCTCCCCAGCCCGTCAGTGAGCTGTCTGTTTTCATCGCACGGTAATGGTACGATTTGGTCTGTAAATGGCGACGCTTTGCTCTTCAATGTTTTCTACCCACCATCGCAGTTCATTTTTTTATTCCTCTGAGACCAACATCTTCCTTTCCCAGTTCCCTTTGTTTTCTGACAGAGCTCTGTTTTTGTCTTTTTCTAGGACTCTGTAGTAAAGAGGACCCAGCGGCACTGCCACAAAGCTAGCAACCATCAGGCCAATGCAGGAGGCCACTGTTCTGATTTTTTCCTGTTTTCTCGAGAAGACAGGCACAAACATTCAGCAGTTTCTGTTTTCTTTCATGTGTTAGCATAATGGTCATGGTTTGCGAATTGATTACAAACCCCAAGTAGGTTATTTTTGGGCGGGGGCATAAGCTGGGATTTCTCATGGATAGTAAAGCCCAAAGAATCAAAGGCTTCTACAGTGTCTACCACACTTTCATAAATTTCTGCTTTTGTATGACCAATCAGCAGACTGTCATCTATAAACGAAGTGATGACGTGGCCCAGATCGTGCATGTGCGCAAGTCAAGTATGGGTTTTGTTAGCTTTGTAAACTTCCTTGGTACAGGCAGCCCATTGCTGCTGCCTGGAAACAGTACAGGGTGTCTCTCCAGTAGAATTTCAAATATTTTCGAAACTCGGTGTGAATTTCTATGGAGTAGTAAGCATCTCTAAGTCAACAGAAGCAAAGTAGCAGTATTTTGTTGTCAGCTGTAGTGCTGTTTGCACCGTTTCCATTTTGAATTTTTGATATTCCACTTGTTGATTCAGATCTTTTAAGTTTAAGATCATTCTTTGCGATCCATCCTTCTTTTCTCTCACGAATATTGGAGAGATAACTTGTCCTGTTTCTGGGCAGAATTTCTGTATAACCTTTTTCTTCTGCGGCAATTTTTCTATTTCTTCTTTTCAATTTCTGAAAAATATCTTTGCTCTTTCTGACTGCACGTCACAGGGTTTCCATCAAACTTTTTTTCAAACCCTTAACAGTTTTCAGCACCTCTGGGTCTGACGTCATTCGCTTCCAATTATTCAATTTTGTCTTAATTTGGCCTGCTTGAAACCCTTCATGCTTTGCTCGTAAGTATGTTTCAGAGCAGGTTTGTAATTTTCCATGTCACTCACTCGGTTTTTATGACCGCTGCGAAAGGCTGGCATTCCCAGTGTCTGGTTTTGTTGACCCCTTGGTGACCTGCACCCTTCTTGCCCTGGGTCTAAGGTCTCCTCACACTCCAAGCACTGGTTTACGACATCCTTCGTGCCGGAAAGCAATGCTCGGAGTGTGGGGTCTTCTGTTGCTGTAGCTGCCGCCCTGTTTCCAATGGTTGGTGGCCTAAAAAAAGCGCCAGCGTTTGAATTTCCGCGGTGCCACTGGCTTTGCCCTCTTCTGCTGGCCTGACCCCTCATGTCCTGGCCCAGTTTGCGAGTTTCCCGCGCCTCTTTCAGACTCTTGTGGAACTCACTGCCCTCGGGGTAGAGCCACTCTGATGACATGGGAACGTGCGTTGCACAAATTCCCGCGCTTTTGGGGGTAAGGTGGGGTCGGTGCATGTCCCTTCTTTTCTGGGACAAGTCTTTGCAGGCGTGGCCTGTCAGTGCTAGTGCGTCCGCCAGGTTGGCAGTGCATTCCGTAGTTTTCTGCTTTAACTGCGCTGTTGTGTCTGGCGTTGGCTTGGTAACGTCCAGCGTGCTGAAGGAGTCGTGCAATTTAAGAAGTCGGTCAGTGCAACAGGTTATGGCCACTGCCGCCTTGGTGAGACTGAGCTGCGTGTTTCGCATTCTCACGTCCGCTTTTCTCGCAAATGGGGTAATAGCGCTGAAGACTTCCTGGTTTGTCTTCGGCACTCCCATGCTTTTGCAGCAGTTAGCTGGAATTCGGTGAGCTGTCAGTTTTTCCTTTATCTTTCTGTCCGGCAGTTTGTTTCCAAAACGACTGCTAGCCCGTCGGAAACCGGTGGTCCCCAATCTTCATCACTGTCAAAGGAAGCTGCCATGTCATGAAAGATATCTTCCCCTCCTTCATTCGTTCCCTGTCTTTGACAGTCTGTCTGCACGGTGTGGTCTGGGGAGGGTTTTCGGTGTCAACATCCATAGCGGTGCTACATGATGGTTTGGGACGTTTGTTATTGTCAAGCTGAAGGTCGGCTTTTCTTCACACGGCACAGCACAGTGCGGGCGCTGCTGACGGTTCGATGGCTAAGCGCAAACTGACGGGAGTGGTCACGTGCGTTTCTCAAGTACACTCAGAGTGGAGGATACAGAAAATGAGTAAGAATTATGAATGAATCATGTGTGTATGTTTATTCTAGGTGGATTTCTTCATGTGTATATTTAACACAACTTTACATGATCAGATTGAAGTGAATGTTTCTATTATGGCATCAAAGACGGGAATAGAAAAAGGGAAGAACGTCATCAATTCAGTATGTTTCCAGAAACAGTATCATTTTCTCTATGTCAGAGTGTTGGACACACTGCTTACTTACTAGCACGCTTATTCTTTGTCTTGCATGGCTTAACATATGTTAAACATACCATCATTGACCAATTAAAACTACGTAACTCAACTCCCCCCCCCTCCCCCCCCTCCCCCCCCCCTTTTCCCCCCCATTAAAAGTAATTTAGGTATTGAAAATGACTGCATGTTTTTCAGACTTTTTTTCCCCATACTCCTTGTGTCACACACGAATTTGCATTTACTGTTGACATGTTCTTCTGTTTTTCTCTTATGAACCAAGCAGCTGACAGAACATCTCAACCATTGTGGTCATCAGTCCAAGTTCAGAGGAGACTGAAGAAACATCACAGTTTGTTGCACTGACAGACAGTCTTGCAGAATATTTACAGAACTGCAAAGTTGCACTAGCTGTGTCTGTACTTTTGCCGTAGGCATTGCTGAATAATTCAGTGAAAACTCGGCTGTAAAGATCTGTGTCTCAACATTTTGCCCATGACAGAACCTGAGTCTGTGTATTGGTCAGTGTAAAATCTCCAGCTGTGTTAAAATTAATTACATTTGTTACTTGTTTAATGGTGAGTTGTGTGTGTTCTGTGAGAACCAAGACCCCAGGTGGGTAGTATACTTAATATGCACTGTTACCACTGAAATGGTTTTGCTGGGCAACCATGTGAGGGGGGGGGGGGGGGAGGGATATTTGGAAACTGTATAAAAATGGTTTGTTTTAGATCAGATTTACAATTTTGTGTAACTGCATTGAAATGACATCACATTATTTTACATTATTTTATCATCCACAGCCCAAGTTCTAACGAGCCACATCAGGGTCAGTATACAATTTAAGGTTCAAAGTGTTATTTAATGTTGATCAATACCATTTTTACTGTACCACTGATCTCTCTGCAGGTAAACTATGTGTGTTAATGTTCTGTTGCAAATAACCAGACTAAGGGCATTATAGTGGGCATGCAGACAATAAGTGAATAACACTGTGACTTAAGGGTATTTTGCCACACAAGGCAGCAAACCTTGATTTTTATGCTTAGATTTGTTTTTAATGCTAAGTTTTTACAAATATGTTTTGGTATATTATACAGCTGTGATAAAAAGGGGAAAAAATGATTGGTGCTTTATTTTTATATTAACCTTTGTTCCACAGAGCATCACCAGAATATTTTTGTTATGCTTGTTGTTTATTGTGTTCAGCAGAATTTATGCCTCAGAGCATTGCACTGTTGTTGTTGTTTAAAGGAAGTAGCCTTCTCAAAACGTGTTTTGTTCAACAGAGATCAAAATAAAACTTCAAAGAGCCATGTAAAAAATAAAATAAAATAAAAATGCTTAAACAAAACTTCCTGAATGTTTATGCAATTTTTACACTTAGTTTCTATTGTGACTGTTACTAGCAGGATTTTATTGTGACTAGCCGGACTAGCTGCACACAACAATTTGCCTACATACAAATTATGTATTTATGTTGTGTGCATAACTCTTTGACATCGACATGTAAGGTATGTGCTCAGGTTACCCTAGAAGTAGGAACAAGATAGTTGTAGGTAGTTGTTTGGCCAACTGTGACAATTTATTTGACAGTTTTTTCTACACTGAGTCCTGCAGGATTTTAAACTGAAATAAAATAGTGTTTTCAAAACAAAACCCTTGACTTTAAAGATGCTCTCTAAGGCTGAGTCTCAGTTTAAATCCACAGTAGCTCAGTGCATATTTGACTGAACCTACAAACCAACCTGCCAGCTATGCTCTTTTTTGATACTTCCAAGTTCCATTCTTTGTCTTCCCTCTGTGTGCACATACTTGCTTGATCGTCTATCTGGAACAGTCTACCTTGTAAAGTTAGGTCATCAAACACACTCATGTTTGTTTAAATCATCATTTAAATCTCACCTTTTCAAGGTATCCTATTGACTCTATGAATGTGTGTGTGTGGTGTGTGTGTGTGTGTGTGTGTGTGTGTGTGTGTGTGTGGTGTGTGTGTTGGCAACACACACACCCCAGTCCCCCACAAGTACTAGAATTAGTTTTAGGTCAAAATGTAGAAAAAACAAGCAAGTAGTTAATTGTTGATGGATTATATTTAGATCTGGAAGACCTTAAATGGAGTAAATCTGACAGAAAAAAAATGTAGAGAGAAAGTCGTACTCCCTTCATAAAGAGCCTATTGGGTGCATCAGTTCCCCCCCCCAGCCAAATCTGATGTTTGGTCCACAACACCTGGCCCATCAGAATTAGGTGATACTGATATAATTAGAAAATTAAACTAGGCTTTGACAAAGGCTATGGTCAGAGGAAGGTTCATGTGTATTGTGTGAGCACTCCAGGCATTGATGGGCACAGTCTAAATGTATGTATTGTTAAGGGAGAAAAAGTTCAAGTAACTATTTTGAGCCAGACAGTTACTGCTTCTTGCCATTGGCCTCCAGATAATTCCACTTAACCTTCACCTACCCATGTAATCCTAGGTTAATTTTCTAATTGTTTCAGTATCACCTAATTCTGATATACGTAGTCATGCAAGGTTTTAGAGCCCCTTTGGATGCAAAATTAGCACGTTCAAATAGAGCAGCCAATCTTATTTGAAGCTAACAAATAATAATGAAATATTTATAAAGTGCAAACCATTAACGAGAAAACAGAGCTCAATCCACTGTACAAAATTCAAATATAAACTACATACACATGGAGACAACTCGAGCAGAAAACAACTGTAACAATGACTACAAGCAGTTCAAATCATAAGAAACTGAATATGCAAGACCTGCATTACACATGCATGTATGCACACACACGCAAGTATGCACGCACTGCACACATGCACACGAACACACACACACACACACACACACACACACACACACACACACACACACACACACACACACTCACTGTTTTTGAACCAAAACAGCCATTTATTGAAGATATAGCATCACTGACAACAATCAGTTTACACAAAAAATATACATTTGTACACAGAAAGCACCTCTTACAAAATTAACAAACAACTGAAATGACAGGCATTAAACAGAAACATCTTTTTACAACAGCTAGAAGAGAGCAAATTAAAAAGGTAATATCTTTGATTTTATTATGTAATACTGCATTAATTTTATTTTTAGTTTAGAAT
Source organism: Alviniconcha marisindica (assembly GCA_018857735.1). NCBI lineage: Eukaryota > Metazoa > Mollusca > Gastropoda > Provannidae > Alviniconcha > Alviniconcha marisindica. Next base: position 68,959 of record JABMCL010001606.1, on the reverse strand, counting down.
CCGCTTGCGTCAGAAACGGTTTGCTCATCTGGACTGTACAGTCATGTGACACAGCTATTTGTTTTTGTATCCAGCTCCAAGTGATTTGAAAAGGGAACCTTAATTTCTGCGTCCGCTGTACCTCACCCCAGCTAAGAGCTGGGTCAGTAACTGTAATACAGGGAACGGCTTAGATGATTCAGCACAAGCTGTAACATCAAACTTCCCCAGCATGCGTTCTCAAGTTCATACACTGAATGACTAATACAGGTGCACGTCGACCGGTCCGCACCCTTCAGCTAGTACGTAGTCGAACAAGTCGGTGTCGTCAAGTAGTCAACTCAGTACGTAGGGCAGAACAAGTCTCCGATGAGTCAGCAGAGTAGACTATGACGCCAAGCCACGCTTACCTTCCAGGCTCCTCGTCATAGTCGCACGTCAGCTCTCAGGAGTAGCTCCTCACATTGACCCATAGCCGAACAGATCACCATCAATTTTTGTCCTGTGATGGACAAGTCAGCGCAAGTACACTGTGATGTCTGCCTGCATCATGGACTATAGCTGCGGCGTTATTTTCTCCCTGTAGTTGCGTTTTCCCATGGTCGAAAAAGTCACTATTATCAAGTGTTGTAAAGTTCTAGAATGGAAAGGTCTTTGAGGAGTCAGCACAGTACACTGTGATGTCACTTATTTGAACCAGCATGGTTTCGTTCTGCCTACAATTGCAATTCCATCGCGTGATCGTTTCCCTCAAGTAGCAAGTAGAATGTCCTCGATGAGCCAGCTCAGTATGCCCAAAGATTATAAATACCTTTGTATTTATAATCTTTGGTATGCCTATACCTTACGGCCAGTCATTTGTCACATACATCAACACACGTTCTTGACAGACCTGGATTTTCAGTCTCCCCATGGCTCGGTCGAACAGATCTGTTGGAGTCTTTGAGCAGTGCTGACTAGGATGGGAAGTCTTCGACGAATCATAACAGTACGCACAATGGTGTCAGGTCAGTACAGCAAGCAACTCCTATGTATGTACGCTCGGCATTCTCCCCCCCCCCCCCCCCCCTCTTCTTTCTCTACAGTCACTTTTCTGTCGCATCGTAGAAGCGGAACAGATGGCTTACCTTCAAGTTCAGGCTCTAAGTGGACTACGAACCGTCCCTGCTGTGTCCGCCCAGTACACAGTGACTTCCAGCAACAGCTTTCATTGGCCTTTCCCGCGTGCAGCTTACTCTACAGACGTGTGTTTTCCTTCATCGCCGCTCCGTCTCCGATAATCCGCCCTTCCAGTATCTCTTCGCGGTACGCCGTTCGATGCAACCACCATGCGGGGACCTCAGACCCCGTCGCCTCTGGCAGCACAGGTAAGGGTGGGGACGGGGGCGGGGGCGGCAGCTTATAGACCTGTCTGTAGAGCCAGACACACAGGGCGACAGCCGGCAGCAGGAAGAGGTTCAGCCAGCCCAACGAGAGCCACAGACCGTTGAGAACGTTGTTGACGTTGGTGCACAGGTCGCCCAGCACCCAGGCGTTCAGCATGTCATACAGAGGTCTGCAGCTGCCGGCCTCCTTCTCCACGTTGTTCAGGACTTCCATGACCACGGAATTCACGATCCCAGCCAGTCTCTTCTCGAACGTCTTGGTTCCTTTCGCTATGGCCCTTTGTGAGACAATGGGGATCTTCCTTTGGGCCTCTCGTGTGACAGCCACAGCGGTGTTAGCCCTTTCCCGCATGCTCCGCCCGCCGGCTTGGACAAGATGCTTCAGTTCTTTGAGGTCCTGATCCAGAGCAACCTGCAAGCGGTCCACCTTCGCGTCCACGGCTGGATCCAGGAATTGGCGAAGCACTGGCGGCAGGACAGGGCGAAGGCTCTTTGTTGGCCCTGTGATGTTCATCTGCAATACACCCTCCAACTCTTTTAGCGGAATGGCGTCAGTAGCATCACTGAGGTCGGCCAGATATGCCATTACCTCGTCGACCAGTACGTCAAAAGGATGAATCTGGACAGGTATGGCTTCAAGTAACCCACTGATGTTTAGGTCCTTTTCAAAATCCAGTCTTCGTGAGAGGTTGGTACGGGTCTTTTTGTGGAGCTGGAAGGCCGTGTAGACCGTCTGGTGATCTCTGCACGCCCTCACCACGCTCCCGATTGTTATGTTGGTTTCAGGCATACCGACTTCGTGCGCAAGCCACGTTGTGTTTCCGTGCTGACCAAGCAGCGAATATTCCTCAACCAGCGTGTCCACCACGGTCCAACGCGGGTCGAAGAGAGGAGAGCACAGCAGGCCCTCAAGCGGAGCTCCAACAGCGAAGAAGACGACCGCCACCGACATCCACACCCAGCTCGACATGATGAAGAGAAAGGAGCCGCACAGAAGGTAGACACCTACACACCTTATCTCACAAAATGTCGGCCTTCTTCTAGAGAATCGGGGACGTTGCATGGAATCATCGTCGAACATTTTCATGGCTATTGGCGCCAACACCACTCCCGAGAGAAGGACCAGTACGGGGACGGCTTGAAAGACGAGAGCGCTTAGCGTGACTAAGTTTCTGTGATGATCCACATCAGCAGTGACGTTCCTGATTTCGAAAACCATCTTCCTCTTTTCGTTAAGCTTCAGTTTGGCGATGAATTCTACTTTGGTGTGCGTCACAACGGATCTGTATTCGTTCGCTTTTCTCATTTCACTAGCGAGGTTTTCTTTCAGTTTCTCAGAAGTCGCTTTTCCATTTTTTGTAGTTTCCTCGATGATTCTGTGCAGCTCTGCAGCAGCGGTGTCTATGTAGGAGGAAAATCCTCTGTCGTTCACATTTTGCAATGCAGAAAGAGGGCCGCTGACGTTGATGTGTGGGACAGCCATCATCAAGAAAACAGGTTCACACTTGGGCATAGCAGCACACTTACGTTTCACGTCGTTCACTGCGGACTTTAGTTCCTCCACATTGCGATTGAACTCTTCCAGGTGATCATTCAGCCGCCGTAGCGACTCATAAGTTAGACACGTGGTAGCTTCGAAAGCTCTGAGGTCTTCAATGGCGTCGACCACTCCGGTGCGGGTCTGCAGCTCCTCCCTGATGCTGCCACCCATAAGCTGCCCGATTTTGTCGAGATCCCTGAAGAAGACCATCTTGGCAAAGTCTAGCTTGGGGAAGACGGACAGCACGTCCTCTTCTGCGTGGTCAGCGAACGTGACGATGTCAGAGAGGACGCGCTCGGCGTTGGTGCCAAGCTGGTGAAGCGCCTTGGACAGGTGGCGGTTGGTCTGAGCGGCCGTGACGATGCCCATGACACCCACCAGGATCAGAGTCCCGGCAGCTAGGCTGGCGCACCTGACAGCGGGCAGAGTCTGCTCCACGTGCACGCGGGCCAGGTGGAAGTGAGAGATATAGGAGTAGGCGAGAAGTCTAGTGGGTCGGCAGTGTCCGGTGCACAGGCAGCAGCAGAAGACGAGAAAGACGACCAGGAGACCCAGGGCCAGGAACAAGCCCAATCCGACACTCACAAGGTAGCCGTGAAGATACCGTGGTACCGGCACAGACGGCATGTCCTCGTCTAGACGCCGCCTCGTTGCGCTTTTCACCATCCTGAAGGGGTAGTCTCCGAAGGCAAAGGCTCCGCCAGCGATGGCTTTAGCTAAATGATAAAAAGGAGCCATGCCCTCGTCGAGTTCCCAAAACCTGGCTCCGTAACTGGCGGTTTTGTTGAAACTGGCGTAACTGATCAAGCTGTCTCTGTCAGCCTTGTTTCCATACTTATCGGTTAACAGCGCAAGCCCTACCTGAGAGGCATCTTGAACATAAGAGTTAAAATGTGCTGGTGTGTTTGGAAGGTGCACACCCGCAGAACTGGTAGAAACAGTAGTAGTAGTAACATTCTGAGTTAATGTTTTGGTCAGCAGTTGAACAGTGCTGTAATGTGCTGGTGTGTTGTTTGTAAGGGATCGGTTTGCAAAGTTCACACTCTCAGAACTGGTAATCGTAGCGTTTTGAGTTAACGTATCCGTCACCAGACGAAGAACAGTGTTGTAATGGGATGATGTGTTGTTTGCAAGAGTCATGTCCGCGGAAGTTGTAAAAATAGTATAAGCATTTTGAGCGAATACGTCGGTCAGAAGTATCAAAAGAATCAATATCCAGCAGGTGTCAATGGTCGACATCCACCTTCGAAAAGACCTGTGAATGTACTGCCCTGGACATGCCGGAGTCAAGAGAAATGACCGAGCAGATAGACTTGCGGGAAAAGCAGCCATCACAAGTAGCTTGCGTCTTGGAAGATCTTAAGTGTTGAGGAGCTTGAGGCACTACCTGCGGCACAAAGCCAAGGACGTCATGCCATCAATCGCCTGGAGGAGAGAGACGCTCGACAACCTTCTTTAAAAGGCATCAGTAGCATCAATGAGGTCAGCCAGATACGCCATTACCAACTGTCAATCAGACGAACATTAGAACTGTCTGTTTCAAAGGCAGCGTTGGGAACATTTCTAGGAAACGGGGTGGTACGCATATGGGCTTTTCCGAGTGCATAGACACCATCTTGTATTGAACTGAACTCAGTCTCCATTAGTCAACAACAAGTTTGAGCCAGGACACGCTCAGGATCGCTTCAGCTTTGCGGCCACAAATTGGGAGACATTTTTATTAATCAATGTTGAAAAACAATAACAAAAATATCTCAAATGTTGGACTAATTTTGGTTTTACCCCGTAACCGAAGGCTTACCCACTGCCAGTCGCTTAAAAGTTAAAGTCACGCCTTGATTTTCGAAGGAGTCGAGCATTTTTGACTGCTCGCTGCCGCAGCTCTTCCCATGCATACAGCAGTGAACTGGTCTAGGTCGGCGAAGAGGTCCCACGATATCAACAGCCAAAAAAATTCATGTTAAAAAAAGCCTTGTATCATTTGACAGCTGTCCAAAATGTCCACACCTTACAAGATCTAGTTTTACCCGCGCAGAGAAAACCGTACAGACTTAACTGAAATCTAAAAGTTGTAAGCTCCAATGGCGATAATTTGAGCCTGACCTAAAATTTCAGCCGCTTTTCAAAATCACCAAAACTGCACAGCGTTGTACACAACGAAACCACCATTGAAGGTGTTGAAGCTTGATGGGAAGCTTGTGGTTTCATATATAGAAATAAAAGTCAACATTTCAACCCCGAAAATTTGCTTCGTTTTTTGTTGTTTTTTTTTTTCCTAATAAATTGCGTTCTTCTCAACCTTCAAAAAAAAAAAAAAAAAAAAAAAAAAGTCAACATTTGGATTCCTCACTTTCCCATTGTGCGCAGCCATTTAGCAGATGAAGATTTCACAAACTTGTCACCGATGAACTGATCAACTCCCACCGTGGCATCTTTCAAGCTGGAGCTCAGTTCTGTTTCTTTCTAGGGTGAAATATGACCAGGCCACTAAATAATGTAGGGTAGATGATGGCTAGAGCTGTGCCGGTCGGGACCCCGGGTACCTACCTCTACGGTAGCCGGACTGAAAACTACTTAATAGTTGTTGGTTTTGGTTTTTAACCCCCAGCCCCCCTCCCGCCTCTCTCTCTCTCTAGCTTGAGCATCGCACACCAAGGCAGTGACAGCTCGACTATCCATTTGAAGATTGCAGAACGTTCCTCGGTTTTAGTCATACCACTCCAGTGACATAATACACGTAAACTGCGTCATTGTATTGACGTATTAAAAGATCCAAACACTTGTTTCACCAGATCATTACCGCGTTGCGCGCTCTTTTCCTGCGCTTCATTTTGACGTCACCAAAATGTTCGACCGTAACTATGAATCGGGCCTAAAGCCGTAGGCCGGCCTAAACCTCAAGGTTATTGACAATGGCCCCGGAATGGTAGTCACGTCCTTGCTAAATATGAGCTTCTTCCATCTGGTAGATGATTTCGCGTACCGCAATTTAATAGCATTTTGCTGAACAGATAAATCCGTTCAAACGTCAGAGCAGTGTGTGTGTGTGTGTGTGTGTGTGTGTGTGTGTGTGTGTGTGTGTGTGTGTGTGTGTGTGTAAATTAAGTAAATTACTAGTTTGCGTAGTATGTAACTTTTGTATTTTCAATAACTGTTCTTTGAGTTTTAAGATATACAATATGTGTTATTGTGTACTGTGATGTGATTAAAGAACTCTCCTTCGGCGGCTAAACTTCTTGTGTGTTTAGAGGAGGTTAAACGAACATGATCAGCGTTAAAAGTTTTGTGACTGAACGTGCCGTTGATTTTATAACGATTTTAGAAGAGGACTTTCCCAGACAGTGTTACTAACACTGTTTTTCCGAACTCTTTCCCGCGTTTCAGTATGACATCATTGATAGGATACCGGAACTTCTCAGTTTTGTGTACATGTCATGTATAAATTATTTTTGTCAATGTTTATTTTTTAAATCTGGACAGTCTGTGTGAAATAGTTTCGTTTTCCTAACGTTTTCATAGGGAACAGCACAAAAAATTCGGACATAAATTGATAGTGTTTGAAACTGCCAAGACGAATAAAGAAATGATGTCTAGCGTTCTTTCGAATATTTTAGGGTGGCCTGGGGGAAATTTATCCAAACAGGTACGTTTGATTCACATGCACGCTCGCACGATTCGGTCACACTGGCTCAACCAACACAAGCTCACTGTGGTTTGTAGACACCTTCGACAAATCGCAGACTAGTGTACAACACAACTACCCGTGTGATTTCATGAATATGAAAGAAAACATTCTTTTTGTGAGGAATGAGTGAACAACTACTGGTGAGGTTGATAAAACTGATAGAACAGAACTAGGGAAATGTATTCATCTATACGACGTAACACAAGGAAGGAATGGTGCCACATGAAACTGCAGCCGTCTCGGCGCAAGTTCTGTGTACACCATACAACCATGCACCATGTCACTTCATGCAAAGCCACATACGCAAGGTGTATGCGTGTTTAGCTGTAACCTGCCACCTGCACTTTTGGCAGAATGACCGGGGTCCTTTACGTGCTACTGCGGTAACACGGGGGTGGAACGGATACCGAAATAAGAGTCAGCACAGAAAGTCGACCCTGGAGAAGAAATTCCTCCGCCGCTCCTGCAGGGATTCGAACCCGCGACCTTTCAATCACGAGTCCGGCGCTCTAACCACTGAGCTATCCCCGCTGTTTTTATGTTGTGTAAAATCTGGACATGATTATACAGAGTTCTTCGAGTCACCAGCCGGGCGAAGCAGGGCTGCTTACTCAGCCCAAAAATGTTCTGTTTATCAACGAAGTGGCTGATGAAATCAGGAAAACAGGAAGATATGGTATTCTCTTGTCGAACCTAATTGAGGAAACATTTTCCCTGCTATTTGATGACGATGTAGCCCTGGTTTCACACGCTCCAGTGGGACTGCAAAATCAACTAAACGTTCTGGCACGCGCTTCCGCAAAGATAGGGCAAGTGAACTTGGACAAAACAAAAGTTATGGTCTTCAGAAAAGGGGGCACCTTGCAGCGCACGAAAAATGGTTCATAAACGGCCAGCGTCTCGAGGTGGTGAATTCATACGTGTATCTGGGCTACACGTTGACCACTAAACTCTCAGTCAGTATTGTTCTTGAACCAATCACGGTGAAAGCAAAGAAAAAAGAAAAAAAGGACATTCTCAGAGCCTTGTGGAAAATTAAAGGTACAGATGTTAGTATTTTTCTCAGATTGTTTGACCATCAGGTCCAGCCAGCACTTACCTGTGCGGCAGAAGTATGGTGAGCAAAGAAAATCAAAGAAATTGAGAAAAAAAAACATGTATGCATGCAAGAAAGCCTTATCTGTTAGAAAACACCAAACACAATGATTTACGGAGAGCTAGGTAAATACCCACTTTATATTAATACGGTAATGAAAGCAGTTAAATATTGGTTTAAACTAGTCGAACTACCAGACTATCAAAAGCTGCTTATGAAACTGTCAAAAGCCTAGACGACCAGGAAGTGAAAACATGGGCTAGTGACATAAGGACATGTCTATTCCAATACGGCTTTGGGATAGTATGGGTTTCACAACAAGTGGGAAACAAAACGGGGTTTCTACGAGAGCTTAAAGCAACGCCTTACAGATTGTTATGCACAGGACTGGCACGACAAAATTTCAACAAAAGAAAGATTTGAAAATTACAGAGGCTTTAAACAAATATTACAATTTGAGAGCTACCTTTCATATCTCACAGTCAAAAGATACCGGGACGCCATAGTTCGAATACGATTAAGGGTAAATGAACTGACGTGCAATAAATATAGATATAACCCAAACGTTCGTCAACGACTATGTCCGGTTTGTGAGTCGGCGGAGGAGGATGAAATCCAGTTCTTTTTGGCCTGCCGAGCGTATGACGATATAAAAATAAAAAAGACCTCCCAAACAAACCCAACAGTAAATAATTTAGCAGATTTACTGCAGCATAAAAATGTACTGAATCAGGCTAAGTTTATAGTAGAAGGATTAAAGCGAAGACAAGACATAATAGCAAGTGAGCTGTGGTCAGAAAACAGAAACAATGGATTGATGGCACAGTGGCAGGTTACTTTGGTCTGTATTTTTGATTATTTACTTGATTTTTATGTGCGACACTGATTGAAACATCCAAACTTTGCTTCAACGGGTCATGGCCAGAGGGACTCATTCATTGACTCATTGATGTTTTATTTGTATAGAAGCCGTGGCCCATTACAAACATTTTAAACATGAGTACACTCTGTTTCAGATCTGCGGAATATCCTCCTACCGTTGCACGCATGCGTACACACACACACGCACGCACGCAAGGACGCACGCACACACGCCCGCAGCGTCCCCTTTCCCCCAGTGTCCCTGCAGAGGCAGGTTGTTTGTTTGCTGCTGCGGCCGGTGTTCATGTGTTTATCTCAGGGGAGAGCCTACACTGTTTCCTGGTTGGTTGGTGTACAAATAAAAGTTATGTTATAGCAACCTCTGACTTGTGGCTCATTCATGCTTCCAACCTGCTTCCCTCAACTCTCCACCCCACTCCCCTACATAAACATTAAGTTCATCTTCATTTTTGCCTTCGTCACAAGCTCTGACGCCATGACACTAGTACTCAACTTCGTTGAAAAATACAGACCTAGGTATTTACATTCGTTCACAACTTCTATTGCAGCCTCTCCGAATGTCCAGAACTCATTCCTGGTCAAATGTCCACCTTTTCTGAAAACAACGATTTTGGTTTTTGCCATATTTACTTTCATAGTATAAGACTCCGCAAACATTATCAAAACGTTGATCTGATTTTGAAGACCGACAGGTGTGTCTGACAGTAGGACTGCGTCATCAGCAAATAGCAACAGAAACAGTTGGACTTCATCTGGCGACAACTGAATTCCATGCCTACCCTTTTCTAGTATTTCTTTGGCCAGTTCATTGATTAAAAAAATAAAAATAAAATAAGCAGCCTTGTCTCAAACCGTTCCTACATTCAAAGAAGTTGGTGAACTCGTCATTAGATACTCTCACACACGACTTAACTTCGGCATACAACCCTTTCAAACACATCAAACACATCATGGTTGTATGGTGTACACAGACCTTGCGCCGAGACGGCCGCAGTTTCATGTGGCACCAGCCATGCCAGTGCTGTAAGTACACCACTTCGGTGGATATTTAAAAAAAAACGCGCTATAAAAAGCTAGTCACTCATGCGAGCGCAGTGAGTCTCCTCAAGAGAGCGGAGAATAGCGCTATATAAGCGATCATCAATCAAAATCATTTTTGTACTAACTCTTTGCTTCAGAAGTACACGCCACAATTGGTTTCTGTCAAACTGTGTCATAAGCCTTTTGAAAATCAACAAAGCATGCATACAACTTATTCCTACACAGCATGCGCTGCACAAGGGGATACAAAACAAAAATCTGGTCGATGGTCGAGTACCCCGCTCTGTAACCAGCCTGCTCTTCGAGAATAACTTTATTATCATTTGCCCAGTTTGTCAGTCTTTTGTTTATAATATGCGTGAAACATTTACAAAGGTGTCAGATGAGAGATACTCCCCTGTAATTGTCCGGGTCGTCAGTTTTTCCCTTTTTATGTAACGGGACAATAATCGACTCCATCCAGTCTTTTGGGAATACACCAGTTTCCCAAACCTGACTGAACAGTTTTACAATGATGGGTCTAAACAGATGCAGACTGCTTTTAAGCATTTCGTTTAGAATCCCATCTACACCCGCAGCCTTTCTCGGTTTTAGGCTGCGTATGGCTTCATCTACTTACTGAGCACTAATAGGAGCATCTAGTTCATCGTCAGTTATGACCTCGTCATTACCTACCTCTGCATATGCTTCTGTGCCACATTCAGACATGAAGACACCTTTAAAATGCTCAAACCATTGCTCTGAGTCAATGTTAGTCTGCACGGTCGTCGGACGTGTCAAGGCCCTTATTTCGCTCCAAAATACTTTCGAATTTTGCAGATTGTTTACTACTTTGTGCAGCTGCTCCTTCTTTGCCTGTGCTTTGTTTTGTTTTATTGTCAGTTTGTACTTATTTCTGTTGTCCACATAATTTCTTCGATTTTCATCACTACTAACACGTTTAAACTTTCGCAATGATCGTCGCACTGATTTCCTCTCTTCTTTACATTCACTATCAAACCACTTAGGGGAACGTCTTGCTCTCGGGGGCACTGTTATTTTCTTTGTGAAAATTGCGGCTGCTTTAAGGAGACTATCACTAATAAACCTTTGAGTTTCATGTCTTTTCTTTTTGTAACAGTTCTGTCAACTTGTCCTCCATTCCCAACTGTTCAAGACTTTCTGCGAACTCGTTACTGCGATCGGCATCCCCCCCAAAAATTCAAATGTTTTGCACTCAGTGGTTTCCTTAGCAGAGTCATCTGCGATGTTATAATCATGTACCGGCCTCAACTTCCATTTGTACAGGGAAATGCTTAGACTCAAATCTTTCAGCAATGGATACATTAGGCTTTCTTTCAAGCAGTTCATCATTGACAGCAAAATAATCAACCACACTACTACCACTGTGGCTGACGAACGTAAATTCCCCACCCTTCCGATCAAACAGGCCATTCAGAATTGTAATCTCAAGTGAATAACATAATTCTGACAGCTTGTCACCAAAATCATTCGTCTTCGTGTCCTGTGACCAACGATCGTTTTCAAACACAATATCTTCCTAGTCATTTTCGTCGATTGATATTGTTAAACAGCTTCTGTCTGCTGTCCTTGCGTTAAAATCTCCACAGAGAATAATTTCACATCCATCTACAGTATTAACAGTATCTAGTAGTATACTTTCTATGGCATCAATGAAATATGTGTTGTCAACACATGGTGCTCATAATATGGGCTAAAAAAAGGGTTGGTGTTTGCGGCGCACAGACAAAGATTCCCTCTTGTATTCATAACCAATTTGTCAAGCATCAACAAAAACAATGTTATCATAGTTATGGCGCACTTCACGCACATATTTTTCAAACTTCCTTTTCACTAAAACAGCTGTCCCACCAGTGCCGTCCTCTCCTCGGCAGCTTTTTGGCCGGAGCCACAAAATAAGAAATCTTTCAGTTCAATGGGAGAGAGGCCAGTTGATTCTGCGTGAGGTTTATGAAGTAATAACTAGCCAGGTAAGTTAGAAAACCGATGTCGGATTTTTTACTGTTCAAGCATTCTACATTAAATTCACGAATGTTACGGCCGATGATACTTTTCTGGTGACTGTGCACTCACCACCGGGCCGGCCTCCCGAAAAGACTGAGATGCGTCTTGTTCTTTGCCTTCTGTCTCTGTCGCGTTTGTCTCCACACCTGTCACAGTGTCCACAGTATCTTCAAACGTCTCACTGTCAGTAGGGTCCATCAGTGTTCGCATCACCAGCCACACGGTTTGAACCCGAATCCTCAGTGGAACGCGTGGCCTCAGTCGCAACTTCTTGTCGAGCTACGCTGTCCGTGTCGAGTGTGACGGTGCACGTCAGTGTTGTTTTCTGCCTCCTCACCCGGTGAACTCGGGGGCCGAGGCTGCTTGACGGCTCTCCGATTGATCGACTGTTGGCTGTTGACACTGCTTGCACGTGCGCTATACTGATCGCCTGTCAGCTGCTCGACCGGGGCCGCTGTGTTGTTGGTGTGTTCACCGTGTGTATCGGTGGCAGTGTCTGTGTCTCGGGCCCGAGGTGTGTACCTGAAACGAAATAAAGCTTCTGCTGCATGTGACGGTGGCACGTCTCTTGATGCTCCCGCTCTGGATGGAGACGGCAGGGCTGAAGAAATCTCTCTGACGGATGAGAGGTTCCTGGCTGGCAATTCCCCCACGCGCCACTTCACTGTAGGCCCTGTCGTTGCTTCTTGTGTTGTTGTTGGTGGTGATGGTGGTGGTGGTGGTGCTGCTGCTGCGGCCGCCTCTGCTGTCAGTCTTGTGACTGCTGCCGACGCGGTCGGCGCTGCTGTAGCCACCGTCACGACCATAGCGGTGTCTATGGCTGTGGCCACCGCCGCGGCTGCTGTTTCCACTGTAGCCACCTCCACGGTTGTAGTGGTTGTTGCTGTGGCCGACGCTGCTGTTGCCTCTGCTGTGACCTCCACGGCTGTAGATGGGGGTGCTGTTACAGTCCCAGTAATCGGTTCTGTTCCAGGGGCCTCCACGGCTGTTGCTGACGTCGTTGCTGTGTCTGTCGGGCTGAGGTTTTCTCTCGACGAGTCTGTCCCCTCGGTAGAATCCGTACCTGCCTTCGCTTCGGAGACTACTGAGTCTTTTGCGTTGACGTTTCGTGAGGTCGTCGTCGACCTGAATGCCATTCTCCTGAGAATTTCTCTGGCTGACTTGTTCGCCACCACCCTCATCTTGTCTTGCCACAGCTTGAACCTGGCGACTATGGGTCTGTTGGCTTCTCGTGACAGTGACACTTTCATGTGCCGAGTCTATGTGCACGGCACGATATCGTCTTCAGTCCATGCTTTGCTCGGTACACACTGACGTAGTAGACTCAACACTACACGTTTGCACGAGTCATGATCGTCAGCTCTGTCTTCCCCGACACCCCTCAGAATCAGATTCTCTCTTCTGGAATAAATCTCGCACTTGATCCTATCCTCTAACTTCGTTAGCTCTGTTTCCATCACGTCTGTAGTGACACACCTCTGCTCGATGAAATCGACACGTCTTTCTACGCTACCAAAACGTACATTGTCGGCAGCGTGAATTGTCTTTCTGTTTGTGACAGTCTTAAATCAGTGCGGCTGTACAAATAGTCCAGAGCCTGTTCGAAGTCCGGTGCCGGGTTTTGTTCCACTCCACCTCTTACCAGCAAAGACAGAAGAGTGATCGCGGCTAACATAGCCATGGTTGACCGGAGTTTCCTTTCCTTCCAACGCCTCGCTGACTTTTTTTCATGTTTACGCAGGATTACCAACACAGTTGGCACAAAAAGTCCGATGGATGACCGGTAGGGGTTCGGTCGCACAAAATCAAGTCAATTAGCACTAAAATCCTAATTAATGCACACACACACAAAAAAATGCAGAGGAATCTCGAAATACGTCTGATCAGCCAGGTGAACTCGAACCCCCCCCCCCCCCCCCCCCCCCCCGGAGAGGAGCGAGGGAGAGAGGAAGAGGCACAGAGAGACACAGAGAGAGAACGTGTGTGTGTGTGTGTGTGTGTGTGTGTGTGAGAGAGAGAGAGAGAGAGAGAGAGAGAGAGAGAGAGAGAGAGAGAGAGAGTTCGCGTGCACGCGTGCGCGAATACTCCTTTTTCCTTTTTTGTTTGCTTGGTTTTTTTATTTTTTATTTTATTTCAATTGTATTTCCATTTTAGTTTGTGTCTATTGGCAAGTGCACAAACCGGCTGTGAAATAATCAGCTCAACCCCATTGTTGTTGGGAGGGGGGGAGGGGAGGAGAGTCCACTTACGGATCAATCAATTCCTACTTCTCTTCTTTTTGAGTGTCTTGGTGCAATTCTGCCAACACTGACCGCAGTCATCAACA
>JABMCL010001606.1:0-50000 GCA_018857735.1 Alviniconcha marisindica | reverse complement strand
GTGCGTGCGTGTGTGGCGTGACCATGGCGTCGCGAAAGAAAAACTAAACACCCTTTGACACAGACCACCGCACCGTCGTCAGAAACTGAAATAGAAGAAACCCAGGTGTGTGTCAGTTCACGCCCGGCAAGGTTTAGCTGGTGAATCATTTGTATAACGTGACTTTTGTGATTGCTAAGGACGTGAGAACAGAATGGATGAGAAGCTTCAGGATATTTATTATTATTATTATTTTCATTGTAATGGAGTGGAGTGGCGGGGACAGGACACAGGCAGCGGAGTCAGTCAAAATTTGAGACCGCAGCAGGCGGACGGCGGCAATCAGGTTTTATTGTCACAGCAGCAGACAATTTTCAGCACACCCAAAATCCTCACTCGCACGCATAGATAAGAGAGCGGCCGGCGCAGGCCGCAAGGAAAACACACTATCGCTACAATCAAATCGGCCCTCTGGACCACAAAATGGCTAACACTTGTGTTTTCTTGGCCCGTACAAGTATCACTGATTTTCTCAACCGAATAACTGCACTAATAGACGATTTCCAGAAATACTGTGGAGATGATAATCTGGAATAGTGAAGCCCCTGCGGTAGGACATTATTTCAGGTGACACGGACTACTCAGTGGCATATATAGGTCCATGATTTCAGTCGAAAAGCGCTGGACTGCCAGATGGCGCTATGGGCTAGAAACACTCTCCCCCCCCCCCCCCCCCCTTCTCCAGGTATCTCACCTAAAGATTGCTTCAAATAAGTTCTGAGGTGTCGATAATTCCTCGTATAAACTGATCATCTCGATATATCGACAGCTCTGTGTTGTGTGTCAGCGTGAAGCGAAATGTCCATCAGGATATTTGACATCAGGAGGGCCGCCGTCGTGTAAACAACAAAAACACACCCTGTTTACATGCACTCCAGTCCGCCTTCAGCAGCGAATGTGTAATACAATTGGTAAGTCCGGCCAAGGAGACGGTCGGAAATTTCTGGACCGTTTTAAAAGTTATTTTGGGTCACAAATATCATCACAATTATTAAATGAGGTCCATATCTACCAATTACAGCCGAAATCCGCAACAAAAGGTCACTGA
Organism: Alviniconcha marisindica; assembly: GCA_018857735.1. NCBI lineage: Eukaryota > Metazoa > Mollusca > Gastropoda > Provannidae > Alviniconcha > Alviniconcha marisindica. Next base: position 48,913 of record JABMCL010001606.1, on the reverse strand, counting down.
TAATGTGTTTTTTCATATAGTTTAATCTCTGCATGATTCAATCATCATCAGTGATTCAAACATGTGAAACAGTGTTTCGAGTCGGCGTCACGGATTGCAAATAACGAAGCTGACGAAGTGCTGCTACTAGTAGGTACTGAAGCGGCCTCGTTAAACAAGCTACGGCAATTAAAAACCACGGAAAATGTACGGGGGAAAAAATTAAATCTGAGAACGTTGAGTCGTGAGTACGATTGTCTTGCCGCCAAAATCGGCACTAAGGAAGCGTTCACGTTGTTACAGGGAAACTAGGTCAAATGTCAAAGGGCAACGACATGCGCCGACTCGAACTGACAATCACTGAAAGACAAATATATGAAAAAACTCACCTTTTGTTGCGGATTTTGGCTGTAATCGGCAGATATGGCCATCTCATTTAATGATTGTGATCAGTGATATTTGTGACCCAAAATAACTTTAAAACGGTCCAGGAATTTCCGACCCTGGATTTTACCCCAAATTATATTACACATGGCTTGGTGCATAAAAAAAAGAAGTAGGTAAACAACAAGAAGCAATCAAAATATGAAGGGGAGAAACTAGGTTTGAATCTGGCGCGCGGCACCGGCTATCGGCCGGTCGGCTGTGTGAAGGCCATGTGGCGTTACGCTACACGCAGGGCTTCAAAACAAAAGCGTCGTCTGCTCCGGTTCCCGGGTTACTAACAGAAAGTGCATGGATCTGATAACCGGGGCGGGATTGCCGTAAAAACGTGTACAAAGAGCACTTGCTCACATTATATTTAGTGCAAATAGTCTGTGACATGTCATGCCGACTTGCCTGCACAAATCGGGAAGACTTTGTGCCTCATCCGAAACTGACTTGAAAATGAAACCAGAGCATGGTATCACTGGGACTGTTACCATCACTTCATAAAGAATACTGATCGCCTAAAATCTTGTGCATATGTTCCTGAAACAATTTAGAAACCTAGAACTTCTGGACACTTTTCCGGCCACAGCCGTCTACGGCCGGTGAGAAAGTGATTCAGTTTCAAACTGGCCTGCACTACTATGATTTTCTGTAATACTAATGAAAAAGATCAAGCAAAAAGGTGTTTGGAGAGCTGAAGTGTTTGAGTGTCAATGCTGGAAGACACTGCTTGAAACTGTAGAAAATAAAAAGGATGAAAAGCTCTTGATGGTTTTGATTTCTTTGTAAGTGGAGCAAACATGTAAACATCAAGGGCTGTAACTCTGGTGCATCCCAACGGAATTCTTTGGAAACAAGTTGTTCTGCACAGACTACGAACACCTTAAAAAGATTAGTTCGGTAGGTCGAGGTACCTCCCGGACTATATAAATTGGCTGTCAAAGGGGATTTGCGTCCCGTCCCTAATAGGCCATCTCGCCTCCGTGGACGTAAAGCACCAAGAAAGAAAGGGGATTTGCGAGGTTCCGGCCGAGATCAAGAGATCTCGAGGAGGGAGGTGGAGCTGGACCTTCAAGTTAACCCAGAAGAGACTTTCATGAGTAGGGAGGTGGAGCTGGGCTGCGAAAGTTGGACTTCTTTCGCTTCGAGTTGTTCCTCAACAGCAGTGCAACGGACATTGTCCTTGTGACTCTGCCCAAGCACGGCAGTTGAAACAGCAATTGCGCAGTGCACTAGTCGCTGGGCAATGGCGAGGGGACACCGCCTTAGCACTAGTACTTCCATTGTTCTGGCGGCGGTCCACGGTCTCTCCGGGCGGTATCCGCGGTCAAGCCTTCACTCTTTCGTCTCCTCCCCGCCCCCTCCACCCCGTCCATAATAAGCCACCTCGCTTCTGTGGACGTAAAGCAAAATGGTCCGGGGATTCGCTCCTTTACTGAGACGTGTGCACGCCAGACGGTCAGGCGTGCAGCGGGAAACAACATTGTTTTCACACTCTTTAGTACACCAGGTCGTGTCTGAAATAAATGTCAATGGCATACATGTGTGTGCACCGGCATAAACTGATAAACTGTGTGTGTGTAGTAGTAGTAGTAGTAGTAGTAGTGTGTGTGTGCATGTGTCTGTGTGTGTGTGAGAGAGAGAGTTGAGTGGTGTTTGTGACTTATGTCGGTCTTGATTTCCGACATTAAGTAGATAAGTAGGAGGACTGCATATATCGTGAATGTTTGGTGTATTTTAGGGCCCTAGTTTCAATCTATAATAGTGTTTAGTGGTATAGGTCATGTCATTGTAGTTAATTAGCTGATTTGAGGTTAATTAACTGATTTGCTGCTAATTACTTCAGTCGGTTCCACAGCTGCGGAGTTCGCGCAGTTAATCTTATTTTAGCTTCATTTGATAGACTAGGTAACAATAATTTCTCATAGATAAAAAGATAATGGTCCACAGTTGTTGGCATTTTAAACCGCATTTAAATGCGTTTAGTACTTTCTGAGTTTGGGCCCAGTCAAAACTTAGAAGTAACACAAGATAGTAGTTTGAAGTGCCTCAGACAGCCTGCACAGATTTCGCTGGACAGTGCTGTCCTTGCGGTCCGCTCGCTATCATAGATAAGAGGCGAGTGCAGCCGGTGGGGGCCATCTTCCACCGAGTTAGTGTTTCATCAGCTTCAATTGACTGTCAGTCAGCTGAGCCGGACTGAAGATGCCATCTTTCCCAGCTTCTGCGAAACACAGTCTGTCACTACAGCAATAGTCGGTTTCGGTGCGTGCGTGTGTGTGTGTGTGCACGCGCGCGCGCGCGCACACACATTCTCTCTCTAGCATCCGAGGAACTAACACGAACATATATGGTGCAGTGTCAAAAGGTGCTTTCCCAGTCACTCAAAAATGAAATGTCTTTGACAGTCGTTATTGGGGCATGCTTTGGTGGTTCTTTCTTCCATGGAAATGGTTTTGTATGAATTAAAGATGAAAGTTGACTGGTATTTATTATATCGCTGTTTGAAATTGACATCAGTGGGCATGTTACTCGTGACATGTGACAACAAATTATCTTGCTGTATGCACAATATTTGAGAAATAATGTTCAAAGAGCACATGTATATTCTGCAACCCAAGTGCAATGCATGTGTAATGTCAGTTTTCACATTGTAGTGGTGACTGTGGTGATCTGGCAGTGTTTGTAACATCACTAGTGCACACAAAACTCTGCCTCTCGCAGACAATTCCACACTGTAAAGGAGAGCAAAACTATAGAGTGGTAACTTTATTTGTCAAGACAAATATTTGTTTTGTACAAGATCAAATGACAGTAAGTGCGGCAGACCCTGATTCTTACACTGAAAGTAACATTTCTCATGTTACTTGTGACACATGTGCATGTGACGACAGTATGGTGTCACAAGTAACAAAAAAACACCCGCTTACAGAAGCAATGTTTTCTTTGGGCTATAAAATCCTCTTTTGAAAAGTTACCATGGAACAGTCCAATCATTTTAATTATAATGATATGAGCAACAACCTCTTCAGACTACTACCTTAAATTCAACTTATTGGTTTCTTGTGACACATGTGCTTGTGAAACAAGTAAAATGCTGTAATTAGTCACAAGTAACTTAAAAAAGCAGAAAATGTCATTTATATCAACTATCAGACCCCCCCGTTAAAAAACAACTTGGAAACTTTCCCAGAATTAAAAAAACAAAAACAAATGCCAGAGAATGCCTGTAACAGCTGAAGTAAAGAGCATCTAAAATGTTACTTGTGACATGCATGACCGTGATGCAAAATTTTTACTTTTTAAAAAACATGCATAAAATTGATTCAGAAGAATTTTGGGTTTTTGCCCAGAAACCAGAAGGGTTATATTCGGGGTTGCCAGTTTGGAAAACAAATACTTAAAAAAAAAAAAATGCTAACAACTGAAGCAAATTTGGTCTAAAGTATAAAAACTTAACCCTCTCTGTAGTCATTCACATTTATGTGCGTGAGAAACAAACATAATGGTGTCACGAGTCCCCAGAAACCAGAACAAAGCAACTACCAAATTCAGTGTCAAAAATGTAATTCAGTTTTTCATTTGTTCAACTGCCAGCTTAAAAAGGTTTTCTGGTGTGTATAATCTTGACACCAGAATTTTGGTCTACACCATGGAACAGTTACTGTCCATGTGTTACTTGTGACAAACATAATGTACCACCATACAGAGTACAGACACTGGACAAATCCCCGGGAAAACCCTTTTTAACCATCCAATGCACTCCCAATCTGGACAATGTATTTTGTTGCTAGTACACTGTATTTCACTGCTCAAAACAATGACAGAAAACTAGGAATGCCCACCACACAAGCTTCACATAAAAATGAAATTTGAAATGTTATGTATGATAATCGATTTACAAATTAACTATAACAAAACATCAGAAAGTGACTAGATCTTTTTCAGCCCAAGAGTGTGAGGAAAAACAAAAAGCGACTTCACCGAGAAGAATGCATGTCTCAACAACCAACCCGGTGCACAAGACTTGAGTTTCAAATCCCACTCATCAGTGCAATACATCGGATAGGCTTAATGCTTTGTAACACTGTCCCTCACACTAGAGGAAATTTTACATTATTACTACTTCCGAGCACAACAGATGCATAAGCTAAATCTCTTGAAATGCCCACCATCTCAGCAGCATCAAAAATTAAAGGTTGCAAATGATATGTGTACATGACTATGAATTGTTATCTTATCAAAATGACTAGACCACACTAATAAGGGCCCGAAACCCTAGTTACATGTTTTTTGACCCATCCCATCTTTTGTTCCCCAAACCTAAAACCCTTTTTTTTAAACCCCCCTTGCAAAACCTAGTTTTATAATTTTGATATAATACTGCATTATTTTTGTTTAAAATCTTTTCCCTTTTTCCACAAACGCACCACCTGAAATTTTGGTTTTCGAAGAAAAAAAAAAGAAAAACAACAAAAACTTAGTTAAAAATTTAAAAAATTTTTTCAGGGAAAGGGAAAAAATGTTTAAAAAAAAGAATTTCTTCCCATTAATTTTGTCCCCCATTTATTTTTTATGTAAACTACCCCTTTTTTTCTTTTTTTAAATTAATTATATATATGAGCATGTGCCAAAAAGTGCTGCTTAGAAGGTGGACATTAGAGTGAAAAATAAAAGCAGAAAAGTCATTTAAAAGATAAGTCTTTTTTATATACGTTTCAGGTCTGAAAAAGGTAACTTGATGAAGGAGTCTGAGAAAAAGACATTTAAAGAGGACACCTGAACCTGTCGGATGCAACACAGGACACAATGTTTTTTTTGATTTAATCTTTGAATTTAATGACTGCTATCAACCCGTGGGGAAAATAAACATCCATCATTTATATCAAGACAGTAGTTTTTAAAATTGACTCAATTCACTTTTTATTTCATATTAAAAAATCATAACAATGATGTCCTGTTTTAAATCCGACAGACTGCCCCCTTTAAATTTTTTTTAATAAAATGAAAATGAAACACAACATTGAATAAAAAAATAGGATGTGTTTATTAGAATTTATTAAGCTTTTGTTTCCATGACTGCGGCATAAAATTTAAGGTCATCAACAACATTTCTTTACATTTTATCTGTCAGATTAAATTTTTTGGATGGACTTTAATTTTTCCCATGCTCACAATAAAAGCTTATAAAATAAAAATTGCTGTTTTCCCTACACTGCAACAAAATGTTACCAGCTGATTTAGAGTGGTTTTGATGACTGCAGCACTAAACAAGTCGCTTGTAATTTTGTCAAAGGCCCTTTTTAAGCATTTTATCTGTTGGATGTAACAACTCTTGGTGGACACAACACTTCCCTTTGTAAATTTTGGTAAACTTTCCTTTCCTGTAAAACATATGCACAGCTAATAAAATCACTTAGTTTTCCTACATCTGATACATTGCTGTAAATACTGAACAAGGCCGAAACCATTATTTAAAGTAATGCACTGTCGGATGCCACGCATATCAGAGGAACAATGGAATATGTAACACTGGACATGGGAAAAGGACTTAGAAAAAGTACAGCCAAGTTGTCATTATTATTCTTTTATTGACAAAACAGAAAACCAAGTGAATTACACATGTACATTTACCCTATTGTTAACAGCAGGTAAAATTCAATTATGAAAGAATTGATTTGGCATTTAAGTCTCACTACCTGGAATAATAACTGTAAGTAACCAGAAACAGTAATGCAAAATCTGGAAACTGATGACAAAGTATAGAGAATTTCCCATGTTAATACTAATTCTTCCCATCCTAATAAATTTAAAAGATTTGTTTTCAGTGAGTTGGCATTCAGCATTGAGACATATTTTTATTTCTCTGCTGTTCCTAAGTACTGCAGTGCTTCCCAGGATGAATTTGGGGTTTATGCTCCACTAATGTTGTCCCCCCGCGTGTCATGAAAAACACTTGCTCTTCCCCCTTTTTGGGGCAAACAAATTTTTTAGCCTTTAAAAAAACATGCATTTTGTACAAAATAAAGCAATATAACAACTGTTTTTTTAGGATATGTCTCCTTATTTATAGGTATGCAACTCTGGAGACCTACATGCATATAAGATATTGTGTGTGTCTGCACGCGCAGTGTGTGTGTTTTGACTTTTCCCCCGAAAAAAATATTATACATTTAATCAGACATTAGGTAAATTTTAAAAATAGTATTTTAGTTGAAACATAATAACACAAATACCAGGTTACCCCCTCCTTTTTTAAAAATTTTTGTTTATTTGGTCTTTTCTCCCTACTAAATACCCCTTTTCCACAGTGTATTGTATTTTGTGTTGTATGAATTTTTGTCTTCATGTTGCATATTTATAGTGAATTGTCACAAGAATTCTACTTTTTTGCTGCACTTATTGTATTTGTACTGAATGCACATATAAAACTCATCAGTTAAGAAATTCTATTCTGGCTTTCCTAGGTTTCAGCACCCCCCCACTTTAAAATTTCATCTGTCCTGCTAGAAATTAAACAAAAAAACAAAACAATATTTATTCACCCCCGGGGGTGGGGGAAAGGGCCTGGGAAGAGAGAAAAAGAAAAGAAAAGAAAAAAGTATCCCTAATCACAATGTTAATGTCATGGTAATGCTTCTTTTCTTTTTCTTTCTTCTTTTTTGTTGTTGTTGTTCTGTGTTTGTACAATTTGTATAAATAGATAATTTACGGCTATGCCTTTTTTTCTTTTTCTTTTTTAACTCGTTCACATCACAGACGGCAATTATAAACCTGTAGAGTTGCAGAAGTGTACTGAGGAGTAAGAATTTTGTCATGGCATCATGCTGTTCCGATCGACTGAACAAATGAAAAAAACCCCTGTCCGACAGCGGCAAATCAACTCCGAAAATTTTGCCTCGTAAACACGGGATTTTTCCCCTTAAAAAAGTAAACCTTGAAGTATCCTTTTTCTCTTTCCGTCAAAAACTAAAAAAAAATTTGTTTGTTTGATTGAAACATGGACATTACTGTGCAAAAATCGGCCCCTCGCGATCAAAAAACTGACCTAACATCCGAGAAACAGTGGCTATCGAAAAAAGAACACTTTGAATTTGCACACTGCCGACCCAAAAACCCGTTTAATAATGGTCACTTCGCTTACAATTACGAATGAAAATGCAAAAATAACGCTGTATCAATGAAAAGTAACTATTTAATCTGTCGGACACAACATCATATTTTGATCGAAACTGTAAAAAGGTACATGACCCAAATCAAAAATTTACTCACCGCTCCTTATTGGCACCATGTCTGAAGAGAAAGTGGATAAAGCACTGTGGATAAACATGGCCATGCTTTGTGCAAAAAGACCTCAGTCACAAAATCGACGTTTATCCCCAGGGGTCGGCAATTTTTAAATTTCGGACCGACAAAATAAAAAATGGAAATTTAAAAACCCGAAAAAAAAAATTAGAAGGAATCCAACGGGTTTTTTAAATGCTTTTGACTAAACACTGATTTTAGCAACAGCCTTTTTTTTACCACTCACAAATCTGCAAAATGAATTTGTAGCAAACAACGCTCGCATTTAAGAACCCGGGAACCAAAAAAAATATGTGACCGCCCCCCACGAAATGAGTCGGCCCCTTGGGCTGTTTGGAGCTAGAGCGGGAAAAAGGGTGTTGGGGGTGTCAGGTATCAATTTTGAGATTTTCGCAAAATTTTTTGTTTGGGGTGGAGTGGTAGAAAGGGCATGACCCGGGGAGCGGATCGGTCAAAATGGGAGACCACAGCGGGGGGAAACGGGGGCAATCAGGGGTTTTTTTTACAGCAGCAGACAACCTTTTTCAGCAACCCCAAAACCTCACGGGGCCGCGCATAGATAAAGAACCCGGCCCGGGGCCTGGGAACCCCAGGGTTCGGAAAAATGAAATCACCCCCCTGGGCCACAAAAAGGCTGACAATTGTGTTTCCCCCGGGCCGCACAAATACAGTTTCCTCAACAATAACTAAAAATAATTAAAAAATGAAATACATCAAATAAAAAACAGTTACAACCTTTTAAACCATATAAAAAAAAAATGTAAAACATGACTTATTTAATTTACAACAAAAGTGGGGGAAAGGGGTTTCACCTGTCTATAAAAAAAAAATTCGTACAACTAAATCACAACCAACACAATGTACAAAATATAACTGTCAATAAAACTTTAATCAAAAATAAAAATTCACGCTCCACCGGTTTAAAAAGTTACATAACAATTTTAAAAGCCCAAAGTTTTGAGAAGAAGAAAACTCAAAGACTAGTACTAAAACAAATGGTGCGATCTTTCGCCTGGTGCGCGTTATCTTAGTCGCAACAGCGCTGATAGTGATATCAAGTAGTCTATGAATATAACTTAGCTTCTACAGTACACAATACTCAATAAGTTAATTTCAACCCAAAATAAACACTAAACATGAAGTCAGCTAAGCAAAATACTATACGACAAAGCACTGATCGACACAGAATTACTTTCATCGAGTCAAAACAACGATTCACTACTATTCACTAGTACTACACAGAAAAGCGCCATGCAGACGACGGCTATAAAAAGAATGGACCTAGAGAGGAATCGGCACTGATTAAGCTCGATCCTGCGTCTAAATAAGATCTAAATAAACATTCTAAGATGCCAAATTATATTCCACATGACTTAGTGCATAAAAAGGACTAGGCGAACAAAGAGTAGGATAACAAACAAGCGGTCAAAATATTAAGGGAGTAAACAGATTTGAAAATGGCGCGCACCAGCGGCTATCGCCAGTCGGCTGTGTGAAGGCCATGTGGCGTTACGCAACACGCAGCGCTTCAAAACAAAAGCGTCGTCTGCTCCGGTTCCCGGGTTACTAACAGTACAGTAATGAAATTGCATGGATCTGATAACCGGGGCGGGATTATTGTAAAAACGTACAAAGAGCACTTGCTCACATATTGAAAAGCAGTCTTTCTTTTCCGTAAATATACCATCAAAAAGACAGTTTATTTGCCTGAAGTTGTCTGAAAATGACTTTCATATCATACCCTACTATCCAGGTAAGACAAAACCCAGGAAAATGACTAAGTTTCACGCACCGCACTCACCCCTAAAATTTGTAATGGCCCGTCGAGTTTTGGTATGAATAGAAAGGTCTTTGTCTCCACTTTCAAACTAGCGCAGGTTTGATTCGCTCAATTGAAAATATCCTTCCAATGAAACCCGAAAATAAGGGAAATCCGTAAACGATGCGTCACTAAAGAGCGTATTCCTTTTCTCTCATTGAACATGAAGATCATGTGACACTACAGGACCAACCGGCACGAAGCGTGTTTCAACATGGCGAGTGACAACACACGCAAGTTAATGCTGGTGAAAGTTTTGAATTCAGCTCGTGCAGCTAACATTTTGGACGAAAATGATTCCGATGGCGTCAGAGGTTTGACTGATGATTATTTTGCAACAGTTCCTGCTGTTGAAGGAGAATGAGCCGTTTTCACAAGCATTAAAAAGCTTTGACTATGTCCTGTCAGGCAGCAAAAGGAAAATTGCCTGAAGAAGAAAGATGCAAACAAAACGACAACTGAAGCGGTGCACCGAAATGTCCACCCTTCCTTTGCCGATTTTCGAGCCGACTTGGTGTAAATTTTCATATTTTACTAACTCAGAACTGACTTTGGGAGTCAAGTTTATCTTTATTATCTCTTTGATGCATACTCTTTCGGAAAAAGTTAGGTTTGTTCAGAGAAAACTTAAACCTGAAGATGCATTTATGACCAAAAAATGGATGGTCCTCGCCGAGCACCTTTTGGCACAGGCTCATATATTTCTTTTCTATTTTTGATGTGCAGAAGTTTTCCACAAAAAGCCTTCCACAAAACACTGAAAATGTGAGAAAACTAAACAAAACACTCTTATCTCCACTCTCACCCAGCTCTTCATCCTTGCTTAGAAAAGGCAACACTTTAGTTTAACTCCACGTGTGAAAACCTAGAAATAGAATGTATGTCCTTGCTTAGAAAATGAAAAACAGCACCAAAGCTGTGAGAAAACTGAACACTTTCTCTCCCAGTCCCAATGTGAAAACCTGAACTTTAAGCTGAAAGTGTAAAAAAAATAATCTCCCATCATCATGGAGCTGGACATCTTCCATTTTCCTGAGGACATCTGCTGCTGGAACTTGGTATTCTATCAAGTAGGATGCTGCATCCTCCCATCTCCAGGCTTGCTTCCCATCCCAGGTTCCATGGTTTTAGGTTTCACACCCAGACAGAACCACCAGGATCAGCCTCCTGCCCTAACACCTGAAGCAGAAAGTCAAAATGACCAAATACGAAAAACATAGCTATAGTGTTGTTACATCCAACTTCTGGCATCACCACTCTCTATCACTGTTAACCCAAAAGACCATTAACACTTAAACACATGACTGTTAGTGTTAGCAGCAGCAAGACTACCAGTGGCCTAGTGAGACAACTTACAGTGACAACGTACAGGCTTCTGTCACAAAGATTCTCCCACTCGCACCAACGCTGACATGAATTACAGGGTGAAGGCAACAGAATAATTTGAAGTTGTGCTTTACTCTCTACCATATTTTCATCATAAATACTGTATCATTTCATTTACATTAGATCTCAACAATGTTTGTGTGTTTCTTAGTACCTGAATGTTCCTTAAAGGGACTGGCCCACGCAGATTTGGCTAAAAAACGATTTTTTGCAAGAAGTTTTAGTTTTATGTGCGATTATTATGTAGCATTAATTTCTGCTGTAGTCCTGTTGAAATGCGGCAATTTCAAGAATAACTGTAGTGGTCCCGGTGCAGCTATTTACGGAATGTGTATTACGTCATTACATTTTGTTGTTTTACACAAGTTTTTGTAGACTCGGCCTACAAACAATTGACAATGGTGTTGTCTCAGGCGTAATAATTTGTCGGGCGACTTTAACTGATGATTGTATGAATAATTTTATGTCTTTCTATGAATAAATCGCCTAATCGTGCTATGTGTACTTCACTATAGTGGATGAGACCTGTAGCTGCCGTTTACTAATAATGCTCAGCGATGGACCGAGGTGCAAAGTGTTGGGTGACAATTCTTTCTCAGCATATTGATCCCATGCTACTACAGGAAATATTTTAGACACATAATAATCATAATGAAAAGAAAAGAAAAACCTACTGGCGGTGGCACGCCAGAAACACACACTTACGCAAACAGGTAGTACTTAGTAGAATATTTAAATGTATGGTTCCGGTAGACTACTCCTATCAATCAAAAAAGAAGTACCAGGAACCTTTTCTTTTACTTGTCCATTAACAACTTTGCCAGTTTCCTATCACAGACGTCTAACCTTGTGCACAGCTCTCTCCACCTCTCCACCTGGTCACCCAGGTTTACCAGCCACGACCTGTATCTATGTTGTTGGTCTCTTGCCAGTCCAGCTAAACATTATTTTTATTTTGATCCTCCGAAGATAAATCGTAGTAACTCCAAATTATCTCTGCTTTGACTGCATAATCCTCCAAAAAAATGGAAACGAACTATGAAGATATAAACACCACTAAACGTTCTCAGTTCTTCGTTGCTTTCATTCAACGGGCTATTTGTTCATTATAATAGCACACGAAAGAATGCATTTATTATCTGTTAATACAAAAGAAGGCGGCACACAAACAAAACACATGTCGCGTCCCGTGTTCTCTTGTTGTGTACATATCCCAAGTCACTCTTTTCAGTTTTGTCATTCTTGCCATCAGTAACTACTTCTAGAGTCATTGTTTCCTTGGACTCTTCCTGCTCCTTTCTATAATCTTGCGTCAAATTATTGATATCGTAATGACGTCAAAATGATTTTGCCATCATTGATCGAAACACATAGGGTGGCATGGGGGAAATTCGTCCACTCGCTTGGTTGGGGGAACTTCGACCACCCAAACACCTTGTGAACTGTACTCAACCCCTATGATTGAACTTTTCCAAACTGAAACATCAGCTTCATAATGGATCAGTCAACAAACAAAACAACAAACGAGTGATTGTTAGAAGTAGTGTATGGGAAAACCTGTTCTACATTGGGAGCCTTGCTATTTGCTTGGCAAAAAACCCATAGTTTGGGTTGCACGAAAAGCAAGGACCGACATACTGTTGGCAGATCTTGTTTGTTTTGAAAATCAGTGTTTGCCACGATCTGCCCACTTAAAAATCTTCCTAATTTTTGTCATTTTGATGACGTCATTTTAAATCTGCATATCAATTCTTAACAACAAAAATGACATCAGCTTCTTCTTGTCTGTCTTCTCTGCTTCCTTCTTCTTTTATTATTATCAGTCTATTTTTCTTGCACCTGATGAAGAAAATTTTCTGTCAAAAGCGCTTGTCCTTCATTGTTTCCTTGTGTTTCATCGTATAAGTGAATACATTTCCCTAGTTCTGTTCTATCAGTTTTGTCAACCTCATCAGTAGTTGTTCACTCATTTCTCAGAAAAAGAATGTTTTCTTTCATATTCATGAAATCACACGGGTAGTTGTGTTGTATACTAGTCTGCGATTGGTCAAAGGTGTCTCCAAACCACAACGAGCTCGTGTTGGTTGAGCCAGTGTGACGGAATTGTGTGTCGAAGCGTGCATGGGAATCAAACGTACCTATTTGGATGAATTTCCCCCAGGCCACCGTAAAATGTTCGAAAGAACGCTAGACATCATTTCATTGTTTGTCTTAGCAATTTCAAACACTATCAATTTATTTCAGAATTTTGTGTGCAAAATGTTAGGAAAATGAAACTATTTCACACAGACTGTCCAGATTTAAAATAAACATTGACAAAAATAATTTATACATGACATGTACACAAAACTGAGAAGTGCCGGTATCCTATCAATGATGTCATACAGAAACGCGGGGGAAAGAGCTCGTGAAAACAGTGTCAGTAACACTGTCTGGGAAAGCCCTCTTCTAAAATTGTTATAAAATCAACGGTACGTTCAATCACAAAACTTTTAACGCTGATCATATGTTCGTTTAACCTCCTCTAAGCACACGAGAAGTTTAGCCGCCGAAGGAGAGTTCCTTTAAGACACCCACGACAAACAGTGTCGTCACGGAGCACACTGGTCACTAGTAACACAAAAGTAATAGATCTGATTTATCACACAGCACTTGCACACAACTCCATGAAGGACACTAAATTTAAGATCGTGAGCATGCAAGCTGTTCGGGCAATTGAGCTTCTGTTGTATAATTTCAACTTCACTGACCCTTTCATGAGTTACTCGAGACACGTGACGACATACAAGCTTCCGTTTTAGAGGATTCTCCCCCCACCCACAATGCCATCAACCACCACCAAATGATGCCGAATGTTAAATTTGAAGTTGTGTTAGTATGAGCATAACACTGCCATCAGAAATACAGCATCTTAGTAATCACATGAGATAGCTACAGTGTTTGCATGTTTCTTGGTACCAAAATGTTACTTGTTACATGAAATGTTGGTGTGACAACAAAACTTTTCTTACCTTCTCGTCGAAACTCCATAGTTGGAAAAGAAAGTTGTTTATTCGGGCGTGCGCACATCGTTCACGGGTTTCCAAAAATCAAACTTCCACTTTCGCCGATTGTCAAATGAGTTTGAAATAAGCGTTAAAAGTTCGAATATGTTACTTGTTACAGTGTGACACAAACACACTTTCCACCCAAAATCGGTCGATAAATATATAAAAAATGTCATCGTGCTAGTAAGCATCGAAAACGGCATCTTCCAATGAGTTTATAAACCTCGTTTCGGATTCATTCCATTCTTTTTAGCATGCTTGAGATGTGTTTGTCTGTTTGCAAGAAATGTGACGACAAGTGTAACAAGTAACATGCACAGTTTGATGCCATATCACACCGAAATTCAGGCAGCTGGGTTGCTTTGGAACAATTTCGTGATCTCTTATATTTGCGTGCTTCCTTCTGATTTCTTTCTCAAGCACTCTTGAGTCCTTCAGCTTTAAGGCCACAAACAAAAACTGGACCAAGAACATCATAATAATAAGTTATGAACAAATTTGTGTGGTAGGTGTGGGACTTGGCACCTTTTGACATTGAGTCATATATATGAGTTTGGGCTGAACAATAAGGGGCATTTAATCCTTCACAAAACACAACAATGTTTATCAACAATAATACAAAACATTTTGGTCCACATATAAGGACCCAACAGGTCCACATAATTATTAAGACACACAGAAATGTTTTAACACGTGATAAAAGGGGTTTTATTGTTCTCCTGCTAGCTAGCAGGATTAATTCAAATACATGTATACGTGATACATGCTGAACATCCATAGGAAGGCATGCTCTGAGTATCAGGCAACACGTACCAGTTTCACTTCTATACAGGCAGCAGACATCTGGCTGGGGGATGGGGGTGGGAACACAAGATTTTGATTTCAGTCTATCAATTTGCTGCCGGGCGCTGAGTGCTGCAATGCAGCTGACCTCTGTCACGGACTCCGCTTTCAGCCTTCATTGATTCCTGCCCCCTCCCTCCTTGCCCTTCTTACTCCTCTCCACTGAACTAGACATACACTAGCTTGCATTACTCTCCTCACTCGATCTTCCTCTCGATGCCCACCATGCTTTCGCACGCCCCCCGCCCCCTCGGGCTCTGATTGACCACTACCTCTCTCCGTTCGCCTAAGCTACACTGGCATATTTTTCTACGAAACTAATTTAATTTGAAAATGGTTGGCTCCTCTTTTGAGATTTATTTCCGGCAACGCTATGTTGGACAATAGAAGGCCTGCTGCATCTTTTTGACTGTAATACTAAGGTAAAATCCAAGATCTAGGTGACGGTCGGAAATACTCAGTAAACAGGTAATAATTCCCGCAGGGTCTAACCATTCTTTCCATTGCTCCTTTACTATTTGATCACCACTGTATCACAAAAGAGGTTTCGTGGTCGCATTCCTGCCGACAACTACATCACCTTAGTTACACAGTTAAGTGTTATACTTAGAGCTTTGAAAGTATAAACTATAAAGTATAATGATAAATGTAAAGTTCTACATGTAGGAGATCATATGGATGGCAGGGACTTAGAGTGTAGAGCGGCAGAAAAAAGATCATGGAGCTTTTGTTGAAGAGGACTTAAATAAGTTAAAATTTGAACTTGTAAAGAGAAAGACTGGAGAGAAAAGCAAAGAAAAAAAAGCAAATAAGATAGCAGGTATGGTCACATATTACATTCAGTATAAAAAAAAACTAAGAAATTATGGTACCACTTTTTAAATGCTTGGTTTGACTAATCTTAGAATATGGTAATGTTGTGTGGACACCATATTTAACTTTAAGAAAATATATAACTCTTATTCAAAAACTGATGTGCTAAGATGATTTAAGAAGGTATGATTGGCATAATCAACCTGAAATATGGACAAAGATTAAGGGTATTAAAATGACCAAGCCTGAAGAGTAAGAGGTGGTATGAGTGAAACTTTTAAAAATTATACAGGGTTGACTGGAACAAGCTGGAAGACACAGTGGTTGCAGTAGATTCTGTCACTGCATTCTCATCTGCAGTAGGCAGAGTACTACAAGGGGCTGCCTCCCACATGTAGGCAGTCAGAACAAAAATGTGTTTTAGCCAGTTTTTAAATAGAGCAAAATGACAAACTGGTAGGTAGGTAGTGTTGCTTAATGTCCTTGGATGTTGGTTGACATATTAGGGACAAGCTGAGACCAATGCCGAAGCATAGTTCAATATAGTTTTACGTCCATGGAAACCAGAAGGCTCGTTAGGACGGACAGCCCAGGATGGCCACTTCAACTCTCACACAGCTCCTGAACTATGAAATGACAAACTGTTCAGACCATACCTTTTAAGTACAAGTTTTATTTGCATTGTGCTCTCCCAGCTCCATTGTAAAAATGGTCCCTACAATGTATAAATCCAGATCCAGGTGGTTTTTAATTTTATGATTCTGTAACTGTTCCTTGACCTCTGCAAGAAGATAATTCTTACTCAATCGATTTGCAACCTTTTTTCTTTTTCTTTTTTACTACTACTCGGTAAACAATTGAAACTACTTGCCACCTAGCATTGTATTAGCAGGAACACTAAATGCCTTCAAAAATCATCTTCATAAACATTGGGAAAGTGCATGCTGTTTTGTCAAAATAAACAGCATTCTTTTTAACCTTTTATGTGGTTGGTTGTTGGGAACACAGTATATTTAGCAGACAAAAACTGATAAAAACAAGCCAGGAAAATACATTCGGTGATTTTCAAAACTTGATAAACCTTGGGAACATGCATGCTGTTTTATATCAAAATAAATAGCATTCTTTTTAACCTTTTAATAGTTTTATGTGGTTGGATGTTGAGAACATAGAATATTTAGCACAATGTAACCGACACAAACAAGCAGGATGCTAGCACAATGCTAGATTTAAAAACATCCAGTGCTTTTAATAGCTTGTGAATTGGCAGGCAAAAGGCTAAAATTGATATTAGACACTTACACTAGGTAGGACCAGCCTTTCTTTAGCGCTGGGTAACATGGGCGTCGCGAGGCAAATATTACTCATTTTCAACTTCTTGTATCTGCCTTGTTTTGTGCAGTTTGTCAATAAAAACTAGTCAGGCAAAAAACGATCTTTTTACGACCTGTTGATGCCATTATTTTGTGTGTGAATGATGTATTGTGAGTCTGGAAGAAGTTTTAATGAACACATCAAGCGGTCGGAAACCGAGCGTGGTTCTGACGTCGAAAGTCAGATGAGCGAGGTCGGAAAACGGTTGCGTTCGGAAAACCGTTGGGAACTTTTACAAGAAAAACGTACACATAAAGTTACTATTTTTAGAAAGAGGAATTCCCGTACATTTATCCGGTATAAAATTCGTTAAAATTTTTCGTTTTTCGTTTTCGATAGTTCAGGAGCTGTGTGAGAGTCGAGGTGGCCGTCCTGGGCTGTCCGTCCTAACGAGCCTTCTGGTTTCCGTGGACGTAAAGCTATATTGAACCATGCTTCGGCATTGGTCTCAGCTTGTCCCTAATATGTCAATTGACATCTGAGGACATTAAGCAACACTACCTACCTACCTACCTCGTTTCGACTGCAGCAAAAATTGAGTCGAAAAATACGTTCATTTTTACCGTAAATTTACACCAAGAAAGTTTGAATGCACCATATTCAATTTGGTATCACTGGAAAGACGAAACGAATTTTCGCTCTTTAAAACGGTGTATCGTTTGATCCGGAAGCGAGTTCTTGTAAGAGTTCCCGTGCAACGGATAGTGGAGACCCCGTAGATTTTGTCGTCTGCTCGAGTTGCGCGATCGCTAAAGTCTGCGAATACGCGAGCGGCGCAAAAGATGCTCACCCTGGAGGAATTGGAAAGAAACCGTGGTAAGTTTTTTTATTTTAGCGATAACTAAGTGAGTTTCCAACACAACCATAACTGTATTTTTGTGCTGTTTACATCTCTTTGAATGCAGTTGATGCAAATTCGTTGTGGTCTGGCCGTAGTTTGAACAACATTACAGAGTTATCTCCTCATTATTTCCTCCGCAATGCAAACTGCTGTAAAAGTAGTAATTTCTTTCCCCGAATATCCGAATTGCCAAAAAACTGATGTTTGGTGTATATTCTCAACAGTGATTTTTTTTAAAGGAAATTTAGCAAGTGAATGATTTAAAATAAATATATTTGTTTTTCTTGTCAGGGACAGTAACTCTGATTTAGCTAGCAGACGATGCAGTCACGACCAAATATGTTTTTTTACAGTAGATCTGCTCATCTAAATAAAACAAAATAAAAGCGAGCCAGCAGCCAAAATTAATATTATATTGAGAGTTTGGAATTGTATTTGCTTCTGAAGAATTAATTTCTTCTTTTTCCCCCATCTTTCTCTTCCACATGGAAGACCTGGTACACTGGCTCAAAATAACATGATTCTTTCAATCTTTGTATATAATAATAATAATAATAATTACAAGGGGGGGAGGGGGGGTTAAAAAAAGAGAAGTAATAATGACAAGTTTTTGGGGTTTTGTTTAACATTTTACAAGCATGATTGACAAGAAACTAAGTCAATAAGAAAGACTGAACAAAACGAAAGAAATAATCTCTCTCACACACACACACACACACACACACATACACACATACACACACACACACTTCAAGAGCCACATCAAATGTGGGAGGGGGTGGGGGAAATAAAATAACTCACAGAGCAACATTAAATACAGTTTTGAGCATGTAAATTTTTAAATGTCATTGAAGTGGGACTCCAATTTTTGTTAGTTTCTTTAATAATCCAGGTCTTTTATCTAAGGTAGGGCAGTTTTTTGTTTTTAAATATTGTCAAATAATGGCTAGAGCGACTCCAGTTGGGGTTTTGCTTCTGGGATTGTTTCAGTAGCTGAGACTGGTAATAGTAGTCAAATACCTGAAAATTAGTTCTTGTCTGCTTCCTTTTGTTTGTACCTTTCTGATTGATTTCTCAAGTTATTACTGCATGATTCACACAAAGTCAAGTAAGTGTTATTTACAACTAATCTTCAGAATTTGATGATTTAATTGGTGAGTATTAAGTGTATTTAATTGGTGAGTATTAAGTGTTAGTATGCTGTTTATGTTGAAATAAATCTTTTTTACCTGTTTGTTTATATATTTTTTTGTTAATGATTTCAGAGGATGATCAGTTTCATCATCTTGAGGAGAGAATTGGTTCTAGAAAGCGAGGCAGGCCCCAACATCTACCATGAGGCCACACTTGGACTGCAGTTTTTAACTTCATTTCCTCAGTCATTCAAACAAGTCTATATATATCTAAAATTTGCCTAAATTTCCTTATGCTGTTCATTTGCCTTCTCTGATTAATGCTGAATCTGCAGATACCAGAACCATGGCTGTATCTCTTTCCATTCCAGAGTTTGATTTGCTTTAATGCTATTACCATCAAAGATTCGTAGGATATTTGCACCCTTTTTTCTCATGGAAACTTGCCTCTGTGGGTAAAATTTAGCTTGCACTTCTTTAGACTTCTAAATTTATATTGTCTAATTAATGCTGAATCAGTTGATAATGATACCAGAATTATGGTTGTACCTCTTTCCATTCCCATGTTATGTTTGAACTTGTCACAGTACCATCAAAGAATGGTGATCGGACAATGTCAAAATTAGTGATTTTTCCATTTTTGGCACTCTGCATCTCCAATATTTGAGTAAGGATGACGACTGAAAAAATTGTGTTTAGTCTATGTAGTGCAGACACTGTGTAAAACAAGTTGGGTGGATGTGTGACCAATAATTTTTATGCTAGAGCCATACAAAAATGGCATTTTGTAAAAAGCGTGTAAAACACCTAAAATGGTGACTATTTGAAGGGTGATATCTCAAAAAATATTATAGATAAATTAATGAAATTTGGCTTGTGTACTTGCCTTGTGACCCTCTTTAATATCACATATTAATGGATTGCATTACTTGCTTTTCAAAATTTGGCTGGACCTACCTACTTACACAATTACAGCAAGTTTCTAGTTTCCTATGAATATTACCTCCAGAGGCTCACTTCCTCTTAGGACAGGCCTTTTCACAGGCCTAGGCAGACGATGCATTCATGTTACAATGCCAATGGATTGTGTGTATGTCAGTGTGTATATGAGCCTGTGCCAAAACCTGCTTTGCATGGACCCTCTATGTTTTGGTTACATTTAAATACTACTTCAGGTTCAAGTTTTTTTTTTTTTTTTTAACAAACCTGACTTTATCCGAAAGACATGCATCAAAGAGATAATAAAGATAAACTTGATGCCCAAAGTCAGTTCTAAGTTGATAAAATATGAAAATTTACACAAAGTCTGGGCCAGAAATTGAGGGAGGACAGGTGGACACTTCAGGTGCATCACCTGAGTTTGATTTTTTTTGTTTCAATCTTCCTCCTTCCGGCAATTTTCCTTTTGTTGCCTGACATAACATAACATAACATGACATAACATAGTCAAAGCTTTTTAATGTGTGTGTGTGTGTGCATTCATGTTGTATGCATTGAATTTTGACAATATAATGTATTTGTAAAGAATGTGTAAGTGCTTAGGGCCTGTGTGGGTTAGGGTCTCTAAGTATTCATTATTATTATTGTTATTATTGTGAGAACAGCTCATAACTGCTTTTAAAATGCATCAGGTCCATTTCTGATGCTGCTGAAAATGTTTGTCTATTACCACTGAAGACTTGTGGGTGTTTGATCAAAGAAACTGTTGCTAAAATCAGTGTTTAGTCATAAGCAGCGATCTGTTCATCATTACCATTTTTAGTTTTAAGTTTCCAATTTTGGCCATGTCAGACTGTTTCGATTGAAAATTTGCTGATCCTGAGGATAAGCAATGATTTTGTGACAGTGGTCTTGTTGTACTAAGTGCAGCCATGTTTATCCACAATGCCTTGTGTCAACTGTCTTCAAACATGGTACCAACAAAGAGTGGTGAGTAATGTTTCAGTTAGGTCTTGTACCTTTTTACCCTTGCAGTCAACACAAAGCGTTGTGTTTGACAGATTAAATGGTTGCTTTTCACTAATAATAATATAGCGTTACTCTCGCATTTCGTTAGTAAAGCGAACTGATCATTATTCAGCAGTGTGCAAATTCAAACTGTTGTCATAGTTCAATAGCCGGCTGTTTCTTGGATGACACAAGTGGACTTTATGTCAGTGTTTCGATCAATAGTGACCGATTTTTGCGCACTAGTTTTCCTAGTTTCAATTGAACAAACCTAACTAGTTTTTTGTTAGTGTTTTGACTGAAAGAGAAAAACATATACATTCAAGTTTTTACTTTGTAATTTGGCAAAAATACCCGTGTTTACGATGGCACATGTTCCAGAGTTGATTTGCCGTTGTCAGACAGTGGGTTTTTTGTTTGTTTTTCGCCATTTGTTCAGTTGATCAGAATGGCATGATGGCTTGACACATCTTACTTATTGCTCAATACATTTCTGCAACTCTGCAGGTTTATTATTGCTGTCTGTGATGTGAACTAAGCGTTGAAAAATTCATAGCATCAATTATTTATTTATGCAATTTTGTACAAATTCTACCCCCCCCCCCGGGCCCCAACAAAAAACAAAAAAAAAGAAGAAAAGAAACATTACCATAACATCAACATTGTGATCAAAGGGGAGATGATTTTTTTTTTAAATCTTCCCAGGCCTTCTTCAGTTTCTAGCAGAACAGGTGGACTCTAATTAAAGTGTGTGCTGAAACTAGTGAAAGCCAGAATAGAATTTCTTAGCAGATACTTTGTTCTTTGTTGTTTAACTTTGTATGTCACTATGTGTCTCAGCTTCCTGAGGACTTCTAGTTCTACATACTGATTTGGGAAGATGGGAAGGAGTATGTTTGCCAGGTACATGTGGGTTTTGAAGTTTTATTCAAACTGGTGTGCCCTTCTCCTTCACCACAGCCATAACACTACCAAAGTTTTAGAAATAAACAGGGGGCCAGAATACAGTATTTTTTCTCTCAGATTTTTCATTTGTTTGATAAATTGTGAAAATGAACTACAACTGGCACTCATATTCATTTTACAGTTTTTGTTTGTTGTTTTGTGTTTCCATGTAGGTCTTTTTGTTGTTTTCTTTTAATACATTATTTACAGTACAAATACAATATGGTACAGCATATTGTCAAAGTGCGAAATGAGTAAATCAGTCGGTGCAGGCAGAAGGTGCCAAGTGCCAAGACGGGGCGACTGTTTAGACTAGCCGGCCACTTGGGAGGGACAAAGGAAAAGGGGCCGGGGAAGGGTGTAGCGATGGCTCGATGGGCAGTGGGATGGTCGGGTCAACGTAACTCATAAATTAGCCCCTAGCCGACAGCAGATGCGCCATACCTTAGTGGAAGAATAGGAGAGGTAGGTCCAGACATTCTGGACAGGAAATAATCCCTGTTTAAAATAATTCAATAAATTGAAGAACTGCCGTTTGTCTTGGAACATAACCTGACTGCATGCTAAGTAGTGTTAGCACATTATTATTACGTTTGATGGTATATGGTTTTGTTGTATATCGAAATGGAATTGGAGTGATGAATATTCAATTAGCGGAAGAATACAAGAATGCGGAGAAGGGGGAAAAGGAGCGTGGGTTTCGCAGAGAGTCGGAGCCGGGGCCCCGAGAAAAGAGGGATGGAGTAAACGAAGACTGAATATGAGCATGAAGAGGAGGAGGGATTAAAGAGGACATGAGACAAGAGGATCCTTGTCATGTGCATGCAAGGACTGAGAAAGCAAAGGTCAATGGACCGGCGAAGAAGAGACTGCGAGGTGCGATTCAGTAATTCCGAATCTGTGTGAGATGAACCGGCCCGGCTGTGGTACCACCACCACTGACTGTCACTGCCACGGACTCCACCACAGGACTGCGGCCTCTAATACGAGTGCCACGAGCTCCCCCAGACGTCGCGTCGTCAAGACTGTGATGACATGGACTGTGTGCACTGGAGTGCGTGTGTGTGATGAGTGAACAGCCTGGCCAGGTTTGTGGAATATTATTTACTTAGTAGCACCCGGGTTTACGTTAATGGTATGCAGTAGTGTAGCGGTTGTCAAAATTACAATAGTGAACTGAATGAAATATCATGGATGTGATATGCCTATGATGTTGCGTGAGAGAGAGCGAGTCCGTGAGTGGATCACCCCTGCAGAGCGCATGTGTGAGAGCATGCCGTGTGTGATTGCGCTGGGACTGCATGCACGTATGTGTGAGTGAGGGGTGCCCGTTGTTATTAGTAACAAAACAACAACATCGAACAACAAGGACAGAAGTTTCCCCGACACGTGACACATATGAAGTAGAATTCTTGTAACAAATCACTATAAAAATGCAACATGATGAAGAGAGAAAATGTGAGCTGGTTTGGCCTAATGGTAAGGCGTTGGGCTGGTAAGCGGAAGGACCTTGGTTCGAATCTGCTTCGGCTCTCCTTCCTCTTCAAATGTTGTGGTCTGTGGACACTGTCTTGTGGCTTTGTCCCTCACAAATATGAAACATTAAAATGGCTCTCTTCGCTGCCCACCCTAATGCAGAAGTCATTCTGGTGGCGATAGTGTAGTGATAGGTATGTAATCTCCTTCTTCCCCCACCTCCACACCCCATTCTCCCCGTCCCTAATAAACCTCGTGGTTTCTGTGGACATTAAGCACCATGTTTACTTACTTAGAGAGAAAATTCATACAACACAACACACTGAAGCACAATGGGGGGTTAATACTAATAAGGAGAAAAGATCACATGAACAAAAATTTAAGAAGGGAGGTAACCTGGTATTTGTGTTATTACATTTCAACTACAGTACTATCTGTTAGTAATATTACCTAAGGATATAAATGTATATTCTGGGGAAGTCAAAATGCACACACATACACGCACATTAAAGAGGTCAATGCTCCAGATGGAGAAGTGCAGGTGTTCTTCATGACACAGCAGGGTGCTCCACATTAGTGGAGCATGAAGCCAGATTCTTACTGGGAAGCACTGCAGTACTTGAGAACAACAGAGGAATAACAATCTGCCTCAATGCTGACTTGTCAACTCACCGGAAACAAATCTTTTAAACTGATTAGGATGGAAAGAATTAGTGTTAACATGGGAAATTCCCTGTGTTTTGTCATCAATTTCCAGATTTTGCATTACTGTTTCTTGTCACTTATAATCTGTTACAGTTGTCTTTTGTAATTTAACTTAACCTGTTGTCAACAGTAGGGTATAGGGTGTCTCACTGAATGTACATTTGTAATTCAAAATGGTTTTCTTTTTTTGTCAATGAAAGAAGAAGAATGACTACTTGGCAGTACTTTTTCTAAGTGACATTACTGACTGTCCAGTGTTGCATACTCCACTGTGTCCTCTGATATGTGTTGTATCTAACAGAACATTACTTTGAACATTTTTTTTCCGGCCTTGTTCAGCAATGTGTCAGATGTAGGAAAATTAACTCTGCTTTTATAGCTGTGTATATATTTTACAGAAAAGGAAAGCTTGCAAACTTTACAAAGGGAAATGTTGTATCCACCAGAGTTGTTACATCCAACAGACAAAATGCTTAAAAAGGGCCTTTGACAAAATTACAAGCAACTTGTTTGGTGTTGCAATTACAAAAACCACTACTCAATCAGCTGATAACCTTTTGTTACAGTGTTATAAGCTGTGTCAGAACTGTTATAAGCTGTGTATTGTGAGCATGAGAAATGTAGTGTCCACCCAATAATTGTTACATTCGACAGATAAAATGTAAAAATATAAATCTTTGATCTTATTGTATGCTGCAGTCATGGAAACAACTTTTCTTAATAAATTCTAATAAACACATCCTGTTTTTGATTGAGTCCCGTGTTTCATTTTCATTTTATTGAACAAATTTAAGGTGGCAGTTTGTCAGATGTAACACAGGACATCACTGTTATGATTTTGAATATGAAATAAGTGAATTGAGTCAGTTTGAATTTTACTGTCTTGTCATGAATGATGGATGTTTATTTTCCCACAGATTGATGGCAATTATTAAATTCAAAGATTAAATTAAAACAAATATTGTGTCCTGTGTTGCATCCATCAGATTCACAGTGTTCGTCTTTAAATGTCTTTTTCTCAAGACTCACTTCAAGTTATCTTTTTAAAACCTGAAATGTATACAAAAAAAGACTAATCTTTTAAATGGTATTACTTGCTAAATGACTTCTCTGCTTTTATTTTTCACTCTAATGTCCACATTTTCAGCAGCACCTTTTGGCACAGCCTCACATATATGGCATGTTGAAATGTATGTAAATGTGGTTTAACTTGTGTTAGAGAATAGTGCTTTATAAGAATTCTCTGTTATGAAACATTATCTGTTATGTATCTTGTTCAACAACAACCTGAGGTAGAGCCAACTCATCTGCAACATCACAGAAGACAAACCACATGCTGTTGCTATACTTCCTGGGCTCAGTGTCTAGGACTAGTAGGATCCCTTTAAGTGAAAACAAACCTCTAGGTACTGTAGTCATATTATGTAAGGGTCACCAAGCCACTCCAGGTGCATTTTTACACATGGTCTGTACCTGGAAAGGACCATTTTGTTGTTGTTATTTTTAGCTCATAACACAGAATCACTGAGACACTGCAGGTTGGCCCAACATCCTAGCCTTTGTCCATCCTAGCCCTTGTCCATTCTAGCCCTTGTCCATCCCCTTGTAGAAGAACACAGAGCATCAGCTTTCTGGGACCACTACCTGAAACGGGATGTGGAGAAGATGAAATGCATTCAGTCAGTGGGTACCAGTCATCTGCTCCAGGAAGTGTTTCAGATTCTTGTTTCAGATTTTTGCTCCAGGAAGTGTTTACCAAGCTCAGCCATCCAGAAGTGATAAGAGCAGATGCACTGACCCTTTCTTATGAAGTGGTTGAACAGCAGGTGCCAGCATGATGTCTTCAAATCATATCATCTTCATATGAACAGCTGATGCCTGATAGGCATTTTAGCTGTTTGTCTGCAGGATCATAAATTCAATATGGTTGCATATGCTAGCATAAAGAATTGAACTGGACATGGAAAGGGCCTTATGCTCACACGTAGGCTCTCTCTTGAGGAAAGTCTTCTTCTTCTCTCATTTGTGTGTATTTTTTTACCTGTGTGCACAGCTACTTTTAAAGGGTGTTGTTTACCCACTAGCTAAGCACACAGTGCACTAGATCTAGTTCATCAAAAAGATCTTCATAGACATTGGAGGCGGAAGCAGTCACCCATGACCTCCGCTGGATTGCCTCAAGAGGTGACAGTCAGACCACACATGCCATCATCCTCAGATTCAATGAGCTTGCTACAAAAAGTGAAAAGTGGAATGGGAAGCCCAGACTGGAATATGTTGATGGTCGACATCTATTTTTGAAAACTCCTGTGGGTGTACTGCCCTGGACATGCTGCAGTGAAGGGAAACAATCAAGCAGATAGACTGGTGGGCAAAGCAACCCTCACAAGTGGCTTGCTTCTTGGAAGATCTGAAGTGTTGAGAAGCTTGAGACACTACCTGCAGGCACAAAGCCAAGGACATCACACCGTTGATCGCCTGGAGGAGAGAGGCATTGAAAGAGAAAGCACTAGACAATCTTCCTTGAAAGGATGAGAGAGGGCCATTGTCAATCAGACAAACAGTGGAACAATTTCAAAGGCAACATTGGGGAAACTTATGAGAGACAGGGTGGAGTGCATATGGGCTTTTCCGAGTGCATACATGCCATCTTTGAACTGAACTGAACAAGATCTTCTTTCCCTTTCATAGGCACACTTTCATTATCTCTATAAAGAATGTCAAAATTCAGTTTGAGCACTTTAGCAGGAAGTCTTTATTATTACTTTCAAAATGTAATTTCATTACAAATCTAGGCCAGTGCTAATCAGCCTTTTTTCTTCTTATATTATTCCCTTGACTAAGAGCCTGTAGGTAGTGTATGGTGAGAATTTCTTCCCTTACCTGAGAAGAAGGCTCAGTATTAGTGGTCATTCTTTGATGGCTATGGACTGAGACCTTCTCTCCGGTCATGATCACCGCTGAGCCACTGATGAGCTCCCCTTGAGTGAAACCAGTCTGGCTGGTGATCCAAAGCCCAAATCGGACCTTTCCAAGTTTAATTCTTTGGCTATGGTGATACACCCCTGTTTTCAGGGGCTTCCAATAGGATTGATCGCAGAAAGAACTGAATCAGATCAGAAAGGGCCTTATGCTCTCAAGTAGGTTCTCTCTGAAGTGAAAAGGTTTCCTCTTCTTCTTCTTCTCTCTCTCTCTCTCTGTCTCTCTCTCTCTCTCTCTCTCTCTCTCTGTCTTTTGTTTTTTCCCCCTTAATTATTTTTTAAACTACTTTTTTGCATGTGCAAACAGCTTTTAAAGGGTATCATTTACCCACAAGATGTAAAAGCACACAACATATTAGATCTAGTTCATCAAGAAGAGTGTGGTGCCCTCTGGGTGCACTTTCATTATTTCTCTTTATAAAAATCTGAAACAAGAATGACTGTTAGTGTTCTAAAACAAGATCCAAACATAAAAGATTCAAAATATTCTCTTTATAAAGAATGTCAAAATTCAGTCTTACTTGTTTTTTTGTATGATTATGGTAATGGTGTTCCAGTTTAATGTCTGGGCTTGTTTTTGATGGCAAAAGTCAAATATATTCCCAGTGTTTTTCAAGGTTTTTGAAAGAGTGAGGTGTTTCTGATGTAATGCAATGGGAGATAACCCCCCCCCCCCCCCCCCCCCCCTTTTGTTGTTGTTTATATATATATATAGTCTTTTTTCTTTTGTCTTCATCGTGGTGTAACTACCCTGATCATGGAGGAACTGATGACATCTTTTCTGTTAGCGTTTGTAGCAGAACTGGACGTTGCCATCATAACTTATCAAGACCAAGAAGCAATCTTCTTGCTTTCCACTATTCCACTATTCAACTTTAAAGCTCAGGATTTTTTGTTAGATTCTATCAAGTATTCTGCTTATACTGTCTGGACATGCATTAGTTATTATGTATGCATTTCTTCAATGACTTTTGAAAGACCACATTTTGCATCATTTAACAGAGGAATACAAAAACTGAGATCATTTTGTTAGATAAAACATTGGTAGAAATCTCTCAAAAGTAAGATAGTTTAGATCAGTTCATTCTTGTGCTCAAATTCCTGTTAACTTTGTCTTGGCACCAAAAATGGTATTAGTCAGTCTCCAAAGCAGCTACATGAAATGTGATGTCTGCAAAATCTGAATTGATTAGAGTAGTCAAGGTCACTTCGAGCAGAACTATTGAATGGATGTTAAATGTTAGGCAGGCATGACATTCGCCGCAATGGTTTTGTTTTGAAACAATGCTATGGGTGGGTATACTACAATTACCATGTCTGTCTGTCCATCCTTTCAAAGTGGGCATGTACTGGGGTAATAATGTGGTACACAGCAGTGGGTATTTTTGTAATAATAATAATAGTAATGTACCTTTACCATGCACTCATCAACACCGTGAGTACTCACATGATACATATTAACCTAAACACAATATTCTATACACACATGGAGCACAGTCCTACCAAAATGATTTACATAAAGTATTATATGGACAAACACACGCACACATGCACACACACACACACACACACATGACTGTAGCACAAACTGGGTATTGATATTAGTTGGGTTTTTAGCATTGATATACCACCCTGCTTGCAAGGGAACACACTCTATGATGTGTATGACCCTGCTCCGAAGTGGGACATTGTACTTTAACTTGCAGAGTCTCAGCCATGGCCAGCACAGAGAGGGAGAATCTGGGGAACACAACAGAGGAGCTCAGCCCCGATGGTGAAGTGTCTGTCAAACATGAGAAGAAAGAGGAGACAGAAGTGTTGGTGAAATGTGAGGCAATGCAGACAGAAGCCACAGTGGAGGTTCTGTCTCATGGAGAGATCATGCATGTTGTGAAAGACACACTTGCTGGGCTCATATCCGTGAGTTGGGGGTTTGTTTTAGTAGCTGCTTATTATCAGTGCTTGGGTTCATTTTGAAAACGTTTACACAGTTATTCTAAATTGCATACATGTTCATAGTTGTTTCTACCCATAGAAAAGTTGGCATTGTTTGCATGTCTGTCTTTGCTAGAGCTAGCAGTCAGGTGTCCTTTTTTGTGTTTTTGTTTGGGGGGGGTATCTTGGGGGAGGTATCTCCCATTGGGAATTTTCACCTTGAAAATAAAATATGGGTTGTTTTGCTTGAGGAAAACCATCTGCAACAGTTTTACTACCTAGCTTGATGAATCCCTGACTGGTGGCCCATTACTGCACTGTACCTGGACAGTTTCCCACTGCCTTGGGTTCTGCACTGAAGGCACACTGCTGTGTAACTGGCATTGCTGCCAGAGTACCAAAGACAGAGCTCACCACCCTGGCAGTCAGTGGAGGGGGCTGGGGAGATGCTGATGGAGGCAGGGCAAACCCCCAGTTGGAACCTGCATATGCTCAGCCCCAGATCCTGTGTGTGTGGACCAATTGGCCATGCTGCCCTCTCTTGCTGGCTGTGGAAAACTGGACAGTGTTTGGCAGATGGGCAAGATACAAACCTCAAGCTTTTCTTGGTAGCTTGCACTGAACTTTATTTCAAGAAAAGTATTAACTTGTACAGAACAGTGAGCAGTTATATCCTGGGTATACCTGTGTCTTTGTGTTAGATCTCTTTCTTTTTTCTTCTTTTTTTTTCAGGGGGCCCCGAGTAATAGTTACATGATTAGGAAGCTTGTATACTTTATTTTATTACACCCTTCCTCCCTGCCCCCCCCCCCTCCCCCCCACCACCACCAAAAGTTATAGTTAATTAACTTTCACAAATAAACCTTTACAGCCTACATGTTAATTTACTGTGACCGAATATTTGAACCATGTGAGAGACTGTTCACATTGTTAACCTTGAAGCTGATATCTGATGATGAATCTGTTTGCAGAATGATCCTTTGTTGAAAGACCTCCATCCATATGTGACCTTGGAGGAGGTCAACTCAATGATTGCACTGGAATATGGCCAGGCGATGGTAGTCAACGTCCAGCGTGCTGATGGTGATGTCATGCGTAAGAAATTTTGAAAGACTTTGATCAAAATTAGTGTCTGTGAATTGTTTTTGACCTGGCTGTGTTCCAGTCCTGTTTGCAAACTTGCAATGTGTGTGTGTTGGGGGGGGGGGGGGGGGGGGGGGGGGGTGTATGTATTGGAAAGTGCCATCATATGTGCCACTGTTGAAGCTGAGTAAAATGGCATTCATGATAGTGGACAAGGATAAAAACCAACTGAAACTGTTAGGTGAGCTGTTAGGTTAGGTTAGGTTAGGTGTGGTCACAACAGTTTTGAGTTATTTTGTGAACTGAAAAGCTTTGGAATTTCCTGTTTCCCTCAAGGGCTTTGTGGATGAGCATTAGACATGATCAGTCAGGTGTAAATATAGGTTTAAGGGAAGATACACACAGAGAAACATTGACAATGTCTTTGTGTAACATCAGGGAGACCCAAAGATGAAGGTGTAGAGAAGAGAGAGAAAGGCGCAATGAACTGCGCACATTGAATTAGACATATGTTTACATATATTTACTTGTGATGCCCAGCATTCTTCAGTGAGAGAGAGAATGAACTGGGTCATTTTAATTACACACGCGTTACGTACTTATTTGTGACGCCCAGCGTTCTTTAGTCACAGAGAGAGAGAGAGAGAGAGAGAGAGAGAAACATAATGAACTGGGTTACATTTAATTACGCTTGTGATTACATATGTATTTGTGATGCTCAGCATTCTTCAGTCACAGTTCACTGAGAAAGGTTTCAAGAAAGCTGAAAATTCTGAACAGAATGTGGTTTTACTGTTTTTATTTACACTAGATAATAGTACCACACTTTGTGAGAAACAACAGGCATCCTCCTATGGATCCACCCATTTGAACTTCACCTACAGTCTCTGCTAGTGCCATTCTGCAGCAATGCCACAAACAACATACCCAAACATATCTGGTTATGGATCTGGCACATTCACGCATGAGACTGGCGTAGGACTGAAGATTGTAAACAAACTTCCCATCACAATTCCTGAATGCCTGCTTGAGAAAGCACATAACACCTAAAGGAATGCACCTCAGCTTCCCATTCACAGGATTTCCTGATTTGTTGATGCTAGCCAACCGAATAAAAACAGTCCTTGTGTCAACGGAAGCGTCAATCATTCATATCTGTATTGAACACTACAAAAATACTATCAAAGACCTACAACAACAATTGCAGGCGGATAAAACCTCGGTCAAAACCAAGGTTAGTGAAAGTGACTACCATAAATTTGTATCCACCTTAGAAAGAAAGAAACTCTCCCTGGAGAGAACCTGTGAGGCAACTAAGAGGAAGAAACTATCGGCTCTCAGAAAGAAATCCAAGATGTCAGAGAATGGCAACGTTAATTGGCAGAACAGTCGTACAGAGTACACAGTCAAAACGTAATGGAACCGTCGTTTCAGACACAACCAGATAATCAACCTTGGGACCGTGAACCCAACCAGATGATCAACCTTTCTGATGTAACTCTTACAAAAGATTAACAACCTGTCCTATCCTTGGGACCTAAATTCTGCCCAACACTCATGTCCTGTAATGAACTAAAACTTCTGGAGGACACTGTGGAAGGCACTCGCAGATTAGGCTTAAAGGAGTTCTTTTTGGAAGAAGACACACCGGCTCAGATACCATCAAAACCTAAATTCTACAAAAAGAGCATGTGGCAACAACCGAAGGGGCAAGATCAGGCGCTTGAAGCTTATTGCTCTACCATAACATCCTTGGTAGAATCCCACGTACCCCACCCTCCTAGACAGCAAAATATCAGCATAAACAACCGTACTGCCATTCATGAATTACAACAGCTGGTCAGGGACAGAAAGATACGTAGCTCGCCAGTGGACAAGGGCAGAGCAGTGGTTGTCCCAAACTTTGAAGACAACAAGAAAGAAGCTCTTCGGCAACTTGACAATCTGAACAGTTACTAACGACTGCCAGAGAACCCAACAACTAATATAGTAGAACTTTCAAACTCTTTCTTCAAGAGACTTCACGATGGTGGAATTATTGACGACCACTGCTGTACATGGGGCCTGGTAGACATTGGCAGCATCAGAACGCATTATTTTTACCAACTGCCCAAAGTACACAAGGACAAAAATAACCCCCTGGGCCGCCCTGTTGTGCCAGGAGTGAATGGACCCACAGAGAAGCTCTCAAAATTGGTGGACCACTGGCTCCATCCAGTAAGTAGTGCATAGTCTTCCCTCTTTCATTCCAGACACCACTCACTTTCTTCAGATGATTGAACAATGGAAACAAACGTACAAACCTATACCACCAGAGGCTCTCATTGTGACCCTTGATGTGGTCGGACTATATTCCAACATACCTCATCATGAGGTAACTACGTTTCTTATGGAGACACTAGCTGGCAGTGACCATCTAGAATCCCAGGCACCTCCTACTAGTCTACTGCTGGAGATTGTCGAACACATACTCCACAACAACGTCTTTGAATTTGATGGAGAAATCTTCAGGCAAATCTTGGGGACACCCATTACCAATGTCTTCATGGGTTGGCTAGAGCAACAGCTATTATCACAATCACCATGGCACATTGACACCAGTCTGTGGAATTTTTTTACTGATGACATCGTCATGCTTTGGTTTAAAGGGAAACAACAGCTGCTAGACTTCATGGACTGGCTCAACAACAAGCACCCCCATCAAATTCACGGCCAATTATGGAACCGTAGATATACCATATCTGGACGTCAGCCTGAGTATGACAGATGGTCACATTTCCACAGACCAAGGAAAGGATGTTTTCCAAACATCAAGGAGACATGCGCATATGTATTTACCATTTACATCCTGCTGTCCCCGTCATTGTACCAGAAGCGTCCCCTACAGCCAGTGTCTCCATGTCAGACGGATCTGCTCTAATAACAACACATTTGAAAAGAGATGCCAAGAGCTCAAAAAGCGACTGATGAATTTAATAGACTCAGCAATCACTAAAGTCTCTTCAGTCACACACACCAACAGCCTACGGTACCAGTCCAAAATGAAGACCATGGACAGAACACCATTCGTCATCACACACAACCCAGGAAACCCACCACTGGCTGAATGGCTTAAAAAGTACATGCCTGTTCTTCATTCTAGTTCAAGAATGAGAAAGGCAGTACCATTGCCACCTGCTGTGGGTGAATGGAATTGCAACAACCTAAGAAAGATGCTGATGCTGACCAAACCCCCTACACAAAAGCCACATGAGCCAGAACAGGACAAAGAAACACAGGGATGCTTTAAAGAGGCAACAGGGGTGAAGTCATTAGACAACCAGTGCGTTTCAAACATTTGATGAACACATGATAAATGTACATTATTATTATTATTACGGAATGGCCTGTTGCTCCACATCTAACTCAATTATCTTCAGACAGAGGGCATAACAGAATCCAAAATTTGGCACTGAAGTAACTTACTGTCATTTCTAATGAACACGGTATTCAATAGACCACAAGACAATGGTGTTACATGCAAAATAAGGAAAATAGATATGAATGGAAGAGAAAAAGGTGGAGCTGCTGCACGTCAGTTATGTATAAATAGCAACACACGTGTTCGTCAAGACATGCATGCTCATGGTATGCACAAAAGATGCAGACACACAATAACAGAAGCGGAAAAGAAAACGTCGCCTACCTTTACCATCACCTGTGTCCGAAGTATGGAGTGTCGGGTAGATAGGGATAGAGCCCTCTAACTAATTTTAAGACTCACTCTGATATGATCTCTCTAAGCACATGCACCACTGTTCCATCAATGTGGTCTCGACACATTGCAGTCTCCTTTTTACTAACATATAAAGGATGCCGCCATGCTCCACGTATGTTCATCATAGACCAACATTTCCTATACAGTTTCTTCCTGATCCTAGAATTTCTCTTGTGACCATCCTGCCCATGGCCCAACCACGGCTGCCTAACACAGGTTACACACACGGAACAAAAACAAAAGACGCATTCCCGTCTATCATCATCCAGTTCAGAGGCCTCGTTTCCTGGACCTGAATGGCCCACATCAACACCTGCAGTTACATTGATGGCATTGGCACAACTGTCACCCTTCCTTACAGTCTCTGGCTCAACACTCACTACAATGGTATTGTCTGTGGCAAAAAATGGCTGGACAAAACTGTTCCTGGCAAGAAATGTCTCAACAAAATTCAGGAAAGAAAGATAATTTTCATAATCATAATCCTATCCATGTGCTTCAAACAGTTCTTTTATCGCTGCTTCTTGCTCACGGTCAAGCCCAAACAGTCAGAGTCAGTCTATCCATTTCCCAGGAATAGCATCATGCCTACATCTCTGCTGTGGAGAGAAAACAGTTGGGTTTGAAATGTATCTCATGCAATGGAATGTAGGCCAGTCCTCATGTCATGATCTGTTAGGGGTGTACCAAAGATAATTACATTCTGCCCAGTCCAGTGAAAGTTGTTTTCTTGCTGTGGTGGTGTTTTTGTTCCTTATACTAAACCTCTACAGGGCCCCAGGATAAAATCATAATGAATTGGTCCATCCGAAAGGGGTGAGGCTGGTAAATTTTGGTGCCACCACTCTGCAGTGATGTTTAGGTGGACATTTCTGAAGTTACAAAACCCCTAGCAACATAAACAAAGCTTCCTACTGGGTCGTGTAGAGGGCAAAACTTCTATAAACAAATGGTGAAAAAACCCAGTTCACTAGAGGGGGCGGTGTATTCAATTCAATTCAATTCAAAAAACTTTAATCATCCCACAAGGGGCAATTTTGTTGTGGTCATAATGTTCTTAATCCACAGTCATAATTTTTATTACAACAAATGTAATTACAAGTATACAGCACGTTAATGAAGCATGTCAACAGCATAATGAACTTCATTTGGCAAAATATTTCCAGCATACATTATGACAGTATAGCTTGGTGATGGAAATTAATTCTGTTGAACATTTGCAAGTTTTGTTTTGTTGTTGTTTTGTTTAGTTTTTCCTCTTCATAACCACATGTAGCACTTTATTTTTAGTTAGCTAAGCCCCATCCTCTCCAGTGTGCATGCGTCCCAATCCCTTGGATCAGTTGCTGTGTGTTTAAGTGTACAAAAAAATGCATCATCTGCAAAGAACATCTGGAGCAAACCACCACCTTGAGCAGTGTCAAAACCAAAAAGACATTCTCCATCAGGGACCACCTGATCTGCTCTTCCAGCAACATTATATACCTTATTGACTGTGCTAAGTGCGGGTCTGTACAGTACGTGGGGGGCACCGGAAATTCCCTGCAGAACCAATTTTACCACCACAGATCAGACATAAAAACCAATAAAAACACTTCAGTGGCAAGGCATTTCAATGGCAGTGGCCACACATTGGCTGATCTAAGATGCACAGCTATAGAGAAATCAAAAGCCTGTCACTACAAACCAGAAAAGAGAGGGAAAAGTTCTGGAGACATAAACTCAAAACAAATTACCCTGATGGCCTGATGCATGTGCATGTGAATACTGTCTTGAGGTTGTGTGTGTGGATGGATGGATGTGTATGGTGTGAGGGTGTGTGTGTGTATGGGGAGGGGAGTGGATGGATGGATGGGTTACATGTATGAGTAAGTGGGTGTCTGGAGGGAGGTAAATTTATGGGTTTATGTGAGAGTGGGATGTGACTGTGTGGGAATTCAACCCCCTCCCAAACTTTTTTTCCTGTTTTTCTGCAGGGGATTTCTTGTTTCCCACATGGGCTTTGTGGACGAGCATTAGACATGATCAGTCAGGTGTAAATATAGGTTTAAGGGAAGATACACACAGAGAAACATTGACAGTGTCTTTGTGTAACATCAGGGAAACCCAAAGACGAAGGTGTTGAGAAGAGAGAGAAAGGCACAATGAACCACACATATTGAATTAGACATACATTTACATATTTACTTGTGACGCCTAGCATTCTTCAATGAAAGAGAGAATGAACTGGGTCATTTTAATTACGCATGTGTTACGTACTTATTTGTGATGCCCAGCATTCTTTAGTCAGAGAGAGAGGGAGAGAAACATAATGAACTGGGTTACATTAATTTTAATTACGCATGTGTTTATGTATGTATTTGTGACGCTCAGCATTCTTCAGTCACAGTTCATTGAGAAAGGTTTCAAGAAAGCTGAAAATTCTGAACAGAATGTGGTGTTACTGTTGTTTTTATTTACACTACACCATTGAGATTACATGACAATTTTGTTTGGACTATTAAAGCTATAACTCCTTAATAAAAGAATACTTTTTCAATATTCCAAAAATGTTTTCTTCTCAGTTGTACAACAGTGGCTGGTGTTCTTGGACATTTGCAACCATTCAAGTAAGCCAAAGAATGTGTGGATTTATTTTTATTTTTAAATCCACGTTTTTTTAAAATCCATGGCAAATGACATTGAAAATGACAAGAAAAAAGTGTGCATCCTGTGTTCAAATGTCAGTGTCTCCTAGACCTGCCTGAAGAAAAAAAACTCCCATGCCTATTTGTGATATAGTAAGTAAGTAAACATGGTACTTAATGTCCATAAAAAACCATAAGGCTTATTAGGGGGAGGGGGTATGGAAGTGGGGGAAGAGGGAAGAATATATACCTATCACTACACTGTCACCACCAGAATGACTCCTGCATTAAGATGGGCAGTGATGAGAGCCATTTTAATGTTTCAGAATTGTGAGGGACAAAGTCACAACCTTTGAAGAGAAAGGAGAGCTGAAGCAGATTCAAACCGAGGTCCTTCTGCTTACCAGCCTAACACTTTATCAAGAACCATTTTAAGTCAAAACTTTCTGAGGCTAGTGCCAGTCTGCTGTTCTACTCTAGAAACCGTATAAAGAAGAAAGGTGTTTTTTTCCTTTTTAAGGATTAATAAAGTATTATTGTATTGTATGCTCCTGGCAACTTGCTGGTACCAGCAATTTTAAACAGTTTGTGTCACATGAGCATTGTGTGGCAGATTTATTGCTGGGATCAAGGATGAGAACATTCCAAGAAAAGATTCTGTCTGTCCCAGATGGTGATCTGATGCTTGACCGTGCCTTCCAGATTGCAGAATCTCATGAAGCAGCATGCGGGAATTTAAAGAGATGCAAACTTCTGCAGGTGATCAAGCAGCTTGTGTGCTAAAAGTCCAGGATGAGTCCAAGTTTCAGGGCTGTAGACAGTTTCAGGGGAAGGAGAAAAGTGGAAGACACTAAGATGGAAGACTGTTTTCATTGTGGCTGAGATCATTGATTGATTAATTGATGGTTGCTCATATAACTGCTCTCGAGCAGATTCACTGTGCTTGCATGTGATTCTACATGAGTGACTAGCTTTTTATAGCACGTTTTTGAATATCCACTGAAGTGGTGTACTTACAGCACTGGCATGGCTGGTGGCACATGAAAGTGCTGCTGTCTCAGTGCAAGTTCATGACCAAGCGCCATGTCACTTCATGCAAAAAACACATACATGAGGTGTATGTGTGTTTAGCTGTAACCTGCCACCTGCACTTTTGGCAGAATGACTGGGATCTTTTACATGCTACTGCAGTAACAGATACAGATACTAAAATAAGAGTCAGCACAGAAAGTTGAACTGGAGAAGAAAATTCTTCCATCGCTCCTGCAGGGATTCAAACCCGTGACCTTTCAATCATGAGTCCAGCGCTGAGTTATCCCCGCCCCCCAAGGCAATGTGGGTTCCATGACGAGAACTGTTTTTGCTGTGGCTGGAAAGGCCATGTAAAGTTTAAATGCCACCAGGTGGGATGGAAGTCCAAGGTGAAGAACATTGGTGAAGATGATAGTGACGATGAAGTCCACACAGTGATGTGCCATGTAAGAGGGGGAGGGAAGAGTGCTCCAATGTTGTGCAGATTGGAAGATCAAGGTGAACCAGTTAAGTTTGAGACTGACACATTGTCCCCTTACACTATTATGGCCAATGATACAGTAAAAAGGGTCTTTGAGTGTTGCGCATTTGATAGATACAAAGTGAAAGTAACGTCATTCAGAGGTCATTTAGTGCAAATGCTTGGAACAATGGATGTGAATGTGATGTTGAGAGACAGACCCATCAAAGCAAGAATTATGGTCACGGAATATAAGCACCATTCACTGGGCAGAGCTAGAGACCTTAATGACAGTCAATGTTGTGAAAGAAGCACACAGTGCAATACAGTGAAAGCAACTCGGACATGTTCCAGGAGGAGTTGGGTAAACTCAAGGGACTACATGCAAAGTGCATATTGGTGGAAACAGAGCTCCAATTGTCTTCAAACCAAGGCCACTTCCGTATCCCATGAGAGGGAAAATAGAAGAGGAACTACAGAGGCTGGAACAAGATCAAGCGATTGAACCTGTGTAGTTTTCACATTGGGCTGCCCCCATCGTTCCATGACAAATGCAAAATTGCCCAACGGACAATTTCGCATTTGTGGTGATTACAGTAAAAGCAACTGCAAACAAAGCCTCCAAGCTGGAACAGTATCCAATCCTGACCTTTGAAGCTCTGATCACAAAGTTAGGAAAGGGTTTGGTATATCACAAGTTAGACTTGTAACCTGCATACTCCCAGATTAAGCTGGAAACAGAGAGTAGAAAGCTTGTGATGATCAACACCCACAAAGGTCTGTTCCAGTACAAATGCCTCCCCTATGGTGTTTCCAGTGCACCAGCTCAGTTCCAGAGGATTATGGAGTCCTTGCTTCAGGGCATACATTCAACTGTTGTCTACTTTGATGACATTCTTGGGACAGGAAATACAGCAGCTGAGTCATTCCAGAATTTGGGTCAAGTCCTCGAGAGGCTGGACAAGGCAGGAACGAGGCTGAAGAAGGAGAAGTGTACTTTTGGTGCAGAGGAGGTTGTGTTCCTTTGCCACAGGATCAACAGGTTCAGGATCAAACTGCTGGATGAGAAGGTGGAGGCTCTGGTTCAAGCAAACCGCCAGAAAACATCCAGCAGCTGAAGGCATACTTGGGGCTCCTGAACTATTATGGGCATTTTCTGAGAAACCTGTCAGAAGAACTGCATCCCCTGCACAAACTGTTGCAAAAGAGAGTACTGTGGTTTAGAGTAACAGTGCGGTTTTCAGAGGACCGAAAAGATGATCTTGTCAGCCAAAGTCCTTGTGCATTATGACCCAAACAATCCACTTGTTCTGCACACTGATGCTTCACAGTATGGACTGGGGGCTGTGATGTCACACATGGAAGATGGTTCAGAACACCCAGTTGAATTTGTTTTCAGAACTATGAATGTGGCAGAGAACTTCTCTCAGCTGGACAAAGAAGGTGCTGCAGTGATCTCTGACCTGAAGAAGTTTCATCTGTTTGGCAGGCAGGTCACCATTGTGACATATCACAAAGCCCTTTAGACCTTGTTTGGTGAGGAGAAGCAGGTTCCTGCCATAGCCTCTCCAAGGATCCAGAGATGGGCACTTGACATAAAAGCTTGACTACACAATGCAGTACTGACCTGGCAAAGAGCACATGAATGCAGATTGTTTCTCAAGACTGCCACTGTGTGTTACAGAAGCTGCTGATCCTGAAGACAGAGTCCTGATGATTGAAAAGTTGGCAGACTGTTCAGTGCTCTCAGCTGAGAAGATCAGTGAGTGGACTAGGCATGGTCCTGTGTTGGCTCATGTGCATGAGTGTTTCCTGCGTGGGTGGCCTTCTGATAACAAAGCCCCTGACTTTGCTGCTCACTGTGTGTAGAAAGATGAACTGAGTGTTCAAGATGGCTGCATGCTGTGGGGGTGCTTGAGTTGTCATCCACAAGGTCATCAACAGGTGATGAGCTAGTTGCCTGCTGCACATCCAGGCTTGCAGGGAGTTAATTATGTCTGGTGACCTGGGATGGACAATGATCTTGAGAATCTGGTCCATAAGTGTACCACCTGTCAACAACACCAGCATGCACTTGTTGCTGCACTGCCATGTTACACCCATGGGTCTATGACATCCAGATGGTCCATGGAAGCAAATTCATGTGGACTATGCTGGCCCCTTCAGAGGTGAAGGTGAAATGTTTTTGGTGGTTGTCTATGCTTTTGCCAAATGAGTCGAAGTTGCCATTATGAAACAGTGACCATTTTGGAACTTGAGAGAGATCTTTGTGCAGCCTGGGCTTTCAGACATATTAGTGTCTGATAATGGTGCAAACTTTGCATCAGAGGAGTTTGCCAATTTCCTGAGGTCAAGTGGCATCATTCACGTGAAAACAGCCCCACATCATCTTTCGAGCATTGAGCTGGCAGAAAGGGCAGGGCAGTTGTTTCCTAGTTTAGCATCAGAAAATGGGGGATGCATTTTTCATGCAAATTACACATATTTTATTTTCAGTTTATATGTGGACATCACTTTTGTTCATTTTCACAGCATTTCAGAGGAAATTAACTCTTCACAGTTCTTTCCCTTGAATTTCCAGCATTGCTAAACTAGAAAATAATTGAAAGGCTGTCCACCCCAAGTTGCAGTACAGGATAACTCTTCAGTCAACAGAGCTGCTGATTCAGTGAAGATTGAAGACCAAACTGGACTTGTTGCAACCAAATCT
The DNA here is from genome assembly GCA_018857735.1 of Alviniconcha marisindica. Lineage (NCBI taxonomy): Eukaryota > Metazoa > Mollusca > Gastropoda > Provannidae > Alviniconcha > Alviniconcha marisindica. Next base: position 8,283 of record JABMCL010001606.1, on the reverse strand, counting down.
GCAAGGCAAAGTCCAGAAGCAGAAGTCACTAGTGAAGAGGAATCATGACAAGAAGGCATACTGAAGAGCAGTTGCAGTTGGTAAATGTCAAGAACTTTAGCCATGGCCTGAAGTGGATGCCAGATGTGGTCAAAGTTATGGGGCCTGTGTCCTGTGAAGTACTTTGTCTGATGAACATATCATCAGATGCCATGTTGACCACATGTCAACAATGTCATGCAGATCAACCCAAGGAAATGGAGAGATGACTTCCACTTTCAGCACCAGAGGCACCCCTGACTGCTCTCTAGACTGATAAAGAAATCCATCCACCCAAGAGGCAACCTGCAGCAAGATCCTGTGGTTGTAACCACCAGCCAGTCGCAATTTCTATCTTCTACCATCTCCAGAGGAAATTACACGACCACCAGTGAGAAGGTTCCCACTTTGGGATCAAAGACCTCCAGAAAACTTGACAGAATATGACACTGATGTAATGTTTTGTGTTTGAAAAGTTCTGCTCTGAGTTAGAACCAAACAAAGGAAAAGTCAACTTGTGTGTACTGATTGTGTAGGTTCCTCACAATGTTTGTTTCCAGTCAATTGATTTTTGTAAAAAAAATGAAAAAATGAGAGAGAAAAAAGTCAATATCATTATTATTTTAAAGTGTCTGCTTATTTTAAGAGAGAGAAATGGAATTGTTGAGGATGATTTTTAGATACAGGTATAAAAACAAAACAAAAATGCTAGCATTATTGAATCAACAGTTGAGTTATGAATGCAGTAATACAAAAGAATGTTTGCAATTGAAATTTTCACCTTTTTTTTTCATGCCAGTTTCACAAACAAATGGAAAACACACACACTCAAATGTTATTTAAGCTACAAACCAAACAAAAATGTTTTACTAGGTGTGTTTGTATTATTTATGTCACTGATAAAAAGTGATATGGTTCATAGCAATGCAAGACAGTGAGGACTGTGTTAACAAAATATAGTGTAAGTTACAAACACTGCAAAGTGAAACTAATGAATCCTAGTTTCAAAGATCCATACACTGTGTGTGCATACCGTGTTTGCTTTAACAGCCGATCAGAAAGGGGGGAAATGGTACACTGTCACTACTCCACCTCAGGCAGACTCAGGGAAACATCTTGAAATTTAGTGTTGAAAGCAGACTCCACACTTGCCATGAGTATTTTTCTTTTGAAACTCTTCACCCATGTAGTTTGAGCAGCACACACAGAGTACTTCTTTCTCATTGTGACCTGTAGCAACAACTGTCACTGTTACTAATGTGTAGTCTACTTTCAGTATCGCACCTCACTGAATAAAATGTGTGTTTATGAGCTGGTGCATAATTGTGCCCTGCATGTGTACTCTCAGTGCATAGGTTAAAATACTCTGGAAGGCTCAAGAATCCACTAGAAGTGTAAGTGTGAGATGGTTATGTAGCTGATATTTTGATATTCATTGCAGCCATTGTGGTAAAACAAGAGGCCAGTGTTCTGGATCTGAAGCACAGCATCAAGAGATTCATGACCCTGCAGCTGTCTCGCAGAGCTCAAGGACCAGCCACCATCAACTGGTGAGAACCCATTCAACTCCTACACTTGTGTGTCATAACAAAACAGTGGCTGCTCCTGTTGCTAATGTGAAACAACTCAGTGTGTGTATGTGTGTGTGTGTCAGCATTTGTGTGTACATGTGCGTGTGTGTGTGTGTACACATGTATATGTACATGTGTGTGTATGTGCATTGATTAAGATAGTCTCTATTCTTATAAACAAATACGTTATTATTGTTAATGTATTAGATGTGTGTTTTTCAGATGCAGGATTCATTTGGTCATTGTATCAATATTTATGCAGAAAAAAATACTTCCCTTTTTGTTTTTGCTTCAGAATTGAGCTCTTCATAGCACAGTCATGTTGTTTTGCTCATTTAAAGAAGAGCAAAGAAAGGGTGGCTCTTGACCTGTTTGATACTTTTGCCGCACATGCCAGCTCTATTGTTTATGTCATTGATACAGAGCACTGGGCACAAAACTGCAGCACTCAGGTCATGTTTTTGCAGCTTTCAAACATTGATTTTTAGCAAACAGGACAAGAAGTGCTTTTTTATTTTATTTTTGTTTCGTTTCTCATGGCAAGTGTGGTTGAGATTGGTCTGGAAAGGCTACTTTCAACATCTGATGCGTTTTGAGTTTGGTTTCCTTTTAACAAGTAACACTACTGTAATTGATTGATATTGTTATTACTACTGCTTGCTGTTTACAATATTATAATTTACTATGTATCCTAGATTTTAAACCACTTCAGACACTTCATGCAATTCCAAATGCTATTGCTATGTTAGACTATATATGTCAGCCTTTAGGTTGCTGCTAGTGGTCAACAGTGATGGAGGGTGTCAGTAACTGTTCATTTGCATACAGTAATGAGCTCCTTCCTTGCCACCTTACTCAGATGAATTGAATCTTCTGCACATCATTCCAGGCGTTACGTCTGGAAGCATCACTGGCTCTACTTTAACGGTGAAAAACTTTCCAGCAACAACAAATTGTTGAAAGAGTGAGTATAGCAACAACTGAAGTACCAATATGTATGAAAGTTGTGTTTTCTGTTGTTCTTCTGCTTATAAAAATGAGACTCAACAAACGTTGCCGTGTGTGTGTGTGTGAGTGCGAGTGTGTGTGTGTGTGTGTGTGTGTGTGTGTGTGGTGGGGGGGGGGGGGGGGCCTACTGATATATTGTAATGATGAGTCCAGTTTCACAAAAGGTTCAACAAATGTCAAGATGCGTTATTTAATTAATTACTCAACAATGTAACTTGAGATATTAATAGCCCATTTATATTATAATGCACAAGTGCCCCATGAATTTTGCAGGTATGCAAAATAGTGTGCATGTAGGTCATGATGTAGCTGATCCAATCTGGTCAGTTGTTTTAACTGGTGTACTGTGTGCAAGTGTAGTGTTTAGATGATCAGATCTGGTCAGTTGTTTTAACTGGTCTATTGTGTGCAAGTGTAGTGTTTAAATGATCAGATCTGGTCAGTTGTTTTAACTGGGCTACTGTGTGCAAGTGTTAGATGATCAGATCTGGTCAGTGGTTTTAACTGGTGTACTGTGTGCAAATGTAGTGTTTAGATGATCAGATCTTGTCAATGGTTTTAACTGGTGTACTGTGTGCAAATGTAGTGTTTAGATGATCAGATTTGGTCAGTTGTTTTAACTGGGCTACTGTGTGCAAGTGTAATGTTTAGATGATCAGATCTGGTCTGTGGTTTAAACTGGTGTACTGTGTGCAAATGTAGTGTTTAGATGATCAGATCTGGTCAGTGGTTATAACTGGTGTATTGTGTGCAAGTGTAGTGTTTAGATGATCAGATCTGGTCAGTTGTTTTAACTGTCTACTGTGTGCAAGTGTAGTGTTTAAATGATCAGATCTGGTCAGTTGTTTTAACTGGTCTACTGTGTGCAAGTGTAGTGTTTAGATGATCCAATCTGGTCACTTGTTTTAACTGGTCTACTGTGTGCAATGTAGAGTTTAGATGATCCAGTCTGGTCAATTGTTTTTACTAGTACTGTGTAATGTTTAGAAGCTGGTGAAAATGGGTGCTTGCTGTAGATGTCTCTCCTTTGTCGACGCATCTAGCCACAAAACCCATGGCTTTTTTTGCATTTTCTCACACTTCAGCCACCACATCATAATCTTCCCCAGTTCCATCTCTCTTCTTTCAAAAGCAAATTGAAGACATTTCTCGTCTCAGAATATTTCAGTTAAGCAACATTGACCTTCACCCCTATCAATCTGTACAATGTGTGTGTGTGTGTGTGTGTGTGTGTGTGGGTGTGCATCTTGCACATAGTTATGCTTGAACCCTTGTTGATGTGTACATTATGTTAGCTTTTGTTAAATTGCAGATAACATTTTCCATCTCGATGTCCATTATATTTGTTATATTATGTTTGTTCAGTGCTTTGAGCTGTAGGGTAGGCAAATTTCCACTATTATTCTAATTGTTTCCACATCTACAAATATTTTCAGTATTTTTTATATTGAAATGATTTAGATGTGTACTATGCTATTTTTATTGCCTAGTGCAATAAAATCTTCAAACTCAGAATTATTGATTGGAAATTTGTTATAGAAACATTGCTCCTATCTTTAGATTAATATTGTCATAATTTGTGCAGGTATGGAATCAGGAATCGGGATGAAGTAACCTTCATGAAGCGTCTTCGGGAAAGGTGATGTCATCACATCAGTCTAAAGGTCCTTCCCAAACTGCTTGCCACAGAATGGCGATGGAACAATCCAACATCCCCAAACCACACTGGTCACACTTTGGTTGCAGTTTTGGCTGATGCAATCATGCAGTGCTGGTCTAGTAAAAACAACTGACCAGACTGCAATCATGCAGTGCTAGTCTGTGGGTACAACCCAGTGCTGGTTTTCTTCTGTGGCTACAGTTCAGTGCTGCTTTTCTGTAGCTACAGTAGCTACAGCCCAGTGCTGCTTTTCTGTAGCTACAGCCTAGTGCAGGTTTTCTTTTGTAGCTACAGCCCAGTGCTGGTTGTCTATAGCTACAGCCCAGTGCTGGTTTTCTGTGGCTACAGGTTTCTACAGGTTTCTGTGGCAGGTTGTCTGTGGCTGCAGCCTAGTGCTGGTTTTCTGGTGGCAAGCTAGGGGATGGTGAAAAGAGTTTGAGGCTGGTGGACCACTATGGTGTACAGATACTGTGCAGACAATCTACAACGTAGTGTGGGCAACAGGAATGTGAGGCTGGTGGATCACTGTCTGTACAGGGGTATACATGTACTGTGCAGATACTCTAGATATTCAGCATCTTCAACCATTTACTTGTACGCTTACTTTCACATCCTGCCAGGATGGCGCAGTGGAAAACCACCTGAATTAAGTCACTGAGAAATAATTTTTTGTTGGTCATAATGATTAAATCAGTAATCAATGTGACTGTGTCCATGTGCCATCTGCACTGTCTAGAACAAACAGAATCAAAATATGGTGAGGCACTGGCTCAAAATGATGGTTTAACTAAGCATAATGTATTTGTCATGTGGAAAATCGTAGAAATGAAGAAAATATTTCTTTTCTTTTTCTGTCAAAACTTCTGTATCATCCTTTTCACTGATTCTTTGCCTCAGAATGCCACGGTAGGTTCTTGGATTTATTCTCAGCCCAGTTTTGTGATGTGTCTGGTTGTCACAGTTCTGCAAGACTGTCACAATTCGTATTTTGACCCATAGTAACATGATTTTAATGTTACAAAACCTCATCAATCCAATGTTTTCTTAATTTAAAGTAGAATAGTATATATTGTGAAATAATTTCACCAAAGTTTAGTGTTCAGTTTGTCTACAGATAATTGCATTGTGCAGAACTGAGTAGACGGAAAATCTTAGAAATGTAAGAAATATCTCCTTTCTTTTTCTGTCAAAAGTTCTGGATCATACTTTATTCTGATTCAGAATGCCACAGTAGGGTCTTGGGTTTATTCTCAACCCAATTTTGTGAAGCTGTGACGTGACTGGTTGTCACAGTACCCACAAATTCAAAATGTCAGAATCTGTGTTTTCACCCATAACATGTTATTGTTACAAAACCTCATAAATCTAATGATTTGCAACTAGCCTGTGCAACTGGACTCAGAACCTACCCTTAGCAACTGGACTAGCCTGTGCAACTGTCGGGTCCAGTTGCACTGGCTAGCCTTGGATCCACTTTGTCACGTGCCGAAAGTTTCACTCAATGTACCTTTTGTCACCCCCACTGCCAGCAACACTATTTCCACATGCGTGTGTTGTTTGCAGTTATCGCCAGGTCAATGAGTTTGCAGTTATCCCCAGGTCAATGGCGCTTTGTAGATGTGCCAAAACATGACTGACTATATGTGTGGTTTTATTGTGTTGTCCTGGGCTGTTTTGATTTTCTTATCAGAATGTTTTATTGTACACCACCTAGTGAAGTTTTAATAGTAATCCACCTAACAGTGTCACAAAGCAAGCAAGATCAAAGCAGCAGCATTTATTTATTGTTCAGTGGATTCATCAGAAATTCAGAAGAGCTGCAGCAGTCTGCAGAGAAAAGTCTGATTTACTGCATCTGAAGTTCAGCGATTTGCACAAAATACTGAATAGTTTAATCATTGTGCATTTTGTTGATCTTTATTGCTTTTAAATTCACTGTTTGTCTCCCTCGCTGTCTGACACTCTCGCCCCGAAGGGAGGCCGGAGATGTCTGATGTCACCTCCTGTTTCGAATCTCAAGGCTGTCATTTGCTTCCCCTTTCCTATATCTCCTCTCTTGTTTTTTTCTGCCTAATCCTCTTGCTCTTTCTGTCTTGTCATTTTTCTGCTGACGTTTTTCCAGAAAATATTTTTCGTTAACGGTTAGGCTTTTGTTGAGCAGCTAGGAGATGACAGTTGGTAGGTGGTATGTGCAGTATGGCAATTTTATATTGTGTCTGTTCCATTCGTTTTATTATTATTTTCTTTAACCTGGTATCAATCAATTAGACGGAATGGTCAACGATACCAGCATTTCCTAGCCTTGTGTGCTCTTTTAACAGGGGTCATACTGAAGGGACTAACTCTTCGAAAATGTGTGTCTGATGTTTGTATATATATATATGTTTTATGTTTGCGAAGTGATCGGTTTTGTAGATTGACTTGACAGAGGGTTGATATATATATATATATGTGTGTGTGTGTGTGTGTGTGTGTGTGTGTGTGTGTGTGAGAGAGAGAGAGAAGAGTTTAGAAATGTGTATTTGCTTGAGTGACTGAGTTTGACTGTCCTGAGGTGACCCTGTGTGGTTGACAGGACATTAAAACCCAGTTACCCAATTACTACCACTACTCGCTCTCTCTCTCTTACACACACACACACTCACACACATACAAACATGCATACGTGCATGTGTGTCTGTGTGTGTGTCTGTGTGCAATAAATTCAACATATTGTTTTTGAAAATTGATGTATATTTAATTAGCGCTCAAAAAACATCACACAAGCACAACAGAGCTGAGTCGCCTTGTCTGGCATGCGTGTAAACATGGTACATAAACTCCACCAGAGGTACGTCCTCAAATCTAGATCATTTAAAGCGTGGTGTGCTCACCCTTGTAGGAGAAATACAGCACTATGGAATTGTCCATGGAATACTCGAGCTTGCTTGTTGAGATTGAATAAATGGCTGGTCTTTGCTGACATGATGAACTGCACAGAAGAGTAATACGAAAAAAGGATGACTTCCTTCTTCTTTAGATCAATACACAAAACTGCAGGACAGATTTTATATACTTATATTATTACAGCTGTAAGATGTTTGCACAGAATACAATGCCCACATTTAAATAAATCAGTAAACATGGTGCTAGTCCACAGAAACCATAAGGCTTATTAGAGAACCCCCTTCGGAGGAGGGGGTACGGTCCTAGGAGCGGGATGACGGAGATTATATACCTATCACTACGCTGTCACCACCAGAATGATTCCTGTATTAAGGTGGGCAGCGATGAGAGCCATTTTAAAGTTTCACAAGACAGTGCCCATTTTTCTTACTCGTCGGGCTTCTTATGTAGCGCTGTGCTCTCGAGAAGCCTCACGGCACATATGTTGCATGTGATTTTCAATGAAATAGTAAGTAAACATGGTGCTTAACGTCCACAGAAACCGTACGGCTTATTAGGGACGGGGAGAAGGGGTGGGGGGGAGGTATATAGGTGGGGGGACACGGAGATTATATACCTATCGCTACACTGTCACCACCAGAATGATTCCTGCATTAAGATGGGCAGCGATGAGAGCCATTTTAATGTTTCAGTAGGAAGTGATGGACAAAGTCACAAGACAGTGTCCACAAACCACAACCTTTTTGAAGAGAAAGGAGAGCCGAAGCGGTATCGAACCGAGGTCCTTCCGCTTACCAACCTTACTAGCCTTACCGCTAGGCCAAACCGGCTTACATTTTCAATGCTACTACTTGGTTCTTAATGTCCTCGGATGTCAGATGACATATTAGGGACAAGATATACGAAGCTCTTAATCATCTAAAGTTAATATAATCCGTTTGGCTGTATAATGAATTATTATTACATACAATTTCTTACTTTGAATCTATGATATATTTACTCGGGTCTAGTGGTTCTTTCGGGGATGAGGTTAAAAACATATTTTACATATTTACATTATTTACAAGTCTGCTCGCTTTACGAACAGGTTAAAAATGTATATATTTACAGTTTGATAGGTTAAAACATTGTCTGAAATAG
>JABMCL010003061.1:482500-485000 GCA_018857735.1 Alviniconcha marisindica | reverse complement strand
CTAACTTCTTCGTGAGAGTCCAGCTCACCTCCCTCGTCTTGATCTGCCTGGACCCACAACAGTATCTAACTTCTTCGTGAGAGTCCGGCTCACCTCCCTCCTCTTGATCTTGCCTGGACCCACAACAGTATCTAACTTCTTCGTGAGAGTCCAGCTCACCTCCCTCCTCTTGATCTCGCCGGGACTCTGTTGGTCCATGCCCAATAATACTAATATTTTTTTTTTTTTAAACATGGTGCTTAAAGTCCACAGAAACCGTACGGCTTATTAAGGACGGGGAGAGAGGGGGTGGGGGGGGGGGGGTATGGAGGTGGGGGGAGAGGAGATTATATACCTATCGCTACACTGTCACCACCAGAATGACTTCTGCATTAAGATGGGCAGCCGTGAGAGCCATTTTAATGTTTCAGAAGGAAGTGATGGACAAAGTCACAAGACAGTGTCCACAAACCACAACCTTTTTGAAGAGAAAGGAGAGCCGAAGCGGTATCGAACCGAGGGCCTTCCGCTTACCAGCCTAACGCCTTACCACTAGGCCAAACCGGCTCACGGTCCATGCCCAAAACCATGGACCTATATATATACAGGTCTATGCCCAAAACGAAGGGTCATAGTTCAGGAGCTGTGTGAGAGTCGAGGTGGCCGTCCTGAGCTGTCCGTCCTAACGAGCCTTCTGGTTTCCGTGGACGTAAAGCTATATTGAACCATGCTTCGGCATTGGTGACAGCTTGTCCCTAATATGTCAACTGACATCTGAGGACATTAAGCAACACTACCTACCTACCTAAAACGAAGGGACAAGCGCATCGCCGAAGACCGCCCGATGGTGCAAACCGTCTGTAGGTAATTGAGAGACCGGCTGGCGTACTGGATGACGGCTAGGGATGGTCATTGACAGCAGCCCGCTGGCGACAGCGAAAATTTGACGACGTTTGGTTTCCCTTTTGCACGCTGTGCACACGCGGAAAAGTGCAGGTGTGCCTTTTAGTATCCGCCCCACCTCAGGTCTCGTCTGTACGGCCTTCGCCCACGTATGTCCGTTTCACTTGAGTGGAGTTGTGTGGAGTTTCAATTGGGTGGAGTTTCACGGTGTGTGTGTGTGTGTGTGTGTGTGGTGTGTGTGGGGTGTGTGTGTGTGTGTGTGTGTGTGTGTGTGTGTGTGTGTGTGTGTGTGTGTGTGTGTGGGGGACTGTGATTGTGTGGTGTGTGTGTGTGTGTGTGTGTGTGTGTGTGTGTGTGTGTGTTTGTGTGTGACTGTGCCAGGTGTGTGTGGTGGTGTGTGTGTGTGTGTGTGTGTCTGTGTCTGTGCGTGCTGTGTGGTGTACTTTTTTAATTGCTGTGTGTGATACTTTAAAATTGTTTTAAAGTATGTGATCTTAATTTCATTCTTTTTTTTAATGAAGTCACAATTGTTCTATATTTTAATATACTATGGTTAAAGAAAAACTCTTTTTTTTGGGTTTTGTTGTATTGTTCTCTTAACTTTATGTATTTATTTATATTTTACGAACCCGTCATGACCACAACAAAAATTGCCCCTTGTGGGATGATTAAAGTTTTTTGAATTGAATTGAATTGAATTTGTGTGACGAAGCGACAAGAGCCCACCTCAGCAGGTGGATATCAGGACTCTTAATCGCCCGCGCCCGCCAAACGAAGGGATGGTCAGGCTTTTTTTCTCTCATTTTTTAAATTAAAAGGTCAGCGAGTGCCATGGGGGAAGGGTGTGGATGGGGTTTACGTTTACATAACTCTCATAGTTCATATGGAGAAAAAAAAATGAAAAAAAGAAAGAAAGAAAAACAGAGAGAGAAAGAAAGAAAAAAATGAGAAAAAACAACAACTGAAAAACAAACAAAAAAATAGAAGAGAAAAATAAAAATAAAATAAAATGAAAAAACAAACAAACTAAAAACGCGGAAACTGTATGGTGAGATAAGCAGAACAAACTTGAGCTTATCATGGACAGAAAATGCCATTATTATTAGCTTCGCAAAATTCTCAGATCTATTTGGAGTTAAACTTAGAGTTAGGATATTAACGTTTGGCTGACGGTGTTCGTGATGATGCTACGGTTGCAGTTATGTTAAGGTTATGATTAGATCATTCCTAACCGTAACCCGAACCTAAATTTGTTGATAAATCAAATAAGCCGGAAAGTTGGGGAGAAAACCATGCCATAAATAGATCTGGAAATGACTGAACCTCCTTAGTTGTGGTTGTTACTGGGTTTTTGTTTGTTTGTTTGTTTGTTTTTGTTGTTGTTGTTGTTGTTATTGTTGTTGTTTTCAAAAATAGTCTTTAAAAAATCGCTATCGACTTTTCATACTTCGGGCTTGTGCGTGTTTTTGTTTGTTTGGTTGGTTGGTTGATTGGTTGGTTGGTTGTTGTTGTTGTTGTTTTCGAAAACAGTCTTCAAAAAATCTCTATCGTCTTTTCAGACTTCGGGCTTGTGCGTGTTTTTGTTTGTTTGTTTGTGTGTTTATTTGTTTGTTTGTTT
>JABMCL010003061.1:470000-475000 GCA_018857735.1 Alviniconcha marisindica | reverse complement strand
ATGCCAGTCAGAAACGTCTTCTTCTTCTTCTCTTCTTCTTCTTCTTCTTCTTCTTCTTCTTCTTCTTCTTCTTCTTCGTCTTCTTCTTCTTCTTTCAAAGAGTCTCACGGATAGGTTATGCCAGTCAGAAACGTCTTCTTCTTCTTTCTTCTCTTCTTCTTCTTCTTCTTCTTCTTCGTACTCTTCTTCTTCTTTCTCTAAAGTTCACGGACAGGTTATGCCAGTCAGAAACGTCTTCTCTCTCTTCTTCTTCTTCTCTTCTTCTTCTTCTTTCAAAGAGTCTCACGGATAGGTTATGCCAGTCAGAAACGTCTTCTTCTTCTTCTTCTTTCTTCTTCTCTTCTTCTTCTTTTCTTCTTCTTCTTCTTTTCTTTCAAAGTGTCTCACGGATAGGTTATGCCAGTCAGAAACGTCTTCTTCTTCTTCTTCTTCTTCTTCTTCTTCTTCTCTTCTTCTTTCAAAGAGTCTCACGGATAGGTTATGCCAGTCAGAAACGTCCTTTTCTTTTTTTCTTCTTCTTTTCTTCTGTTAAGAGTCTCACGGACAAGTTATGCCAGTCAGAAACGTCTTCTTCTTCTTCTTCTTTCAAAGAGTCTCACGGGTAGGTTATGCCAGTCAGAAACGTCTTCTTCTTCTTCTTCTTCTTCTTCTTCTTCTTCTTCTTCTTCTTCTTCTTCTTCTTCTTCTTCTTCTTCTTCTTCTTTCAAGGAGTGTCACGGACAGGTTATGCCAGTCAGAAACGTCTTCTTCTTCTTTTTCTTCTTCTCTTCTTTCTTTCTCTTCTTTCTTCTTCTTCTTCTTCTTTCAAGGAGTGTCACGGACAGGTTATGCCAGTCAGAAACGTCTTCTCTTCTTCTTCTTCTTCTTCTTCTTCTTCTGTCTTTCTTCTTTCAAAGAGTCTCACGGAAGGTTATGCCAGTCAGAAAGTCTTCTTCTTCTTCTTCTTCTTCTTCTTCTTCTTCTCTTTTCTTCTTTCAAGAGTCTCACGGATAGGTTATGCCAGTCAGAAACGTCCCTTTTTTCTCTTTTTTCTTCTTCTTTCTTTTCTTCTGTTAAGAGTCTCACGGACAAGTTACGCCAGTCAGAAACGTCTTCTTCTTCTTCTTTCAAAGAGTCTCACGGACAGGTTATGCCAGTCAAAAACGTTCTTTTTCTGTGTGTTTTTCTTTCTCTCTTTGTTTCTTTCATTTTCTTTTTCTTTTCTTTTCTTTTTCTTTTTTTCGAGCTTGGCTTCTCATGAGCATGCGTGCGTGAAGAGCGTCAGAATTCGAGCATGTGGCCTTAAGACGTCTGTGCATGCTGTGATAGGAAGCACTTTGCCACGGACGTCATCTCCTGTCATAAGGGCAGCAATAGGGTTAAAGGAACTAGCGTCACAATGTGTTCTGTCCAACGAGTACAAATCAGATCAAAATGGAGAAGGGGAGAAAGAGTTGAGGGGGGTGGCGGGAGAGAGAGAGAGAGAGAGAGAGAGAGAGAGAGAGAGAGAGAGAGAGAGAGAGAGAGAGAGAGAGAGAGAGAGAGAGAGAACAAAAAATCGATATGAAGGATTTTCATTTTCGATACGCTCTGTTGGTTTTAGATAGAGCGAATAATTATTTCGTTTGTGATCCGTGAAATGCGATAAAGGGTTCCGAGCTAAGCTCCCAAAACCCAGCCTTCCATGGTTACTGTCTCACAAGCTTTCTGCCGTGCTGACTTGTGTTAACTCATGGCCCATGGTTATTTCAATCTGATTCCAGCTTTCAAGCGAATGTCATTTGCTTCGTTTAAATTCAGGTGGTATCTTTAAGCTACAATAATTAAGGTTCTGTTTGCTGAAATGTATGCTAATGTAGTTTTTGTGATAAGATGTTTGTACAGCGCAGTGAGTTTAACTCTGGTTAAAAAATAGCGCTTTATAAGAATTATTTATTTATTATTATTATTATCTCTCGTCATCAATGGACAAGCGCTAACGTTTCTTTCTTCTTCTTCTTCTTTTCTTCTTTTTTTCCACTCTTTCTTCAGACTGGAGTGTGGAAGGGATGGAATCACACTCCGAGCACCGCTTTCCGGCACCTTCCTCCAAACTCTGCCAGATTTAGTTACGCCACTGGAGGGGCACTCTTTATCTCCGCGCAGCTAGCTGTCCAGCGACGCGGTCAGCGCTCTCCAAAAGGTTCGGGTACTAATATGACTGTAGAAACAACCTAGCGCCAAAACACGCACGTAAACATGAGACGCATCCACCCCGGGTGAAAAAAAAAGAAGAGTTCCGTCTCGATTCAAACGATTGTGGTTTTATTTGTGCTGGTGTAAACTTTGTTGGCGGCTATAAATGACACGTTTATTTGAGTTATTTGTGACAAAGTTACTACTGTTTGAGCACCAACAAAAAACTGCTCGTTAGCTGACCCTATGGCGTAACTAAATACGGCAGTGGTTGAAGGAAGGATGTCGTAAACCAGTGCTTGGAGTTTGGGATGGTATATGTGTGAGAGTATGTCTAGGGGTGGGTGGAGTGACAGTATGTGTGATAGCTAGATTAAATGTCAGAAAGTATATGAGAGTTTTTCCGTATAAAGTCATTAGTCACGAGTAATCTTGCGAGTACACGACAATAATTAGGGTGTTTGAATGGGTTAGTATTTGAGTATATATGAAACCCTGCGAGTAAGATATATAGAGCAGGTGAAATTAAATAATTATGTGCATGGATGCATATACAGATGTATGTTTGTTCTTGCGACTGCAAATAAGTATATATATATATCTATATATCTATATATATATATATTATATATATATATATATTATATTCTGTTATCTTCTGTCTCTGTCTCTGTCTCTGTCTTCTCTCTGTCTTCTGTCTGTCTCTCGTCTTCTGTCTGCTCTGCTCTGTCTTCTCTCTCTCTCTCTCTCTCTCTCTCTCTCTCTCTCTCTCTCTTCTCTCTCTCTTCTTCTTCTTCTTCTTCTTCTCTCTTTCTTCTTCTTCTTCTCTTCTTCTTCTTCTTCTTCTTCTTTCTTACTTTAAAAAAAGAAGAGTTTAGTTGATTGTTTTGGTGTAACTTGCTGATATATGTATGCTATTATCTTGATAAATGTAAGATCAGTCTGATATTACTTATGTGAAAAGAAAAGGAGGAAGGACGTGCACCATTACTTATTCTGAAGGTTTAGCTCAGAAGTCTTCATATAACTGTTCTGGCTGACTTGGCGTAAAAATCAGTTATATAGCTATCGGAATCCACCGGTGTTTCGATGTTGCTTTCGCCTTGAAATAACCGTACCCCAGCGCTGGGCGTAAAACACCAAGTAAAGTTGTGGTTTGTGGACACGGTCTTGTGACTTTGTCCCTCACAATTAATGAAACATTAAAATGGCTCTCATCGCTGCCCATCTTAATGCAGGTCATTCTGGTGGTGACAGTGTAGCGATAGGTATATACTCTCCTTCTTCCCACACCTCCATACCCCCTTCCCCCATTCTCCCCGTCCCTAATAAGCCTTATGGTTTCTGTGGACGTTAAGCACCATGTTTACTTACTTACTGGGCGTAAAATACCAATGTGCTTTTTCAGTGTGTGGACCAAACATGGCTGTCATTCACTCTTTGAGTGTTTGACGCCGAACGTCACGGGGGATAGCTCAGTGGTTAGAACGCCGGACTCGTGATTGAAAGGTCGCGGGTTCGAATCCCTGCTGGAGCGGCGGGAGAATTTTCTTCTCCAGGGTCGACTTTCTGTGCTGACTCTTATTTCGGTATCCGTTCCACCCCAGTGTTACCGCAGTAACACATAAAAGATCCGGTCATTCTGCCAAAAGTGCAGGGCAGGTTACAGCTGAACACGCATACACCTACGTATGTGGCTTTGCGTGAAGTGACATAGTGCATGGTTGTATGGTGTACACAGGACTTGCGCCGAGACGGCTGCAGTTTCATGTGGCACCATGCAGCCATGCAGCGCTGTAAGTACACCACTTCCGTGGATATTTTTTTTTTTAAACGCGCTCTAAAGCTAGTCACTCATGTAGAACCACATGCGAGCGCAGTGAGTCTGCTCAATAGAGCGGAGAATAGCATTATATAAGAGATTATCAATCATTAATCAATCCCCAAAAAAAGCTACAGTCACTCATTTAGAATCAAATGCGACAAGAGCGCAGTGACTGATCAAAAACACTACACTACACTTGTCACCTACACACACATCAAATGACGGCCTGGTTAAAATCCGATTCTTCTTGCATTCTTGTGTGTAACAAAGGTCTCAAAATAAACACTTCTGCTTAGCTTAACCTGTATTTGAGACTACTCTTCGAAACCAGTGACACACTGCATTCTCGTGTGTAACAAAGGTCTCAAAATGAACACTTCTGCTTAACCTGTCTTTGAGACTAATCTTCGAAACCAGTGACACACTGCATTCTCGTGTGTAGCAAAAATCTCAAAATAAACACTTCTGCTTAACTTGACCTGTATTTGAGACTAATCTTCGAAACCGGTGACGCATTGCATTCTCGTGTGTAGCAAAGGTCTCAAAACGAACCAGTTCTGCTAAACCAGTGACACATTGCAGTCTCGTGCGTAACAAAGGTCTCAAAATGAAACACTTCTGCTTAGCTTAACATGTATTGAGACTAATCTCCGAAACCAGAGGCACCAGCAGCTTTGATTCTTCGGCAGGGAAAAGGTTAGAACGGACAGCGCGGTCCAAATCCTACTTGTAGACGGCAAGGCCACTAGAGGTATAATTGTTGATCAGACGCATGATCGGTCTGACCGCTCCCATTGGATCACTGGAGCTCCTCTTTTGAGATCAAAGTGTGCGTGTGGGGTTTCAAAGACGACACAGTCTATTGCGGGGGGCAAGTTGTGATGCTGTGGCGTGGCCATACGCTTTGCAGACCTTTCAGAGAGGAAGTGCTGTCTCCTTAAAACCGGTTGTCAGTCGCCCACTAGTTAAAGGCGAAGTCCCTTCGCTACTTGAACCTGAGGAAGCTCACCTATTTTCAGTC
>JABMCL010003061.1:447500-465000 GCA_018857735.1 Alviniconcha marisindica | reverse complement strand
TAGAGAGAGACAGAGACAGAGAGACACACACACAGAGACAGAGACAGAGAGAGACAGAGAAGACAGAGAGACAACCAGAGACAGAGACAGTGACAGAGACAGAGAAATAGAGAGAGAGGGAGAGGGAGAGAGGTTCGCATGGTCCTCCGCTTCTGATACGGCCGAAGGGGCTCGTGTAATAGTGCCTTAATACAATACAATACTACTTTATTAATCCTTAAAAAGGAAATTTAACACCGACCACTGCTGCCTTGATGAGGTTATCTCCAAAACCTCGCCTTTGAAATCCTAACAATGACAGAGATTTAAGGGCTGGCTACACTCCTCAATGCCTATCACGGCACGGCCTGTAATTAGAGAATTCAGTTCAGTAACACTTTATTCATCCCACAAGGGGGTAATTCCATCAGAACGGAGTTGAACAGGACGCTTCAAATGGAGAACTTTGCTAGCTAACTCGGTCAGATTGAATTTCTTTTTTCGTTGAGGTTTGATTGACTGTAACTTAAACGCACGTATTATCAAGGTTGTATTCCTAGCATTGTAAAACAGTGGGACGACGGAGATGATAATAGGACTGGCAACAAAAGGACAGAAACGGACAGACGGTCAGATAATACACACAGACAGAAAACTAACACGCACGCAAAGACACACTAGCACACAAACAGGATCTCTCTCTCTCTCTCTCTCTCTCTCTCTCTCTCTCTCTCTCTCTCTCTCCTCTCTCTTCTCTCTCTCTCTCCACCAAAACACACACACACCACACACACACACAC
The DNA here is from genome assembly GCA_018857735.1 of Alviniconcha marisindica. Lineage (NCBI taxonomy): Eukaryota > Metazoa > Mollusca > Gastropoda > Provannidae > Alviniconcha > Alviniconcha marisindica. The sequence goes on along the minus strand of JABMCL010003061.1, from coordinate 464,221 downwards.
ACAACACACACACACACACACACACACACACACACACACACACACACACACACACACACACACGCACACACCACGGACAGTGGAGCCGGGATGAAAGTTTAAAAAAACAGGGAAAAAAGGAATAAAGAGGAAGTTAAAAGCCGAGAAGATTGAGAAGAAAGTGGAGCAGGGGCGGGGGAGAAAGAAGAAAAGCCGAATGAGACTCTGAAATTGGAAGCACTTTGATTTCCGTTAAGCCTGGCAGTCAATAAGTACGTCTGTGACGGACTGGTCCGATCGCATGGGGTTCGATCGCATGTACGACCAACCTGGCCGGGTCTGTTGGATGTAGTTGCCAGGAAGCTAGCCATTTGCAAATTGCGAACTTCAGTTTTGGGGGTTCGAGAGCATGTACAACCAACCTATCTCTCATTGTTGCCAGGAAGCTAGCCATTTGCAGATTGCAAACTTCAGTTTTGGGGGTTCGAGAGCATGTACAACCAGCCTATCTCTCATTGTTGCCAGGAAGCTAGCCATTTGCAGATTGCAAACTTCTGTTTTGGGGGTTCGAGAGCATGCACAACCAACCTGTCTGTCAATTAATGTTGCCAGGAAGCTGGCCATTTGCAGATAGCGAACTTCAGTTCAGTCTTGGGGGTTCCAGCGCATGCACAACCAACCTATGTCTGTCAGACGTGTTGCCTGGAAGCTAGCCATTTGCAGTTTGCCAACTTGAGTTTTGCGGGTTCAAGAGCATGTACAACCAACCTGTCTGTCATTGTTGCCAGGAAGCAGGAAGAATGGCACAAAATTAGCTCGGCCGGGTCCACTACAGGCCTTGACGGTATTATTTATTGTGACCAGAGACGCCGCACCGAAATCAAAACAAAACAAAACACTCCAAAACCGATCGGGAGGTGTGTATGGAGGGGTGGGGGGGGGGGGGGGGGGGGTGAGTGCCTGGTTGGGGGGGGGGGGGGGGGGGGGGAAAGGGGGGGGAGAGGCGAGTATTTCAGTGCGTCATTTTGCTTTTCCAATGCCCGCCGCCGGCTCTAGTTAGCATCCTGTGGATTTTTGTCGGTCACGTTTTCTCCACGTTACTACTCTGTTCGTCCTGGGGTTCAGTTCAGTTCAGTTCAGTTCAAGATGGTATCTATGGGCTCGGAAAAGCCCATATGTGCTCTGCCCCTACCCCGTCTCTCTCAAAAGTTTCCCCAACGTCTCCTTTGAAACGGTTCTAATGTTCTTCTGATTGACGACGGCCCTCTCTCGTCCTTTCAAGGAAGATCGTCTAGCGCTTCCTCTTTCCACGCCTCTCTCCTCCAGGGGATCATGGTGGATGTCCGGCTTTGTCCCGCAGGTTTGTCCGCTCCTCCATTTTGTTTCCGGGAAACAAGCCACTTGTGAGAGTTGCTTTGCCCCCCAGTCTTCTGCTCGGTCATTTCCCATCACTGCGGTATGTCCAGGCCAGTACACCCACAGGAGTCTTCGAAGGTGGATGTCGACCATTGACACATTCCAGCCTGGGCTTCCCATCTCACTTTTCACATTTTGTAGCAAGCTCATGGAATCTGTGAGGACGATGGCATGTGTGTTCCGACTGTCACCTCTTGAGGCAATCCAGCGGAGGGCATGGGTGACTGCTTCCACCTCCATTGTCAAGCTGAAGGATGAGACCGTAAGCCTACAGGCTGCACTGTCTTCGTGCAGAGGCAGTTTGCCTGGGAGTTTATTTTTGCTCCCCCCCCCCCCCCCCCCCCCCCCCCCCCCCCCCCAGATGTAACAGAAGTAATCGGGCGATCAAAAAAAATAAAAAAACAAAAAACAAATCCGCTTGAGACCCGAAGCATGACATTTCAAATCAGGTCGAAGAACCATCATTGTGACCCACTCACACCGAATAGCCTCATAATTATCCGCGATTCAGCCGATGTGGGCCAATCTGTAATACTAATAATAACTATTGACAATCGCATTTCTCCCGGTCAGTTGTTAATCAGATCAAAGCACCGCCCATCAGTGTGGCAGGGTGGCTTCGGAGTACGCCGTGACGTCAACGCAAGCCCGGGGTACGCCGGGACGTCAGCGCAACCCCGGGATATGCCGGGACGTCAGCTCAACCTCGGGGTACGCCTGGACGTCAGCGCAACCTCGGAGTACGCCAGAGCGTCAGCGCAACCTCGGGGTACACCAGGACGTCAGCGCAACTTGGGAGTACGCCGGGGCGTCAGCGCAACCTCTTGGTACGCCGGGACGTCAGCGCAACCTCGGGGTACGTCGGGACGTCAGCGCAACCTCGGAGTACGCCGGGACGTAAGCGCAACCTCTGGGTACGCCGGGACGTAAGCGCAACCTCTGGGTACGCCGGGACGTCAGCGCAACCCCGGGGTACGCCACGACGTCAGCGCAACCCCGGGGTACGCCACGACGTCAGCGCAAATTGAGAGTACGCCGGGGCGTCAGCGCAACCTCGGGGTACGCCGGGATGTCAGCGCAACCTCGGAGTACGCCGGGATGTCAGCGCAACCTCTGGGTACGCCGTGACGTCAGCGCAACCGCGGGGTACGCCGGGACGTCAGCGCAACCTCGGGGGCGCCGCTGTACATAACGTATCACAACGATGACTCCCGTGTCGGGAGGTCTTTCAGCCTGTCTCGACCGGGAGTCGAATCCGCCCCACGGTAGGTGCTCTCATCGGATCACCAATGCAGCGGCGAGGGGCCAGCTGCGGCGGCGCTGAGCTCCTCTGACAAAAAGAAGAAAGAAAAGAAAGAAAAAAGAAAAGAAGAAAAGAAAAAAAAAAAAAGAAAAAAAAAAAAGAGAGAGAAAAAAAACAACTCTTTTATATAGCGCTATTCTCCGCTCTCGAGCAGACTCACTGCACTCATGTCGCATGCGATTCTGAATGAGTGACTAGCGTTCTATAGCGCGTTATTAACCCATTTATACCCACCGTCCCATATTCAGGACCCATAACTGGTTTTGTCAGTCTGTTTAAGCTGGGTGTAATTCTGGCATCCTGCTGACATGCACCTCTGAGGAGGGACTTCCTTTATTCGAAGAAGAGGTGGCTGAGTATTTCCCCCTGTTGGTTTCTGTAGGAGGCCATCGTTTGCAAGGACGAGAAGGCTTTTTTGCTTCAGGGTATTTCAGCCCTTTCACTGCCGCGCCGTCGCTCTGAAAACGGGCGATAACAGAGCCAAATCTGAAATCATTAAGGCCCCTTTCCCCCTTCGCATGAACTCGTGCACACTACCGAAAGTAGACTCGTTACAGGACCATCAGATATACCGTCTGAAGGCGTGTATGTGTGCACTTCTCAGCCCGGAAATTTCAAGTACAGGCTGTGGCAGTGAATGGGCCACTTAGTGTATAAAAAATATATAAAAATCTCTAGGCATATATGGGTTAATATCCATCGAAGTGGTGTACTTACAGTGCTGTTTGGTTGTTACGTGGTTGGTGCCACGTGAAAATGCTGCCGTCTCGGCGCTCCTACTGTGTACAACCATGCACCAGTTTACAGTGTCATTTCATGCATACCTGCCACATAGGTGAGGTGCATCGTTGTGTGTTTAGCTGTAACCTGCCAACCTGCACATCATTTAGTAGAATGACCGGGATCTTTTCCGTGCTACTGCTGGGGTGGAACGGATATCGAAATATGAAACAGCACAGAAAGTGAACTCTGGACAAACAAATCCTCCCGTCGCTCCTGTCGGGACTCGAACCCGCGACCTTTCGATCGCGAATCCACTGAACTACCACCGCTCCCTTTATTTTTTCTGCCTGCAAAGGTATTTATTCTGGTGCAAATGCCGAGTCGCATTTTGACATTAAGTTTTGCTGAAAGCGGTAGGCCATACCGAGGTGAATGTTTGTTCTATTGGAGGCACAAGGGAGTTAATTAGCACTCGAAACACTTGATAGGCCACTCCCACTGATCTAAAAATGATCTGTTTTCGTTTTGTTTCTGTTTTTAGACCAGTGACTGTGACGTGGGCATTGCGTCACTGTGGCGGAACTGACACCGAGTCACCTGCCGCCTCGGCCGTAGCTGAGTGGTCGGGTAGTCGCCACAGTAAGTAAGCAGCTTGGTGTTTTACGCCCAGTCAGCCATTACGGTTATATCCGGGCGATGTCGCCACAGACATTGAACAGTATTATTGATTGAACAGTAGTAGTCGCGGCGAGGTTGATAGCCAGCCGAAATTACTTGGCATTTCCTTCTTCGAAATTAGAATTCACTTCTTCCTTTCTTGTCGTTGTTGCCGGTTGTTGTTTTTATTGTTGCGTTGTTCAGTTTCACACCTGCTGAATTTGATTTTTGAGAACTGAGTCAATATTATTCGGATGAGCCATTGCGGCCCGGCGCGGACCGGAAACAATCGTTGCGACAGCGGCCCGACTCGGCCATCGAGTGGTCAGTGATTAGTCAGTTTAAGCAAAGTTGTATTCATGTTCACGCAAATAACGGACAAACATAACTTGGTTAGTACATGAGCATTAAACAAGCTATGCTTATAGTAAACGTGCACAAGCATAATTAACTCAACTCATTTGGCAACAACGGGCATTCTTATAATTATCAAACAATGTGAAAACAAGAGAAATCAAGAGAGAGAGAGAGAGAGAGAGAGAGAGAGAGAGAGAGAGAGAGAGAGAGAGAGAGAGAACTCGAACTCGAAACTTTAATGCTCAAGGATATATATAGTAGCGTTAGGTCCATTTGGACCTATCTAACAGCCAGTCCTTTTGAGAGAGAGAGAGAGAGAGAGAGAGAGAGAGAGAGAGAGAGAGAGAGAGAGAGAGAGAGAGAGAGAGAGAGAGAGAATGAATGCTCTTATGCTAGTAACTGATTGGGGTTGGTTATTCTAGTCAGCGACTGATTGTATGATGCTTAATTAACAATGACTACCGTGACTGTGAATGAACACTGAACTCAGTATCTTCTCAATCAGGCGGCATCTCGTAGTCACTGCCTTTTCTGTTTCTTTCCGTTCAGTTGTGTGTGTGTGTGTGTGTGTGTGTGCGTGCGTGCGTGCGTGCGTGCGTGCGTGCGTGCGTGCGTGCGTGCGTGCGTGCGTGCGTGCGTGCGTGCGTGCGTGCTTGCGTGCGCGCTTGCGTGCGTTCGTGTGTGTGTGCGTACGTGTGTGCGTGCGTGCGTGCGTGCGTGCGTGCGTGTGTGTGTGTGTGTGTGTGTGTGTGTGTGTGTGTGTGTGTGTGTGTGTGTGTGTGTGTGTGTGTGTGTGTGTGTTGTTGTTGTTGTTGTTGTTGTTGTTGTTCGTGGCACTGCCGATTTGCCCTGACTGATCAAGTAACAGTTCTCGTTGACTGGGCGTAATAAACCAAGTTACTTATTTCTTCGGGGCACTGTACTTGTCAGTGTCTCCGCTGTCATTGCCTTACGCCTCTCGGCTATATTAGACAGCATCCGACTGAACTGTTGTCATCCTGGGCCCATATCATTAGTGTGGGAAGAGTAAATAAAGCTAAAGGCGGATGATGATGATGAAGATGTTGTAGAGCTTCACGTCCTCGGATGTCGGTTGACATATTAGGAACAAACTGTGACCAGTGCCTAAGCATGGTTCAGTGTTGCTTTACGTCCACAGAAACCGTAAGGCTCATTAGCACGGGAAGCCCAGGACGGCCACCTCGACTTTCACACAGCTCCTGAACTCTGATGAAAAGGCGGATAGCCGGCCTAACTCCTATCTAGTCGCCTAGTCTGCAAGTCTGGCACACGCCTCTCCTTCTACATACATACACGGAATCGTCAATTCAGGCTCCAAACTATTGAGTTGTTTGGTTGTGTTTATTTTTAGATCGGGAAAGTCCCCTAAGTCGCCGAGTTACGAACAACTGATGCAACGCAAGTGACGTCGCGGCGGTGAAACTGACTCGACTTAACTCGCCGTATACGATGATGTCAGTGGGGCTTAATGTCCTGGGATGTCCGGGCTGACATATTGGCGACAAGTGCCGGCTATGTTAAACACTCAGACTGTCAATGTCAAGTGCACGAGTCAACTTGAGAGTCAGGTAGCGTACAGTAACCGCGCATCGGCTGAGTTTCTGACGCCGTTTACGTCAGTTAACTACTCATATTGTCAATAGACGATCTTCGGAAATCCAGGGGACTGCACTCGGTAAGAGCCTTCGGGCATGGACCTGTATATATATAGCTCCATGCCTGCGGGCAGTGTAGCGCAGACAATCATAGTTCAGGAGCTGTGTGAGAGTCGAGGTGGCCGTCCTGGGCTGTCCGTCCTAACGAGCCTTCTGGTTTCCGTGGACGTAAAGCTATATTGAACCATGCTTCGGCATTGGTCTCAGCTTGTCCCTAATATGTCAACTGACATCTGAGGACATTAAGCAACACTACATACAGTGTAGCGCAGAGTATGCACGCTTTTGTTGGGTGTACAACGCGAGCACGTGGGGAAGATGACGGATACCCGTAAACAAAAGGCAGAAAAGGCATCAGAAATGCCGATCAAGCGCTCACTGTTCGTGGGGAACATGCAGATCGGATAGTAGGTTCCCCCAGCTGGTAGTCTAGTATAAACTATAATAGGTCCATGCCTGAAGATCTAAAACTGTCGCAGATCGGCTCTTCTCAGCTGCCGCCTCCATTCAGGGGACTTCACTCTCCCGGAAGGGGGGGGGGGGGGTTCATTTTTCTGTCTTTAAAGGATGGAGATTTAATATGATGAACAGGTTTCTCTAGTAATTGTTGATAGCATCTTTGTTATGACCTAATAGTAACGCAGACACTGACCAAGTTTTATGAATGATGTTAAATTGTGAAACTGAAACTGAAAGAGTATGAAAACACTGTCAAATTATCTTCGCCTGTTATTTCCGGAAATCGTCTAAGTCAACTCAGTTGTGAGTCAGGTACCGCAGAGTCACGCCGTTTATATTATGATTCAGTTTTTTTAAAGGCCATCAGTGCATGGCTATGATGACTAGTGACAGCCAGAACGACTACCGCCGCTGCTACGGCTGACTTCCAGTCGCTGAAACCAAGCCAAACAAATGACACGCGGCTGCGGCCTCGCTGACACTGACGATGGCTTGAGTTGTCCGGCGTTTCAGTTGCCGAACCTTGGCCATGACTAGTTTGACCCGTGTCGGGACCTATACTGATCGGTCCATGGTTTGACCACTGATTGTGCCGCTTCAGTACGTCCCTTAACAACTGTTCGGGTCGCAGACGAGGAACAGCCTTCACTGACTTCGCCGTCAGTCACTCCGCGCCGAAAGTCAGTGCCAGTCAGTGACGAGTCAGTCAGTGATGCCGCTCGGCGGCGGCTGCGGCCGTCTCATTCCCATTCATGTCATGTCAGTTTCACCTGTCCCTCTCCGCGGCTTTGCCGTCGTCACCGTCTACGGCTGGGTCAGCGGCATGACTGACTGTGCACCTTATGCATGACTGAATCCACTGACTTGTGCTTGAATCAATAACTTGTGCTCCTCTCAGTCAGTCACTGACGTCAGTGGGGACCGGCCCGTCACTGCAGAACCTCAGACTGAGTCCGCAGTCGTGTCAGTTCTTAGTCAAGTCAGTGACTACAGTACAGGCTGAGGCAGCGACTCCATGAACGGCCAACACTATCGTTGTCAGTAGGTCCGCCACGGTGACTCCGGCCGAGGACTGAGCGGCAGGCAGTAGACTGAACGGACCTCTTAATGACTGACGATCTGACTGACTCGAGTCACTAGTAGCTGCCGCCGGCTCCGGGTCGAGGGCCATTTTCAACTGAGTTATACGGCGTTTAAACTTCGGCGGCTTAAAGTGTGATATGAGTCTCGGTATAACCGTAACCCCTTCACTGCCATGATGTCCGGCACTTCAGTGAAAACGACCATTAATAGTGCGAACTTTAAAACACTTAAGCCTTTTTTCTTTTTTTCTTTTCTTTTTCTCTCTCAGTTTTTTGGCACTGGCGTGTAGTGAAAGGATTTTTTGAGTCATCAAAACGTATAGCATTGAAAGTAGATGTGTTGTAGGCGGACCGGATATAGGCCTACTGTTCAGGCCGCGCGTCAGTCCGTGCGCCGGCATCAGTTTAGTTTCAGCGCGGAAATTTACAGGCTAGGGCAGTGAAGGGGTTAAACGCATTAAGAATTTGTAAAGCGCGGCCTACCCTGCGGCTCAAAGCGCTGCCGGAACTGACAAGCACATAATGTACATCGAGATGGAAAATGTTATGAAAATAAAAAATGAAAAAAAGGGTTCAAGCGTAACTATGCAAACTGAGATGCACACACACACACATGTCACACACACTCACACACACACACACACACACTGACACACACACACACACACTGTACAGGAGTGAAGGACATTCTGAGAAGAGAAGTGTCTTGCATTAATTTAGCGCCGGGCACTAGGTCGGGATGATTTGGCGCCGCTGACAGCCTTGTGGCTGGCTCGGCATGGTAGGCCTATGGCGTCCGGCACCGCCGGGTGTCCGGCAGTAACGGCACCGTTAGTCAGAGAGCCATAGGCCTAATGGCCCAAGTTTTATCAAAAGTAGTAGCCTACGGTTAGGCTGCTCAGTTAAACTGACGCAAACTATGAGACGTGACATGTGTTTCAGTATAACTTAAACGTTTGCCGTCCCGGCGGATTTGTGCCGCTCTGCGAATCTACCGCCCCCCCCCCCCCCCCCCCCCCCCCCCCTCCCCCCCACTCTCCCCCTTCTTCAGATACGTCTTTAAGTTACGTCCGCCCTCAACCCTCGATGACTCGATCGCGGCGGTGAGGAGTTGTGACCGATTCCCGCGATATTTCGGCACCGTCAGTTCCAGTACACTGATCAGTCGTAAACGCGATTGTGAGGGCTATTTGTTCTTCGTATACACTGATGGGCCATGATAATCATGACGAATCACTGCGATCCGGTCAGAGATTGAAATTCCCTCCTGCAACTCTGTGTCAGTTACTGAAGCTCAGTTTCAGGCATTAGGCCTACTGAGCTCGGCGGTACCGTCAAAATTAACACGGACCGTGCGGCCGTGACTGTTGGCTCCTGACCGATGACGATTTTGACTCATTCAGCCTGATTTACTATCTGTGTGCTGAAGAAACTATCCCCTTTCCCGGCGGACTTTTAACCTACGTCAACAGTCGGCCGTTTTCCCCCATAACGTGCCCGTTACATGTGATTTATCGACGTACGAACGTTCGTGTGTATTCTGTCATCGTCGCTCGATCAAAAGCACGCCGCTCAAGTTGACGTTTTTCAAGCCCGCCTATTCCGTCACGTGACTCTCGCAACTCGTTGGGAGTGTTGTTTTGAATCCGACTTCCTGATTCCACTCTCTCCTTCATACAGATGATTGGGATCCTAAAACGGACCACTACTTGTTGTTTTAATAAGAATAAAAAACTCGGAGGCCTAATATTTATATCTTGTTTGCTTGCCGCCTTATTGATCTGTTGGAAGAAATCCCTTTCGAACCCCCTTCGGGAACGCTGAATCTCGTCCGTCAGGCAAGGCTTTCGTAGCCACAGCAGTCTGCGAAGCGAGCGAGCGTGAGTGAGCTGCAATCAGCTGTGAATCTTGTTATGACAGTACATGGGGGAACACAACAACAAGCCGGCCTTCATGAAGTTGGGTAAACGACGGCGGGTGTGTGTGAGGGTATGGCGTCCAAAGTGGTGTATTTTGTGATTGATGGACGAGAAGAACAAGCAGAGTTTCGCAGCGACGACGACAGCGAAGATGTTCGAGGTAAGGAAGTTCTGAGTTCACAGTTTGCCTAGTTGGTGCGATCGCTTAGACTCTTTGGAAAGTTTGTTTCTGCAGACTGCTGCAGCAGAAAGTTTGTTACTGTTAATCGTATAGATATAAACTCCATAAATACACACACCAAATAATGCATCTGTGGTGGGCTGGTATGACACGAAGATGCGAACGTTTTGCTTTGATTTAGACAAACGGATTCAGTTTATGTTGCTTTGACTGTTATAACAGCTTTCAGTTTGTGCATCCACGGCACCGCTGTACGAGGAAACGTTCGTCTGCCAGACTCTCTGAGTGGTGTTAAAATAATTACACCGCACACCGAGGCACCATTTCAACAGATCTGGCACCGAAACTCTGCCTCTGTTGTGCTTGCAATGAACGGAAGCAACAGTGAAGATGTAGAGGGAGAAAGGGGGCGTGGTTTTTTGGTTTGCTGAGGTCTGTTTAGGTCAGCGATTCTGATTGAAGCCCAGGACTTTTCGCTCCCGGTGTTCACGCAAGAATGACCTTCTGTTAAGATTTTAATCACAGACTTTGTGCCTTGAGCACGGACACCGTCACGGTTGACGCATTTTATTGTCTGTGCCCGTTTGGTAAATACAATGGTAGATTGTCCAACTCTCAAAACGTGGTGCACGTTGTTACTGTTAGATATTTATTACCATTGGTAAAAGTTGTAAAAACTGTACTCAGAGGTAGGATTAGAACTTCAATTTAGCTGTAACATTTTAGTAGTAGCCCTAGCAGGACTAGATGCAGCGTTGGGCATTGTGGCCATTCAAATCTCCCATCTATTGTATGAAGTGGGCCCAGGTTAGGTTTTTCCATCCAAAGCAGTGAAGGCAAGCCTCAGTGCATGTGTGTGTGTATGTGTGTGTGTGTGTGTGGGGGGGGGGGGTCATTTTTCTGTCTTTAAAGGATGGAGATTTAATATGATGAACAGGTTTCTCTAGTAATTGTTGATAGCATCTTTGTTATGACCTAATAGTAACGCAGACACTGACCAAGTTTTATGAATGATGTTAAATTGTGAAACTGAAACTGAAAATGCTTTATCGGCAGCAAGAAATTTAATGACAATAATAAACTAAGGACAATTTATCAAAATGCTTATGAAAATATAAGGATCAAATATCAGTCTGGAGCAACAAGGGAACAAATCCTGTGCCAAGATTTGAGTTTCATGAATCATTGAATAGAATAGATTTATGATTATAAAAATTAAATAAAAAAATCTCAGTTTTTCAGTCTGTCAGTTTCTCTGATCTGTCCAGAGAAGTTGAAAGCCATGTCAAAAACAGCTGTTCCCTGCACACACATCAGACAAGAATACCGATCTATATAAAACTAAAAGATTTTATCAGAGAACTGCAAAAATATTGATTGTTTCCCTTTACTAGTTTACCTGACTGAAGTAGATCATGCTAGAAATTATTCAGACTGTGTTCTACTGCTAGTACTACTAGTGTTGTGTGGGAAGAACTTGTTCAAAAATGACAAATGACATAGAAACAAAGTAACATGGATTGGTTTTGGAACTGAAAGCCAAGGTCCAAGTGAACAATGTTGAAATTTAGAAGTTGAGCTCTGTGTGCACATGTGTGTGTGTGTGTGTGTGTGTGTGTGTGTGTGTGTGTGTGTGTGTGTGTGTGTGTGACTCTGTGTGTGTGTGTGTGTGTGTGTGTGTGTGTGTGTGTGTGTGTGTGTGTTCTATGTGTGTATTGTGCAAAATATGCCTATGGTAACTGCAAATATGATTGTACTTGTGGGGGCATTTCTCCTTTGCAATAATTCATTAATTCTTCTTCTTCTTCTTCTTCTCTCTCTCTCTCTCTCTCTCTCTCTCTCTGCTGTTGCTTATGGTGTTGAGAGAGCTTCACAGCTTAGATCTGCAGCTGGCAGTTTTAACCACTAAAGTACTGTGTGGTCAGCTCCAAGGAGTGAATTTAGTTGACATTGTAGCATTGGATGATTTGATTTTCTGAGGACATTTTTTGTTGTCAGTGTGATGTCATTAACTTATTGTGCACTATCAGTTTCTGCAAGTAGCGTTCAGTACTGTTTATTGGGAAAAATGAATCAAAAATGAAAACTGGATGAAAGTCTGTGACTTTGATATCATACACCAACTTTAATTTAGTGTTTAAATTTATTTTAGGAGAGCTTTATTAGTCATAATAAGTGCATAAAATGAAATTTTTTCTTCTGGATCACTCAAAGTCCAACACTAAACAATTGAACAGTTCAAAATAAGAGAGGTAAAGTTATGCAAGTGTTATCACATCATAAAGTTGAATTAAATATAATTCTGTCATGTTATACTTGTTCGCCTTGATATAACCCTACTGGTTGACTGGGTGTAAAACACCAACTTAATTACTTACTATGTTCTAGTGTAACAGAACAAACAATCCCCCCACCCACCTCGTCTGCCCAAGAAGAGAAGAAGAAGAAAAGCACTCATGAGTAGCTTTATTTTCTTTCTCATGAGTTAGTTAAACACTTTGAAAACTGGGTTACACAATTACACTGCAGTTACAAATAGTGCCTTCAATGAATCAATCAGTGAAGGCCACAGCAAGGCAGTCAGTCATCAAATCATTTATTGGAGCTATTATTGCTCATTACTCATGCATGCTCTGCCCGGTCCATTTAGGTTGATTTGGCCTGTGTGGTTTCCAGTGCCACTGTGGTCACTGCTGCTAGTCTTCCACAGTCTATTGATCAGTCATGTCCAGTCACCTGCACCATCAAGCCTCCTGGCTGGCAGTACTTAGTGCTCACTCAATGTAACTGCAGTTTAGGCCGAGCCAGTGATTCATGACAAAATGAAATATAATCATCATTCGCATGCACATACTATTTAAGTGCTTTTTTGTTAGGATCATCGTTGATCTGTTTGCTGGGCCGTTTAATTGCTTGAATTTTAGTTTGGAATTGTGTGTGTGTGCGTGTGTGTGTGTGTGTGTGTGTGTGCATGCGGGTGTGCGTGCATGCGTGCGTGCATGTGTGTTTGTCTCCCTCTCTCTCTCCTATTTTTCCCCCAATATAATTCATTTTTGTTACTTTTATTAACTCTTTTTGCTGATGACTATTTAGTTTATTATAAGCACTGTTACAATATTGGAATAAAACATGACAAAAAAAAAATTTAAAAAAAAAAATATAATCATCATAATGTCATTATCACACTCGCAGGTATTCTCTGCTAATTAGCCTAGTCAGTGATTGTGAGCAAATCACAGACTTGTTGTATTCTGTGAGCAAGCCAATGTGTTGCAACAGATACGACAGTCCTAGTGACAGGTGTTACTGCATACTGTGCATTGTGGTGTGGGAACGTAAATCATTCCATTCACATCAAAATCATTGTTACCATAATATGTTACGCACTCTGCACTTTGGCTTTTAAAAACACCCACTCTGAGCAACCAGTCATTAACTTTGACAGTTATAACCAGTCACAGGTGTTAGTTTCTGTTACTGTGTGTGGCTTACTGACTGGGTGTTCAGGAGCAAGTCATTCATTGCATTCAGAACAAATCACTCACTAGTCACTGACTGTATGTTACTCTTAGTCAATACACTGGAACAACTGACAGTGTACAAAATGCATTTTACTCTCAGAGCAAGCGAGTGAGTGAGTGAGTGAGTGGGTGAGTGTGTGTGTGTGTGTGTGTGTGTGTGTGTGTGTGTGTTTATATAAAAGTACTGTAACTTATTTATTATAAGTGAGACTGTGATGGTAGTTTGTAAGTCACCAATTCAAAAGAAATTGATGGACATTACTGATCATCAATAAAGGGCTCCAAGCCTCGCCTGCTGGTCACAAGCATTTGATCTTACCACCTTGTGGTATTGTGCTGACTGGTACTGGTAGAATGCACAAGGATTTTAACTTTTACACTGATTCCAGCATTGAACTGAAGTGAATTAAGTTTACTTTGATTGCAGCTGATTATATCATGCCATCAGTGAGTGTGCTACTTTGTTTGGGTTTTGTTTGGAAATCCATAGGTCTTTCACCTGTTGCTTTGTTCTTTAGCTGGTCAGGAAACATTGCTCATCTTCCTGCCACTCTTCAGAGTTTTTCAGTGGAATATTTATAACTGTGACACTGTGGTTGGCTGTTCAAGCTGCTTCCCTTGTCAGTCCAGAACCGTCCGTTTGCCTTTATTTGAATCATGGCACTTTATAAATCATTTTAATGAACTGATCATTGTTAGGTTGTTGACTTCAAAAATGTAAATGTAGAGTTTTTTTTTTTTTTTTGTTTTTTAAGTTTTTTTTTAAAAAAAGAGAGAAAAAAGAGAGTATACTTATAAGTTTGACTGTATGGTACTGTTACTACCGTATTAATGTTAAGCTTTTCATGATGGTACATCTACTCTATCTTTCTAGTGGCACTGGCCCTGACCTTATTTTAAGGTTACAGTGGTTGTAAATAGTTAAACTGTTGAAAATGGTAATTTATAGAAGTCTCAGTATGTTCATCCTAAAGTCAACACTTCGGTTGTAAGTTTGTATACACATTAACAAGATCATACATACACTTAGGTATTAGAACATGTTACTTTTGGCTTGCATTCTAGGGAGATAATTGTTATGCTTCCTGTCTTGCCAAAAAACTTTAGCCCCCCCCCCCCATAACACCAAGTTTGCACGATTATAATTATCCTTAAAAATTATTAAAAAATACCTATGTATTTATGTGAGTTTCGATGACCTTGATCAATTTGAGGATGATACAGTTTGAATGTTCACAGTAAGTTTTCATCTCACCATAAAATTTAATGACATTTTAAGTGGTGTGGAAATGACCCAGTGGGAGAACTGGTTGGTTAGTTGAGCGTTGCTTTAGATCCACAGAAACAGTAGGCTTATTAGGGACGGGAGCCCAGGACGGCCACCTCGACTTTCACACAGCTCCTGAGCTCTGTGGGAGAACTGGAAAACTTGCTATTCTTTTATGGCACTAGCGACACGGGAATCAGAGCCTCGGCCCAACAGGTCAGCAGTTTATGTGACGTAGGAAGTACTCCAGAGGGAATAAAACCCTCCCGCACATCAGACCCTATCGTTATTCAACGAGTTCTACCTACGTCAGAGACGTCCGACTTGTACACAGATTATCTCCCTCTCACGGCTTGGTTTCTTTTTGTTGTTAGAGTCCTGTTACGTTCAGCTTCCTTCCGCAAACATTCCGCTGGACTTGTTTCACGGCAAGCTGTCTCTGTGGAGGAACTTGCAGCCCTCGACAGATCTCGTGAAGGCAGGAAGAGAGGAGGGAAGCCGAGAACTTTGTGCGTGCACTGTCACTCGTCAGTGTCACCAGAATGACTCCACGTGACATGGTGGCAACGTTGTCAGTCTGCCTGTTTCATTCGCTAATTCGGGGGGGGGGGGGGGGGGGGGCTAAGTCATTGGACAGGACCCGTATCACAAGCGTGATTTGTGTAGTTTCTTTCTGACCCCCCCTCCTGGCCATGTCAACGGTGGTTGTTTTTGTCTTCCTCCTCGAGGGAAAAAAAAATGTGATCAAACATATGGTGTATATCAGCAAAGTTGTGAAAACCGGGACGCGAGTTACTATAAACTGAGGATGAAAAATAATTTAAAAAGTCCATGTCTCAAGATGGTTCTGAGTCCGTTCAGTTTTCACCCGTAGAGCTTGATCCTTTTACTGCTTAGTGAAAATGCTCTTGTTTTCATTTTCTTGGCTGTCGACGGATTTGAATTTTGAACGTTTGTCAAATCAGAATGCAGGTAAATCAGTAAAGAAATAAATTTTAAAAAAATCAGTTAATTTACACTGTGTTGGTTGACGTCTAAAGTCACAAAAATGCCGTGGTACCCGAACGAAGCCAGTAACCTGATAAGCCAGAGCTTGTGAAAAGAAGATCGCTCTGTTCATCGATTTGTTCGTCATGATGAATCGTCTAGTCCATATATTCATTTTTACCCCACAGTGAGCTGTCACGATTTGTTTGCTCACGGTGAAGGTGTAAACACGACGTTGCATGGATTTCTTTGCATTGCAATGTGACTAACGTGTGCGGGTGGCAATGACCCTCCGACTCTTTTAACGTGACTGAAAGGTGTCAGGTTCTCGCCTTGCGGGCACGTTTTATTATAGTCGTAACGGTTTGCCTCGCCGTCCTTTTTTCACCGCTGTCAAATCCAGGAGCCGTAATTCAGGGGAGAATTTCTTTTTCAGGAATTTGATCGGCAGCAGTTTTGTGTTGGTGTTTTGGTGCGTTTATAATGATCCGATGAGCATTGTGAAAGGGCGGTTTATATCATATTACTCAGCTGCCGAAGGCCTCCGTGGGCCTGCCGCTATTCAAAAAAAGGCACAAGAGATTATTTTTGCACGTGCCGCTGAACTGGGAATCGTCGGACCGCAATAGCACCTTCTTCTTTGTCTCCTCTGTCTGTCTGTCTCTCTCTGTCTCTGTCTCTGTCTCTGTCTCTCTCTCTCTCTCTCTCTCTCTCTCTCTCTCTCTCTCTCTCTCTCTCTCTCTCTCTCTCTCTCTCTCTCTCTCTCTCAAGGACTGGCTGTTAAATAGGTCCAAATGGACCTAACGCTACTATTTTTGAGTATTAAAGTTTCGAGTTCTCTCTCTCTCTCTCTCTCTCTCTCTCTCTCTCTCTCTCTCTCTCTCTCTCTCTCCCCCCCCCCCCCCAAACCCACCACCGCCCCCCTCCCCCACCCCTCTTCTTCTCTCTGGTTGAAAACATGCCCGGACTGAAGTAATTTCCCCGACAAAGTTCAAACTTATGGTTGTTTATATTGTGCACTGACAAAATCACACGCAAAATGCTTGGTCGCGACTTTCGCGTGTGTTCAGCGGGAGATCATGTACATGCTTTACGTTGGTTGTTTTATGGAGACTGTTCTTTTGAAGTCTTTCAAAGTGTGCATGACAATGAACTCCGTTTAGCTTTACACTTTAATACCAGTTTCGTGCCCAC
>JABMCL010003061.1:432500-442500 GCA_018857735.1 Alviniconcha marisindica | reverse complement strand
TTTTTGCCACGCGCTTTTCCCCGCGTTTTTTGCTGTATCCCATGTTTTAGTTTGACTTCACTGGTAAAAGACAAAAAGCTGTCCAGTGTGCTTAACAGACGAACTCACAGACGAAATACATTAAAAAAAGTTTATTTTATATTTTTATATTTTTTGTCACATTAAAAAAAGAAGAAAGAAAAAAAGAAGAAGAAGATTTTGTAATGTCAGTTTATCTCTGTGGAGTGAACTTTCGATGACGTATTGCAGCATTCTCGAAAAGAGGTCAGTGATTTATTGATTGTGTTAACCCCAAGGTATTAATTTTAATTCTCTGTAACTGGTCATTTCTGAGTAAAATTACCCGCGAAGTAGGAAAAATAACGTTGCAAACAAATAATGAGTAAAGTAACAAAACTTCATACAAAAAATGTGGTTCGTTCGAACCGAGAAGGCTAGTTCCATTAAACCTTTTGAAATTTTCAGTCAACAGCAACGTCATTTTGATTGAAACGTCATCCTGTTCAGGTATGACAAAAGTAAAATGCTCAGGTAAGATAGCACTTTAAATACTGCTTCCACGGTCACTCGTACACCTGTAACATGCTAAAACGAGCGGTCATGCAGTCTGAAGTAGTATTTGAATAATTGACAGGTTAGAGCATCGTGTTTCTATTCAGCCATTTCCAGTTTTGTTGAGAGAGTAAACAGAGCTGATGAGGATGGCCGCCAGAGAGAGAGAGAGAGAGAGAGAGAGATGGGTTGGTGTAGTGTATTAATTTCTGTCGGGACACTCGCAACGTTATGCCAAGACTTACGTTCAAATTGTGACATAGTGAACGTGAGTAGCTGTGCATGTAGCAAGCCTGGATTCTGAAAACAACAGAATCAACACGCAAGACTAGACCGGTCTTTGTTGTTGTACTTGTGTTACGAATTTCGAGCGCTAATTAACTCCCTTGATACCCATCCCTTGTGTGTTGATTCTGCACGAGCGCTCAGGGCCTCGTTCTGTTTCAGATTTCAGAAAACAACCACACACAAAAACAGCACCATTGGTTTCGATTGTGCTTCGTTCACTTGGTTGACAAAATCTAAGCACCTGGGAGCAGGCGATCGAGCGATGTTGAAACTAGTGCATTTACCATTTAATGGAATACGGTAAACCCGATCAGTCAGCTTAGACAAGTTCATTCGCTAGCGCAAAAGAATGAGTTGCGTTTTGGTGCACGACAGAAGGAACTTCGCAGCTTGCTCTTAACCCCCCTCACCCGTCCCCTCATCCACCCCCCACCCCCCTCCAATCCATCCCCCCCCCCCCACCCCCTCTCCAATCCCCCGCCGGCCCTCCTCATCTGTGATTGCCGTTCCTGTCCGTGCGTGCGCGCGCGTGCGTGCGTTTGACTCTCCCAGCTACGTGTGTGTGTGTGTGTGTGTGTGTGTGTGTGTGTGTGTGTGTGTGTGTGTGTGTGTGTGTGTGTGTGTTTCACCCCTACTCTCTGCGGGCGAGGGTGGTACCCATTTTTGTGTGCCTTTGTAGCTGTCAGTGTATGTGATGTATCCTGTTCAGAAGACTCGCTCTGATCTAAAAGAATAAGAATAAGAAGCGCAGAGGGTAGCTCGGTGTTTTTGACGTCGTCTACATTTACATGGTAGTAGAACCTATTTAGAGGGCCCACTGGCCGTTTTTTTTATTGTTTTTTTTTATGAACTATGGGATCGTCGTAGCCCCGTACGCCCTGCCAAATGCATAATTGTGAATAAAGTGAGTGAAGCCGGTTTTGCATTAAATATCATTTCGTGGGAGGCGTGGGAGGGCCGATCCCTCGAGTCGGTCTCAGTGCAGTTTTTTTTTCTCCCCTTTTTCTTTTCTTTCCACACGCTCATAGGCGAGTAAGGCGGAATTTCCTATTTATTTTATTGCGCGCGTGCCGGTGTTCGGTATTGTGTGTTTTGTTATGCATTACGCCGTTAGGAATAGGAAGGAGCAATCTGATGCCAGCGCCCTTCTTTCCGGACACCGACAATCAGCTCGGCAGACCATTACCGTTCCGTGCGTTGCAGCTCACGGAGCGAGCGTAGTTTACGACGACACAGGACAATGGTAATTTGGAACAGGGGGTGTCATTTTTATGCGATTGCGTCAGAATAAGATCTTATACACGTGGGCCACACGTAATGACGTCCACTGAGGACATGAACCTTGCAAATGGTCGGCATACCTTTGAAAAGAAAGTAGAGCACGTCACATTGAGCGGAGCAAAGCCATTCTGTCAGACTCCTCTTCGAGCAAACGATTTACGATCGAAAGTTCTTGATGGTTCTGTGACGACATTTTACACTAAAGTGTTGGTAACAAGAAGGACAAGGTTGTTGTTGAAGTGTTGCTTTACGTCCACAGAAACCGTAGGTTTATTAGGGACGGGAGCCCAGGACGTCCACCTCGACTTTCACACAGCTCCTGAGCTCTGAAGGACAAGGTGGTTGGTTTTGGAGTGTAGTATCCACAGGAAAGTTTGCGCCCGTCGTGCTGCCCCTCACCTGAGTCTAAAGCCCGTTCTTAACAGGGCGAATGTTTGTTCGCCGAACATACTTCGGACACTTCGACGAACTATGATTCGTTTCTTAATTGAACTTTTAGTTCGCCGAACATGGTTCGGACAGTTCGAAGAATTTACTTGTTCTCATTTACTTGTTCTCAACTGGCTTGTAATGAGATGCAAGCTTCGGCCCGAACTTGCGGCAGACGCGCAGCAGACAGCATGATCGAAAATGTAGGCTAAAGTCAAGTCAATATACTTTAATCATCCCTCACAGGGTAATTCAACTAACTACTATCTCATTCTGGGTCTCCGAGACAAGGCTGCGCCTCCCACAAGTCAACAAATAAACGAATTCCCTCCGAAGCGAGTGAAGAACCTAGCGACATCGTCATCCATTTTTTTTAAAATAATGTTTTCTTCATCCACAGGAGACCTCTGGTCTCAGCCAATCAGAGGCAATGTTCGTCGAATAGGGCGAATGTTCCCAGAACATGTTGAGCGAAACTTTTTGGACCCCGAATATAGCTTCGACGAATACTTCCAACTAGGTTCGCGAAGAAAAGTTCGCCCCATTAAGAACCAGCTAGGTTCGCCGAATACTTCCAACTAGGTTCGCGAACAAACATTCGCCCAATTAAGAAGGGGCTTAACGTTACGCAGTAATTTTTACGTCTGACAAAAGAGCCTGTTCCCACACGTATGACACCTCGTCTGTGCCCCGGCTTCTCGTAAATAACGGTCTCGCCTTCACATTCCAGGCGCGGCGCCACAACAGGTACGACCCATCAATAACGTGGCCCGGATTTGTACAGCACTGCTTTCTGTGATGCGCTAGACTCTGGAGTTACTTTTAATGAGAAACAAACTCGAGGTCCGAGGTTAGCCTGTGCAGACGTCCCAGCGTAACGAACACGTGGCAGCAACACCAAACCTGTTCAGCTGAAAATCAGTGCCTATTCACCGGCCGAGCATTCCATTTGACGTGGACTCGGTATCGCGGTCAGATACATAGCAAAAGAGGCTTATTAGAAACATCCGTGCTTTCTGTAAAGTGACGCATAAATTACAGTTTTGCCAGTATCACGGGCGAATCGAAAACTCCTTTTGTAAATCCCTTCACTCGATACCGTAAGATGGCCAACCGTTGGCTCGGTCTGGCCAAAGATATCTTCTTATTACCGCACAGTTTCAAATGAATTGAGAAAAATAGATGTTACATATATATATATATATATATATATATATATATATATATATATATATATATATATATATATCTATAGTAAAAGTTTTTTTTAAAATAGTTTTTGTTTTTGTTTTTTGTTTTTTTAAATTGCACCTTGCAAATACTGGCGTGCAAAAGTATTTGCACGTATTCGTTGATGACTACTATGTCGCAGTCGTTTACTTTCCCATAGGAACAGTTTTTGATGAATAGTGGAGAAGAGAGAAGAACACGGATGACAGCTAGTACTGGATATCGGGAAGGAAAACATACTGATGAGGACGAGACGGACAGACGAGATTGAGTCACAGGGACGAACTGAACACGACGTGTGTGACAAGAGCGTCAGTAGCTGATGACGCGCTCAAGTGTCTCGCTCTCCCAAGGCCTCGTATCGCAGGGGTGGAGAGGGTGTTTATCAACTAATCGTCCAACCGCCAGCGTCAAGGACCTGTCCGGGTGGGGACCTCATCCCGCCGGCCACCCTGTGAGGTCAGCCTGCCCCATTCGTCTCCCCGGTGTGCACGATCTTGTTCACTTTGGCTCAGCAGCACTCAGTCTCGCCAAGATTGCTGATGACGTAGGCGGCGGCGGCGGCGGCCCCTTGTGAGATTTTCCTCCAGGAATAGAGAGAGCTACCTACACTGACGGCGGACATTGTGTATAATTTCGCTAAGCGTTCCTGTATGTACTGGCCAGCTCGCCCTTTATAACGACATCGCTAATTGTTCTTCCGCGTTTGCTTTCCACAGAAGTAACGGAGCCACGCTATACTTTGTACGCGGGCGGGCGGTGGAGGGGGGTGGGGGAGGGGGGGGGGGGGAGGGGGGGGGTACCTAAAATGTTGAAGTTAGTCAGGCCCCACCTGAAAATCCAGATCCATCCAAGGTTCTCCCTTTTAAGCCTGGAGTAGGTCAGACAGATTACCTACTGCCAGGAATTCTGCCTTTCTACCCCCCCCCCCCCCACCCCCACCCCACATGGCTTCACGATTCTTTCAACTTCATTTGACCTTGTCCTCCTCAAACGTGTGTCATGAGCAGGTCTGTGAATAAGATCTTTACTTGTGATTTGATTAATCTCTTCGGGAAAGTCGAAGATACAGTCATAGTTTTAAGTGTAATATAGTTTCAGTGAAGCAGTGTGTGCACGGGTGCATGCGTGCACGGGTGCGTGCGTGCGCGCGCGCGCGCGCGTGTACGCGTGTGTGTGCATGAGAGAGAGAGAGAGAGAGAGGGGACTGTTAAATGTTTGCACGATGATTTTATTTTTTATCAAGCTTTCGCCTCTATAATTTGTGTGTGGGTTCGTGCGTGGTGTTATAGTGTGGTATTGTAATATTGGATAGACTTCGGTTTGTTGTAATTTCTGATTCTTGAAGTTGCGGCACTAAATTATTTTCGTTTCGTACGCTGTTTCGCCCTGATTATAGCCTCCACGGTTGACTGCGAGTTAGTCCTTCTTTCTCTGTCCTCTCGTGGAACGTAACTTGGTGTCCAAGATTCTCTCTCTCCTCTCGTCTCTTCTCTGTCTCGCTCTCTCGTTCCCTCCCCCCTCCCTTTATTTAAGAAAAGAAGAAAAAGAAAAAAGAAGAAAAAAAGAGAGAGAAAAGAAGAAGAAGAAGAAAAAGGACAGAAAGTAAAGAAGAAGAAGATTTTTAGCTGATCCTTTCGGCGTCGGACTGGCTTTGTAGCGTCGGACTGGCTTTGTGGCGTCGGACTGGCTTGGCTTTGTGGCGTCGGACTGGCTTTGTGGCGTCGGACTGGCTTTGTGGCGTCGGATTAGAGTAACGGACAGGGCAACTGATCTTCCTGGCGTCGTCATGGCCTGTGGGGGTTTCTCTCTGTCGGTTCTGATTGTGTCGGCGTTGGTCGATGTTGACCACGTACATGTATACATGATGTATAATGCTCTCAGTTTTCAACGCAAGTTGACTGGGCGCGTTTGCTCCATGCGTGTGGTTCATGGTATTGTGTACGTACCTACGTCTGCCGTATAATTTTGCGTACGAGCGTGTCAGGTCAGCTTGTGTTTGCAGTTTGTGATTTAGCGTCGTGAGTTTAGTGGAAAACAACCTGCTTTTCGTTAGATTGCTTTTACTTAGTGAATGTCGGATCTGTGCCTGCACCGACCGTGCATTGGGCTCAGTTACGCAGTGTGTCGTGACCAAACATTCTCCCGCAAGGAGCAACTGACCCAACGACGAGTTCACTCACGCCCGAGAGTCAGTGAACGTCGGCTGTGCTGTCGAGGAAAGGCAGCCCGGTTATTTCCGATGCAAGTCTTGGTGATTTGCGAACAGTTGATGGGTCGATGAAAACGTTGGGTGCCAAATGTGCTTGCTTTATTCTGGTTAAGCCTGCTCGTGTTAAGATATGAGACGACAAGATACAAATAGAACCGTACCCTGGTCTTCTGCCTGCCACTGGTCGCGGTGAAGTTGAACGAATTGTAGTCATCCGTGTAGAGGATTGTTTCCAGTGAACTATAGATCTGCGTATCGGCCTGAACCTTGGGTCGGTGTTGGAATCGTCAGGGAGCATTTTTAGGAATATTCATGAGGTGAGGCCCCGAAGGTAAACGAGTCCGAAAGCGAGGTTTGGTTGTGTCGTGACATGCAGCCATTGTTAATGATCGAACGCGAGGCTGACTTGGGCATTGGCATGGGACCATTCCCAGTGAGCTACGCTATGGCGGGTCATGAGGTTGAAAGCGAGGCTTGGATGTGTGGACACGACGAGAGACGTCGCATTCGTCCTGGTAACGCGACGCCACAGTTCCAATCTCAGTAACATTGGGGTGAATTTTGTTCTTGTCTGGTGGCAAATAGAACGAACGGACTGGATTGCTTCCCGCTGGGCCACAAAAGGCCAACTTGTGCTTGTGGCCGGTGTTTGCCCTTCGCAGAAGTGTCGCACTGTGCAGTCAAAGAGTCTGTCGTGTCAACCAATAAAAATAAAAAAAATGTCACAAAGGCAGGAAATGAATGAGGTTGTGTGGGGCGAGCATACTGATCGAAACTTTTCTCCATTTTTTATTTTTTTTATTTTTATTTTTATCATTTTGTTCTTTGCTAGGCTACGGTGGTTAGAGGTGATGGTGGAGGAGGGGAGTGGGGCTAATTCAGAGAAATTATGTTTTGAATTGTGCTACTGCTAGATTCCACTAACGTGTACCGGATTTTTTTTTATCTGACAGTATCATAAACTGACATTTTTTTGTTTGTTTCTTTTGTTTCTTTTCAACCCCAAGAAGCTCGGAGATACTACGCCGTTCATTGGCTAACAATTTCAGGCAAAAGGTGGTGAGGCCCTCCCCTCCCCCCCTCCCCAAAGAGAGAGAGAGAGAGAGAGAGAGAGAGAGAGAGAGAGAGAGAGAGAGAGAGAGAGAGAGAGAGGTGGATTTAACGGAACAGTGTCACATTCAACACGAAAAGGAATGGCTTGAAAACACATCGTCGTCGTTATCACTGCGGGTGATGCATCAACACCGTAGCAACGGAACATATATACTTCCATTGTTAATGTAATCAGAAACTAAGCAGTCTTGTCAAAGTACGGCGACAACAGTCGTCAACCGGCGCCGCTACCCACGTTCTCCTAATCGTCAACCCTATTTTTGTTGATGACAAATGAGACCGGTTGAGTAACCATGTATGACATTATATACCTGTAACACACACACACACACACGCACGCACGCACGCACGCACGCACGCACGCACGCTAAGCAGTCTTGTCAAAGTACGTCGACAACGGTCGTCAGCCGGCGCCGCTACCCACGTTCTCCTAATCGAACACACACACACATACGCGCGTGCACGCACGCACACACGCACGCACACTTGCTCGCTCACTCACTCATTCACGCGCGCACGCACGCGCGCGCACGCACGCAAAAACACACGCGCGCGCGCGCGCGCGCACACACTCCTGCACGCACGAACACACGTACACAATGTTCGAAGTAGACTACAAGCTTTTATTTCTTGACCGAGTGATGCTTTTCCCTTTTAACCTGTGCTGTGTATTTCATGCATGCTGTTCGCAAGCGTGATGACAAAAAGCGACATGACTTAGAGTTATGACCCTTACGATGTCAGTCCGTCAGTGAATGGGCGTGTGATGTATGTGTGCCACTGCGCCGAGGATAGCTGCACACTGATGTAACTGTGGCAAGGAAATTGCCCCAAATGCGGGTGTAGACCACACCGTGTAGCGTTGAAGACATGTTAGATCGTGCATTTTGCGGTGCCTGTCCGCTTTCATCAAGTTTAGTTGTCCCTTTATGGGCGGTGATGGAGAATGGCGTGCGCTCATGTGACTAAGAGAAGGTATTCATGAACAGAAACCTTGTCTCATTGGTCTGAGTGATAGTATGAGAGGTGCTTCTCTGTCCGCCCCCACCCCTCCCCCTACTAGTTCCAGCCTATTTGTGTGCACCCCCCCCCTTCCCCAACACACTCACTCCCCCCCCCCCCCCCCTCTCCTCCCCCCCCCCCCCCCCCCCCGCTATCTGCACAGAGAGAGAAGAGAGAGAGAGAGAGAGGGGGGGGGGGGGGGCTTTGAAATGAAAAGTAATAGCAAAAAGAACTAAGATAAAAAATGTGAAGGCAGATTTCCTCGGTGTGAGAAAATTGGAAGGTAGATTTCCTCGGTGTGGGTAAAGCTTTCATCTATAGTATAATTCTGACTTTCTCCAGGCGGAGAAAGGGAGAACTTTTGACGGCTGTCGATCGATTCTCGACAGAAGAGAGAACCTTTGACGGCTGTCGATTCTCGGTAGAAGTGAGAACATTAACTCGCTGTCGATTCTCGGCAGAAGAGAGAACATTTAGTCGCTGTTGATTCTCGGCAGAAGAGAAAACCTTTGACGGCTGTCGATTCTTGGCAGAAGAGAAAACATTCAGTCGCTGTCGATTCTTGGCAGAAGAGAAAACATTTAGTCGCTGTCGATTCTTGGCAGAAGAGAAAACATTTAGTCGCTGTCGATTCTCGGCAGAAGAGAGAACTTTTAGTCGCTGTTGATTCTCGGCAGAAGAGAGAACTTTTAGTCGCTGTTGATTCTTGGCAGAAGAGAAAACATTTAGTCGCTGTCGATTCTTGGCAGAAGAGAAAACATTTAGTCGCTGTCGATTCTCGGCAGAAGAGAGAACTTTTAGTCGCTGTTGATTCTCGGCAGAAGAGAGAACTTTTAGTCGCTGTTGATTCTTGGCAGAAGGATACCATGATTTCTGCATCGGCGCACTCTCACCACGTGGGGCGTGGAATGGACTTCGACGTATGCTAATGATACTTTCGCCGCGCGTTTCTGTACATCACCGACCTAGTTCAGAACCGGTTGGTGCATGGAGTGTACAGAAGTGTACAGAAGTGCGCTGTGTGACTAAGTTTTCGGTACTATACTGACCCAGTTCGCACCGACTGGAGCATGAGGTGAACAGTCGCCGTTGCATTTCCGGACAACGTTGACCCAGTTTTGAAGAGACAAGAACACGGTTTTTAAAATAACACTGCTCGCCGTGCGCTTACCTCGTAGGACATGTGGGCACCACTGGAGCTGATAAGACTGTAAATAGGAGCGAAGTCGTTAACATATCAATTAGGGCGTAAACAAAATACCCTCAGCACCGTGCGAGCAGCAACCACAGGCATTTGCTATAAATAGTCTGTGTGTACTAGCAAAGAACTCAGGAGCTGTGTGAAAGTCGAGGTGGCCGTCCTGGATTCCCAGTCCCTAACAGTCCGTATGGTCTCTGTGGACGTAAAGCAGCTTTGAACTTGAACGCAAAGCGGAATTGTCAGACTTGCCTTTACCAACCCACCTGCATCTTAAGGAGGAATAAAATACATCCAGCCGATGCTTCATTGGCGATCTCTCTCTCTCTCTCTCTCTCTCTCTCTCTCTCTCTCTCTCTCTCTCTCTCTCTTCTCTCTGGTTAACTGTTATATATGGATAACTCGTATATATGTATATAGCTTGATTGCTGATCCTTTGAACAAAAAGAAAGAACACCTGGTACTTGTAGCAATATTGCTATATATAGAAGCTCTGACAATACAATGAGATGTGTGTGTGCGTGCGTGCGTGCGTGTGTGCGTGTGCGCGCGCGCGCGCGCGTGTGTGCGTGCGTGCGTGTGTGCGTGTGTGTGTAATACACACGGAGTCCCTCCCCCCCCCCCCCCCCCCCCCGCCTCCCACCCACCCCGTCCCACCCCATACCCCCTCTCGAGTCCAAACGCCTTTCGTTAAC
>JABMCL010003061.1:407500-427500 GCA_018857735.1 Alviniconcha marisindica | reverse complement strand
TCCATTAAGATGGGCAGCGATGAGAGCCATTTTAATGTTTCAGTAGGAAGTGATGGACAAAGTCACAGGACAGAGTCCACAAACCACAACCTTTTTGAAGAAAAAGGAGAGCCGAAGTGGTATCGAACCGAAGTCCTTCCGCTTACCAGCCAAACGCCTTACCACTAGGCCAAACCGGCTCACATGATCTGTTTAATGCCGAGCTGTCCTCTAAAGGGGCACTGACTGACCCCCCAGGAGAGAGGTGGTAAACAGGTGGGGGGGGGGGGGGGGGGTGCCTGTGGGCTAATTCACCAACACGATCCTGCATTTTGTGCAAGCCTGTTTAAAGTTTCGGTCAGAATTGTACGGGGTGGCAGAATCAAAGTCAACCCAGTAAACACGCCGGATTCCATCCGGAAGCGTTTTGGATACGGCCAGTTAGGGCCATTACGGCCAGCGTGCAGCCAGAATCGGGTCGGATCGTATATGCCACATCCAACTTCCCGCATCCGTTTCAGTTCCGTTTTTCCA
This sequence comes from Alviniconcha marisindica, assembly GCA_018857735.1. NCBI lineage: Eukaryota > Metazoa > Mollusca > Gastropoda > Provannidae > Alviniconcha > Alviniconcha marisindica. The sequence goes on along the minus strand of JABMCL010003061.1, from coordinate 426,987 downwards.
AAGAAGGTATTGATCATATTGTGCAAAACCGACCGGGGTTCGATCTGGATGTCCTTGTCATGGTTTGGCCAAACACATCTGGTCTGGAAGCAAGCCGGTGTGCAGGAATCACTGAGCCCGGTTTGTGGCAGGGCGCAACCGGCCTGCTACCAGTTTTCCACTTTCAGACTCGGTTTCGTTCTTCCACGGACGTCCCGGATAATATTCTGCAACACCAACCCGGATCCGATTTAGTTCTGGTTGATTGTCAGGTTTTGGCCAAACGGATCCGGTCCGGAAGCAAGCCAATGTGCAAGAATCATCCGGCCCGCTTCTGGCCAATGCTTCCCAATCGATCCGGACCGGATGCGAATCGGATCCTGCATTTTCACTGGGAAGACATGCGGTGTCCACACACTACAGCTTCTGAAGCGAAGGCTAGGTCGAGCCGGGGCCCGCCTGCTCACAGCGAACGCGTTTATGGGCTTTCCTGAGTACTTTGGACTAGTCATCTTTTTATTGTTGTTGCTTTTTTTAATTTATTTTTTAACGCAACGGAATACAGTGGTGCTGAATATGTGTAATTGGCACAAAAAAGTATTGGTTTCCCTTCTGTTATATTTAGGCAGAGGTGCTGAATATGTGTAATTGACACCAAAAAAAGTATTGGCTTCCCTTCTGTTAGATTTAGGCAGTGGTGCTGAATATGTGTAATTGACACACAAAAAAGTATTGGTTTCCCTTCTGTTATATTTAGACAGTGGTGCTGAATATGTGTAATTGACATAATTAAAAAAAAAGTATTGGCTTCCCTTCTCTCAGATATAGGCAGTGGTGCTGAACATCTCTAATTGACACAAAACAATACTGACTTCCCTTCTGTCAAACGTAGGCAGTGGCACAGCTAGCGTGTTCCAGCACAGACCCACCGTGAGCTGTTAGCTGGGTTGGGCATTGTTCTCAGCAGCAACGTGACTGACACATCACAAAGTAGCAGCTACCGACTGGGGCTATTGGTCGCCTATCTCGCCGTAGGTGTGGTGGGTGTCTTTTGGAAGACTCTTACATTGCTGAGCACAATGCAGCTACTGAAAAAGATCGTGGTGAATGGCAATTGAAGCTCACATTTGACTCTCATTCGACACTTCCACTCACTCGCACATTCACTGACAGGCTACTTCTGTCGGATACAGTAGTATTGTATCTACGTCGGTGTTTTTTTGTCCGCTCTGGTTATAAATCTTCGTTCCATACAACGTCAAGTAGATTCGACGCGAATGTTTTTTACAGTAACCACAGTTTTGTTGTTTTGTTGTTGTTTCTCTCCATGGTGCATGGTGTCTCATTCACGTGCGTCAGCAACCGGGTTTTTCGTGTCCTCATCGGATCTGAACTCCTTAATCTTTTTCTCCGCCTGCCTCTTTTGTGCAAGCTCCATTTTTCTCAGGGCGAAGCAACATTGTCGCTGGTGCGAAAGATCTCTCGGCGGTAGCGCAAAACAGCGCTCGAAGGCATCACATTCCGATCTCAGAGAATCGAGTCCATTGCAGCGGGTTCTGCTTTCTTTTCATCACTGGCCGACTCAAAGCGTTCCTGCTGCCACCGTGTTTTCAGCTTATGTGGAATAAGAAAACCGACATTAAAATCAAACAAACAAACAGCAGCAACAGAGAGAGAGAGAGAGAGAGAGAGAGAGGGGGGGGGGGGGGGGGGGGAAGAAGAAAAAGGAAAGAAGAAGAAAGGTGTTATTTACTGGAGTTGAAGATTTTCCCCGTATGAGCGCGAGCTATGCTCGTAATTGTTGTAGAACATATAGTTTTTATTTTTTTATTTTAATATGTTTTCGCAAGGGAGAAGGAGTAGATGATGCGAGTTTTGCACTTGATGGTGAGTGTTTTTCTATACAGTCGCGAGGCCCTCCAAAGCAAAATGTGTAGCGCTGGTTTTTGTTCGGAAACTGTAAGGACATCTTTCAGACGTGATGGTGACCTAGACCTGGCTTTGAAGATTTGTTGTCGTTGTCTTCCAGCAGGTGCTTGTATCCAGTCAGGTCAGGCTTTACAGGCTTGTGATGCTGCGTACATCACCCCTATCAAGCTTGCTTTTTGATGTGTGCGTGCGCGTGTGGCAATGTGTCAGCCTGTGTGTGTGTGTGTGTGTGTGTGTGTGTGTGTGTGTGTGTGTGTGTGTGTGTGTGTGTGTGTGTGAGAGTGTCGGTGTGTGTGTGTGTGTGTGTGTGTGTGTGTGTGTGTGTGTGTAAGAGTCGGTGTGTGCGTGCGTGCGTGCTTGCGAGCATGTGTGTGTGTGTGTGTGTGTGTGTGCGTGTGTGTGTGTGTGTGTGTGTGTGTGTGTGTGTGTGTGGTGTGCGTGCGTGCGTGCGTGCGTGCGTGCGTGTGTGTGTGTGTGTGTTTTCCTTCTGTCTTGCCTCTTTTTTTCTTTACTATGCATGATTATTGAGTGTAGTGTAACTGTAACTATTTTGTTGACAAGATTCGGTACACAGATGTGTGCTAACGGATGGTGCCATTGTTGATTGTAGGTATTGTTAGAGTAGCGTGATTAACATGGTTTGGTTACGACAGCATTTTTGACGCGCGCACACACACACACACACACACACACACACACACACACACACACACACACACACACACACACAATCACCCTGAAACGTCTCTAGTGGCTGACATTAATGGAACACCGGAAAGGTCAAGTACTCTGGGTTACAGACCGTTCAGTCTTCAGACAGTTAAACTGTTTGGAAGTCAGCTTCGACCCCCCCCCCCCCCCCCCCCACCTTTTTTTCTTCTTTTTTTACTTTCAGACTGGGCAGTGCCAGTTTTGTCTCCCATTGCCCAGCGGCATCAACGCGTCGCGGTAGAATCGTCGTGTGCACGTTAAGGGTCCCACGTCTACTTCTCTACGAGAGAATATCTAACATCCGGTGATAGACACACACACACACACACACACACACACACACACACACACACACACACACACACACACACACACACACACACACACACACTGCGCTCACATTAATTTTGTCACAGGCAAAAGCAACCAAAAAGAAAGAAAATAGCATGACAAGTGTTGTCAGCGTGGCCCGCATCGTATGAAGAAGAACGAAGGACGACGAAGAACAGATTTGATAACTCTATCGTGGAATGTCCCTCCCAGATACAGTGCCCGAAACAGAAACGCTACTGTACAGGAGGTCAAGCACCCTGAAACATTCCGCTGGTCTTTTCGATGTCCGGGGCGGTGTCACGACGGAAAAGATGCTGGCACTGTATGTGACTTGTCACGTGATCTTTCAGACACCATCCGGTGCTGTCTTCCCCAACTTTTCCAAACGCCTTCACCACGTTGGCATGCTTGTGAGAGCGCTCGCGTATTTGCGTGTGTGGGTGGGAGGGTGTGGGTGTGGGTGTGCTTGGGCGCACGCGTACTTGTGCATGTGAGGAGAGAGAGGGAGGGAGGGAGGGAGTTCTACTGCCGCTTGTGACCTGACGTGGAGATAAGTGGTGATTGCATTGGTCCGATCAATTCCAGTAAAAGGCAAGCCTGACAAAGCGATAGCCTGTGATGGCATCGAAGCACCATTATCATGGAGATAAACGTGGCCATGCAGAGTAATTTGCAAGAAAGAGAGGGAAGGGGGGGGGGGGGGTCCAAGAGAAAAGAAGCGCTGCGGAACTGAGATTGCTATTTATCGCGACAGCCAGAGCGAATGAGGATAAGCCTAAGCACGCAGGCCACACGAGACCTGCTTATTTTCTGTTGCAGTGCCGGGAATGGGAGGAAGCCCGGAATTGAAGAGACAGGCCAAGATGGCACGAGTTTTTTGTTTTGTTTTTTTAGTGCATGGAAAGCAATGGAAGAGGGAAAGTAACAGGTCACGTGTGCCCGAATGGGGGCTAGGAGGCGAGGGTGTCCCACGTTGTTAGGTCGGGGGTTGTAATGAAAGACAGTCCAGTATTGGCTCGAGTTGTGTTGAAGGGAGGAGGGGGGTCGTTGATGAAGCTGAAGCGGTTTATTTTGATCTTCACCCCGGACCTTCACTGCGGGCAACAAATCGCTTTGGTCCTCCCCCCTCCCCCCTCCCCCCCTCCCTCCTCCCCTCTCACTCTCTCAGAGAGAGAGAGAGAGAGAGAGAGGAGGTAACGCCGACAGCCAAACCCTTTGTCGTGTCGTGGAACGCCAATCTAGATCCCGTGGTCACGCTTGTCCTTCGTTAATCAAAGGGGACGTCAAGACTATCAAGCTGGGGTGTCGTAATGGCAGTTTGTGTGGGGTGGCATTCCCCCGGTATCTCCATCCTACAGTCGCGCCTGTTGTAGCGGCAGTTTGTGTGGGGTGGCATTCCCCGCAGTCCCGACATGATTGGGATGGCGGAGGCAGATACTGAGATAGAGCCCGAGGCAATAATCCGCTTGGGAGAGACACTCGACGGGCTACTCATCGACACCAGTGGAGGTGTGAGCGACCCCCTGTACGGTGATAAACTCCTGCTCTTCCCGATAACTCCGGGCTGATAATTTCAGATAACTGCCTCGTTGTCGCACAGCCCCTCGTGCTGCCGTGCCGTGCCGTGCTGTGCCGGGGTGGCGGAGTGAGAACGGCTGGCCCCCGGGGCCAAGCGCAGCCATTCCGTCCTTCTCCTGCAGGCTGACTCTCGCTCTTAGTGTAGCTTCGCCCATTTGTCTAAAGCCCGCTCTTAATTGGGCGAATGTTTGTTCGCGAACCTGGTTTGGAGTATTCGGCGAACCTAGTTGGTTCTTAATTGGGCGAACCTTTGCTTCGGGAACCTAGTTGGGAGTATTCGTCGAACTGCGACGAAGCTCTATATTCGGGGTCCAAATAGCTTAGCTCAACTTGTTCTGGGACGAACATTGCCTCTGATTGGCTGAGAGCAGAGCTCTCCTGTGGATGAGGAAGAAAGAAAAATACAAATACATGATGCTTCGGTGTCAACACTTCACTCGTTTCGGAGGGAATTGCCCTATTTGTTCACTTGTGGGAGGCGCAGCCTTGTCTCTGGGATCCAGAATGATACAGTAGTTAGTTGAATTACCTTCTGAGGGATGTTTAAAGTATATTGACCTGACTTGACTTGACTTTAGCCTACATTTTGGATCATGCTGTCTGCTGCGCTTCTGCCGGCGCAAGTTGGGACTGAACCTTGCATCTCATTATAAGCCAGTTAAGAACGAAGCATAGTTCGTCGAACTGTCCGAACCAATGTTCGGCGAAGCAAAAGTTCAATTAAGAAACTTTTAATTCGTCGAAGTGTCCGAAGTATGTTCGGCGAACAAACATTCGCTCAATTAAGAACGGGCTTAAGGCAGAGTTCAGGAGCTGTGTGAAAGTCGAGGTGGCCGTCCTGGGCTCCCCGTCCTAACGAGCCTTGTGGTTTCGTGGACGTAAAGCAATACTGAACCGTGCTTCGGCATTGTGTCAACCGACATCCGAGGACATCAAGCTCTACTTCATCATTTGTCTGAGGCAGAGCTCTGGAGCTGTGTAAAAGTCGAGGTGGCCGTCCTGGGTAAAACGACATTGAAACAATTGAAAATTGTGCAGGGCCCATTATGTCTTTGGTTCAAGTTCAGTGTTGCTTTGCGTCTACAGAGACCATAAGGACTGTTAAGGACGGGGAGCCCAGGACGGCCACCTCGACTTTCACACAGCTCCTGAGCTTTAATGCTCTCGGTCACTTCGGTTCTGATAATTATACAAAACAGGGGCTATCCGCGCTATCCAAATCTTTCGCAATTTAACACAGAAGCGCATCCCTTCACTTTGTTCTATCCTTACAGATAGGGATAGATGGGTCCCATGTACAATGTCCGCCGATGCTCCCACAAGGCACTTTTGGTGGCAGTGAATAGAAACGTTGACCAGTCTGTAGTGGCAGTGGGTAGAAACGTTGACCGGTCTATGGTGGCAGTTTCCTCGTCCATTTTCCGCAGGTAGGACTTGCAGTAAATTACGGCTGACGGGTCGTAAACGAGGACTAGCCGATCAGTGAGCTTCGGCCACTTTGCAAAAACCTGGCGCATTAAGACTTGCGATTCACCTTGGATGAAGAAAGGCCATCGTGACGAAGTGGTCGAAGGTACTTCGACAAGTGACGGGGCGCAATATTAAGAACGCCGTTTGGAGGAGGATGGACAGGGCCTGCCAAAAAGAAAGGAAAAATTGGGGTGTGTGGTGTGTGGGGCGGTTGAAGAAAAGGCAAGGCGAGGTGCGTGTGTGTGTGTGTGTGTGTGTGTGTGTGTGTGTGTGTGTGTGTGTGTGTGTGTGTGTGTGTGCGTGCGTGCGTGCGTGCGTGCGTGCGTGCGTGCGTGGGCGTGGGTGTGTGTGTGTGATGTGGTGTTCGTAGAGGAGGACAGGGTGTTAGTGTGATTTTATGACTGTTTTGCTGGACGAGCACGCGATGAGGTCAAGGAGTTCGATTGTTGGCAGCCGTTCTTTACATTTTAAATGACTAGTCTTAAAAAATAAAAATAAATAAAAATCCCCTCCTAACCCCAAAGGTTCTGGTTCACCTCATCGAAGTTCCCCTTTCCATGACTGTGCTGCTATAGTGTTTGAAGATAACGAACAGCAGGAGGCCTTTTTGGTGATGACAGTAGTAGTCTTTGATCATCGTAGATTCGAATCTTGGGTTCAGTTTTTTTTTGTTTTTTTGTTTTCCTTTTTCGTTTGTTTTATACGGTCAATGCCTTTCCATTGACTTCGTTACGTCTCGTCAAAGCGACCATCACAGGTGGCATGCGTCTCCCAGGAACGAAGAAACGTTTGAGAGACGGAGTGGAGCGCATATGGGCGTTCCGGAGGGCGCATGTACCATCTTCAGCTGAACTGAGCGTGTCCTCTACTGGGGGAAGTGTCCGCTTCGTCGTGGCAACTGTGTCAGTAGGTCCCCTCGCCCCCGCTTGTCGGGATCTCTTTCCGGTCTCCGTGGAGACAAATCAGCGTTAAACTAATCGGCCAGTCAGCGTTTCGCTTCCTCGGAGTCTGTTAACGCGCATCACTGTCCCTGTGCATCGCTGCGTGTAATTGAATCGAAGGTTCTTGGATTGAGTGCCGAAATAGGTCGGATGCGCGCGGAGTCGTCAGTGCAGTGCAGTGGAGTGAAGATTCTGCGATGTTTGAAGTTGTTTGTGTCTGTTGCTGTGTGGCAAGCCATCCGCGCCTGTCTCGTCGTGCGGTTATTGGAAACAGTAGTGACTGGATAGAGATTCGGCACCGTTTGTGCCGTCTTCGGTGAATCAGTGCGATGAAAGAGTCTTTCACGTCAGTTGTCAGTTTGTATTGATATTAATTTGGTCTTAGATGTAAATTTGAGCTCGGAGCACAATCATGCTGTGTGTGTTTTTCGCTTGACTGGTTCTCACAGGCAGTCATATTCCGCACCAGCATTCTTTTCTCCTTCTCCGGATCCCTGGTCTATTTAAAAAGAATATATGTAAAGGGTAGGGGGGAGGGGCAGGGGGGGGGGGGGGGCGTTAACAAAAACAGCGCCGGGATGGACGAATGGGTCTAATATCACCCTGCTGTGAACAGACATTGATTGATTTGATTTGAAAACCTTCCTGCCTGTAAATGGCCGTGAACAACTCCAGTGACTCGTCTCCGCGCCAGTCAGTCGTCTACATGATGCATACTGTTGTTGCCCGTCGTTGCCCGGCTGCCTTTCCCCAGTGGCTGGGGACCTGAAACAGAACCACCCGGTTGGTTTTAAAAGACGCCAGCCCTTCTCGGTCCCGTTTGAGCGCAGGACACTTTAAAAGCATTCAGTGGTCAACTTGCCTCAGAGATAGATGGGCGACAACTGACGGCGATACCGCCTTGTGGTCAGTGACGCTTCAGCTAGTCGGGCGGGCAAAGAGAGTACATCTACTGTGAAAGTCTCCGGTGCAGGTTTGAGCGAAGTAAGAGTAAAGACCGTTTTTTTGTTTGTTTGTTTGTTTGTTTGTTTTTGTTTTTGCGTGTGCAGTTCAGCCTTTCTGTGGCCGTGTTTTCGGATGAATATGCTTTGTATAATTAACAAGTGATTGACTTTTTTTCGGCTCTTCCCCGTCCTCTTCTTTCTTTACGAGTGTGTGTGTGTGTATGTTGGGGGTGGGGGGGGGGGGGGTTGTCCAGAACGTACCTGTTAGTGGCATCAAGGTATGAATGACATTTTGCTCATTGACAGGGTGCGTGAGACACACAGGTAGGTCTGACCGAGAAGGCAAATCACATACAGAGCACAGGTCTTCAATTACGCTGAGACTAAGAGCAGTGGCCCGCTTTGGAGAAGCTTCTCAGTTGTGAGGGACGGGGTGGAGCGCATGTGGGCTTTCCCGAGAGCGTAGGTACCATCTGAGACTGAACTGAACATGCCTTCCATAGTCACCGAACGGCAAACTGTCCGCTTCACCGCCGGTCGTTGTGATGGTGACGTGTATGCCTTCATTGCCCTCCCACCTTCACTGCCCTCCCACCCCTCTCCTTGCTGGGATCCACTTCCCCACCAGAACCTCTGTGGAAACAAATCAGTGCTCAACTCGTCAGCCAGTCAACTTTCTACGTCCTCTGTTGACACGCATTACTGTTCCAGTGCATCACTGCATGTAATTGGATCAACGGTTCTTGGATGGAATGGAGGCTGCGCTCCCTGTCCTCAGTGCAGTGAAGGTGCTGCGTCTCGGAGCTCGGGAGCTGTGTGAAAGTCGAGGTGGCCATCCTGGCCTCCCCGTTCCCTAACAGTCCTTATGGGCTCTGTGGACGTAAAGCGACGTTGAGCTTAACGGTTGCGTCTGTCACTGTGTGCCATTGCCAAGGCATCCACCTCTCGTCGTGCTGTTATTGGATACCTTTGGCAACCCGTCCCTGAGATTCCACGTTGCTGACATCGTCTTCGATGAATGCACAGAATGAGTGTTTCACGCCAGTTGTCGTGCAGTTCATGTTTACCCCGCTTATTTCTGTCGCGCCTTGAGTTGCCACACTTCTCGCGATTTTCTGCCGTTGACATGTCCACTGAGATATTATATTCGTTTTGCATAACCAGTTTTCACACGAACGCATAGTGTCAACAACTCTTGCCTGATCTTCCTTGCTTCTTCCATGGGCTTGACTCGTCGTCAGCGATAATGGTTCTGGGGGTCTGACGTATGAAAACCATTCTCCCCCTGCTATCTTCGTCATCATCGACATCAACTGGGTGCCCCCGCAAAATCAGATATGCCCGCCTCATCTATCGTTCGGCCAGGTCTGACCACATATATCTCCGATCCTTCTTGCTTTGCACTGGCTTCCTGTCGAATCCCGTGTTCAGTACAGAATTATTATTCTTGCCCTTAAATCATTGAACAACCAAGCCCTTTCCTGTCGCTCTGATGTCATCCAGCTTATGTTCCGTTTCGCCAACTCCGTTCGTCTGCCGATACTCGACTCCTTCCGCTTGCCTCAAGTCTTCTGGTCGGCGCGCCTTCTATAAATCACCATTACTCTGGAACAATCTACCCTATTCTCTCCGACACTCTTCTTCCATAGCATCATTTAAATCTGCCCTCGAGAGCCTTCTCCTCTCCTATGGACTCTGAATACCTTACAGTTGTCTGTGTGCGTGTGTGTATGCGGTTCTGTGCAATTGTTTTGTTTTGTTTATGTTTGTTGTTGTTGTTGTTGTTGTTGTTGTTGTGTTGTGTGTGTGTGTGTGTGTGTGTGTGTGTGTGTGTGTGTGTGTGTGTGTGTGTGTAGTATAGTGTAATGTAATGAGCAGGATTTCATTGAACTATTGGTTCTATATGTATGTATGTATGTATGTATGTATGTATGTATGTATGTATATATAAAATGTTGTCGATGCTATTGTTTTTGTATTGTGCTCTTTGGGTTCACGTTAGGTGTAAGCGTCTTATGACTGCGCTTTCATATTACATTATCATCGTCAATATCATCGATGCATCATCATCACCGTCATGGGTCTTAGGGCGCCCATTCTCATGTGAGCCCTTGGCGTGTACATTTCCTAATCAAACAAAAACAAATTACTCAAATAGGCATCTAACATCCGCTCCCCCCTTCATATATGCACGCGCGCGCCCACCCACCCACACACACACACACACACACACACACACACACACACACACACACACAACACACTCACACGCACACACACACACACGCACACACACACACACACACACACACACACACACACACACACCGATTTGCTCGAAGCAGGCGGGAACACTGTTGGAAACGCCAGGAGTAGGAGACAGAGAAAAGCCAAAAGGTGAGTCTTTGCGTCACAGAATGCGGTCGTCATCCGGAAAACCCGTTCAGGGGGTCTGAAGAACGGAAACCATATCATCTCAGTTGAGCGCCGCGTGCGGTAGTTGGCCGTAAATAACTGGAGGCGTGTCCAGCTATATAGTGTAACCGCTCCGGCCATTCATGCTCATGCCTCCCCGGTCATTCATCCGGCATGCTGCTCTAGAGTCTCCTTGCGCCCTGCTGTCTTCTTGCAGAGGCTGGGGACCTGAACATGAATCACCCTGCTGTAAGTTTAAAAAAGACGCCAGCGGCCTTGGAGACAGACAATTAACGTGTTGCCAGGAGAAACTGCTTCCCCCGCTGACGTAAGGTCCGACAAAATGTGAAGCTTTTCGGGATCGTTTTTCTCTCATCATCCCGTTTTCTTCGCTGAGAGAGTTGGTTCACCGAAAGGAAGTGATTCTGAACCGTCGGACAACACTGGTGATCGAAAGAGTGGTGTGTCTCTTCTGCGCCAGCTGATTGGCTAATCGCGATCTGTCGTTCAAACATCGGCAACACGTTAATTGGCTGTCATCTTACTTTAGTTCGTGCATAGTCAGTATTGTTGCAGTTGTGCCAGTGTGGGCGTCGTAAGCGTAAAGACGGTAGGAGTTGTGTGTGTGTGTACGGCTTGGTCGTGTCATGTGTTTTGGAAAAAAAAGATAATATCGTTTATGTAACTGACTCCCTCCCCCCCCCCCCCCCCCCCCCCCGCTTCTCCTCCCACTCTCCGTAAGCGCGTGTGTATGTGCGTATTGTCGGAACGTGCCTCTTTGTGGCTTTGTGGAGTTAAGGTATGAATTATATTGTGCTTTCTAATGGGTTGGGTCATTTCGGAGAAATGGATATGACTTTAATGTTTGTATCAATGTAAACGATATTTGTATAATGCTCATGTTATAGCTTCTATTGTCTAAATTGGCTGTTCATAGTCCTGTTGGTAATTTAGTGTAACTTACTAATATTAATTATTATATAGGTTTCTTTCCTTCTTTTTTTTCTTTTCTTTTTTTCTCTCTCCTTCTTTTTCGTTCTTCTTCTTCTTCGGTGTCTAATGTCACCTTGCTGTGAACAGAGATAAAATATTCTTTGATTGGGTCTGAGACATGAATATGGTCAGACCGTGAAGACGAATCACGTGCAGGTCTTACAGGAGCAACAACTCGAGGCGGCCTCAGAATGTGGAGCGAAAAAAGAAAAAAGGCAACAACAAAAAAGAAAGAAAAAAAAGACAGACGCCGCTGTGCATCTTAATTTAAAGCGGAATCGCACTGGAGACGACAGTGTAGTAGTAGTAGGCACAGGCTGACCCCCCGACCCCCACTCTCGCTCACCCCACCTTCTAGGGTTTCGGTCCTGCCACCAGTACCGCTTAGGGGACGAGTTGGCATTAAACGGGTCAAACGAACCAACGAAGTTATCCTGCAAACAACGGACAAACAAAAAATGCTTCTGTCGACAAATTCGTTTTCGATGGCTTCAGATGGCTTCCCCCTGGTCTGTTAGCTCGTTTCCCTCATTATTTTATCAATCAATGCTCGGATCTCCTTCGTGGACAAAAAATAGATCTTTTCATGCCCGTCCCGTCAGTGTCGTTAGCTGATGGAAAAGTCCCCAGATGACTGGGGACGCTGAAGGAACCACAGCCGTTTGACGTGGCCACGAATTGCACGTGCCAAGCAGCCTAGGAAGTACTGTCCACCCCGGCGTACATTCCATTTTCAGATCTAACGGATTGTCGTTCTGTCTGGGACAGTGTGTTTTTAGTTCACCAGTGGATTTCTTTCTCTGGGTTATTCTGTCACAGAGAAGATAAGCGGCTTACCTCCCTACACGCAGACGCGCAAAAGCGACTGTTCTGCAGTTCTGCACCGTGTCTAATACCAGGGTCTGACGGGTGATTGTGCATATTTGTGTGTGATCACACGCTTAAGGTATATTTTAATTCGAGTCATGGAGATTCCGAGCGTTGGATTTCCTCTGCTGTGTAACAACTGAAGATCACTCGCTGTCTTTGAAGAGGTGACACCCGTGCTGCTACATTCTGCAGGTAGGCACTTCAACCTGAAGTTCAAGTACAAAGACGTCTCGGAAGAGCTGAAGTGTTGAGAACCTTGAGCCACAGTCTGGCCCAAAGCCAAGGACATCACACCATCGACCAACTGGAGGAGAGAGGCACAGAAATTCGAGCCGAGGCGCTGGACGATCTTCCTTGAGAGGACGAGAAAGAGAACATTGGCACCGGTTCAGAGGCATCGTCGGGAAAACTTCTGAGGGACAAATAGAACGCATAATTATGGGCTTTTCCTAGCACACAGATGCCGTCTTGAACTGAACCGATTTCGAAGACATGGGTTTCTGCAATGACGTAGAATAGAGCGGCGGTGATGTACGATGGGATTAAAGCACCGCGTGGCTGCGCCGCAAATAACTAGACTGGTTGCGTGAGAGCGCTCGTTACGAATTCAGAATGCGTTTATAGTGTGAATCTAGTCTCTGAAGGTCTTTGCCACTTTCGGGGGAGTGTGTGTGTGTGTGTGAGAGAGCGAGAGAGAGAGAGAGAGAGAGAGAGAGAGAGAGAGAGAGAGAGAGAGAGTGTGTGTGTGTGTGTGTGTGTGTGTGTGTGTGTGTGTGTGTGTGTGTGTGAGTGATTCATTTGACGGGACGGTGACACCCAAGAACTAACTAACCATCCTTATCTTACTATTAGCTTGCCTTATTTCTTTGAATCGTTAGCCCACCAAAATGGTCCTGCAGTTGGGTGCTGCGGACGCAGAAATGAAGGCCAGCCTGTGCCGATGATCCCGGTCTATCAAAGGTTCCATGTTTTGTGCTTGGAGTAGGTGAAAATGTAGCCTTGCATGCTTCGCCAAAAAGAATGCCCTTCAGATGTCTGCTTTCCTGCGTCAGTATTTTGATATAATTTCACCCACCCCCTCCGCCCCAACCCTCTTCTAACATAAACGTAAAGGTGACAAGTGCGAGAAAAAAACAAAACAAAAACAAAACAAAGGCGGGAGACTGGACTACTTTGGTTTCACCTTGATAATGATTTGTGGCTAAGCGATAAACAACACCAAGGGGGTTGCACTTGCAGAGTTTCGGCGGCGGCCAAGAGTTGTGACGGTGGTTTCTCTATTTATACCGAACAACAACCGTCAGGGACTCGGCCACGGATTCGCAGGAAATTTACCTACGTCACATTTCGTATTTATGGACGCACAGCATCGGCTGCGTCACTTCCCGGGGGTTCCAAATGACGCGGATGGTTATTTTGCCTACCGTAGTGTCTGGTTCCTTTCAGTAACAACGTTTCTGCTGCTGTTTGTGGGTCACAACGACTCGGTCTTGAGCCTTACCCGTCTGGTAGACTGCAAGCTGAAAAGGACGGTTTCATGACTGTGAATACGTGATAGGCAAAACACGCGATGGTTGCATGTGCGATGTTGTGTAGCTGGCGAAGGACCGAGAAGTGTTTTTTCGTTGTTATTTGTCAAACAGTTGAGTAGATTGGGCCTTTAGTCTGTCGTTGGACACGTTTCAGTTTAGAATATCAGTTCTGCCTCCACAAAAATAATGAGCCTTTTTACCGACAAACGTAAAGCCATTGACTGAATGCATGTTGCCGGTAAAGTGCGTGGATACTCTCTCTTTGTGTCTGTCTGTCTGTCAGTCTGTCTCAGTATCTCTGTGTGTGATGTGCTTTGATTTTGGTTAGGTGTGTATAATGCGCCATGTTTAACTTTTAATCTTGTTAGATGTGATCTTGTTTTGTACGTAAACAGATATGCACTATTCTGGCGCTTTCTTTATTCGTTAATATGATTTTGTAACTCTCTCTCCTGAAAATTTTAGTTTTGATTTTCTCTTTATTACTGCTCTGTTTGTATGCTGTGATTTTTTAAATTTTAGACAGTAATTACTTTTTGTTTTGTTTTTAAGTCGTATTTCATTTTGCCATAATTATTTGTATTCTTGTTTGATGTATTGAGTGTTGTTGTGTTTGTCATCAGGGACAGATAAAAAAACGACTCGTGCTTAAATCTTTATCCTTGTGTAATAAAGTCTGTCTGTCTGTCTCCCCCCCCCCCCTCCCTCCACCTTCCACCTACGTCCTCTGTACCCCCTTCCCGCCTCCCCGGGGTAGGATACCACGGACGCAGAAATTAAGTCATTTCTGCCGGGACCCTGGCTCTAGGTTATCCTCTGTTATTTTACACAAAGATTCCCATTCTCTGTGTTATCCTTCGTTATTTTACACAAAGATTCCCATTCTCTGTGTTATCCTTCGTTATTTTACACAAAGATTCCCATTCTCTAGGTTGTCTTTTGTTGTTTTACACAAAGATTCCCATTCTCTAGGTTATCCTTTGTTATTTTACACAAAGATTCCCATTTAGTTGACGTCTGGACTGAGTCAGAATATAACTAACTTAGCATGCTTTGCCCGCTGCCGGGAATTCTGCCTTCTGGTTTATTGATCGCTTTTATATAGTGCTGTACTCACTGCGCTAGCATGTGATTCTACATGATTGACTAGCTTTTTATAGCTCGTTTTTTAGTATTCACCGAAGTGGTGTACTTACAGTGCTGACATGGCTGGTGCCACATGAAACTGCTGCCGTCTCGGAGCGTTCTGTGTGCACCATACAACCATGCACCATGTCACTTCATGCAAATCCACGTACGTAGGGTGCATGCGTGTTTAGCTGTAACCTAGCTGCCACCTGCAGTTTTGGCAGAATGACCGGGATCTTTTTCGTGCTCCTGCGGTAACACGAGGGTGGAACGGATACCTAAATAAGAGTCTGCACTGAACCCCCCCCCCCCCCCACACACGCCCCTCCCCACCCCCCCCCCCCCCCCCACCCCACCCCCACTCGTCAGCTTCAAACATAAGAAACTTGACCTGCGTGTTTAAAAGAGTCAGACGTCAGACTTTTATTTGTCATTGGAATAATTGTTTTCCCCCTAACATGTCGTCTGGGGTCTGATTGGACGTTAGATATCTCTTTCTCCTGTTTGCTTGTCTGTCTGTCTCTCCTACTCCCTCTGTCTTCTCCCCGTTTTTCTCCCTCCTTCCCTCCTTCCGTTGTCTATAGGGCATAAATAATTATGCACTCCTGGAATCGATGCAAATAATTATATATATGTACATGTGTGCAAACTAATTCAATGGGTATTCGAAACCACTCAGCAGGTTTTCTTCTGCGTGTGAAAGTTTTGCAGCGTGTGTAAATAAACAGAGGCGACTGGTGTGGAGATAAGCTCGAGCAGATGATGACGTTGGACAGTGCCTCCAGCGGCAATTAGCGGCAAGCTTGGCAGGGCTATTAGTGCCCCGAGGGGCCGCTACATTTGTCCCTCGTTTCCCGTCTGGGTCTGTTAATCAACGAGGTGTGCTTTAATTAAGGAGAAATATCAGGCCACTTTTTTTCTTTTTTTTGGGGGGGGGGGGCCATTTTGGACCCCCCCCACCCCCCCTTTTTTTTGGTCGTATTTATTGATTTGCCGGTTGTGTGAGTTTGCATATATATGCCACTCACAATAAGTATTTGATAAAATGCGTACTTCTTCCTTTAGTAGTAGTAGCGGTAGCGGTAATAATGATAATAATAATAATGGACATTTCTATTATTTTTGGCGCATGATCCCCAGCCAAAAATCTAAGGCACAGTGCGCCATACAAAAAAGATGCAAAAAACGTGTATGTATACATACAGTACACAAAATAGAAAGGTTTCCGGCCCTACGACCACCAAACCACGCCAAAATGTACATACGAGTTCAGTAAATAAACGCACATGACCAAATTATGATCTGAGCACACATATAATACAGGTAGAGATATAGTGCCGCACACCTAGACAAGAAGAAACAATACAGCGACACATTGTGTGTACGCACGCACGCACGCACGACGCACGCAGACACACACACACACACACACACACACACACACACACACACAATGCGCGCGCGCGCGCGCACACACACAGGTGGGGGAGGTGGCAGGGGTACGCGGGCGGAGTCAGTTACGGAGGATGCATTCAATTTTGGGCCATTGCCCTTTATCAAGGTGTGCAGGTGGATGACAAGTATGTATCACTTCATTATCATAGTACGCACCAGTTAGGAATGGAGGGTGTTTAAAGCTGGAGCTGGGAGGGGGAGAGAAAGAGGGGGGTGTGGGTGGGGGGCGTATGTGTGTACAGGGTCGTTTTAGACTGGAGCTGTGAGAGAGAAAGAGAGAGGCGTACGTGTGTATAGGGCCGTTTAAAGCTGGAGCTGGGAGAAAGAGAGAGGCGTATGTGTGTATAGGGCCGTTTAAAGCTGGAGCTGGGAGAGGGAAAGAGAGAGGCTTATGTGTGTATAGGGCCGTTTAAAGCTGGAGCTGGAAGAAAGAGAGAGGCGTACGTGTGTATAGGGCCGTTTAAAGATGGAGCTGGGAGAAAGAGAGAGGCGTACGTGTGTATAGAGGGCCGTTTAAAGCTGGAGCTGGGAGAAAGAGAGAGGCGTACGTGTGTATAGAGGGCCGTTTAAAGATGGAGCTGGGAGAAAGAGAGAGGCGTACGTGTGTATAGGGTCGTTTAAGACTGGAGCTGGGAGAGCGAAAGAGAGAGGCGTACGTGTGTATAGGGCCGTTTAAAGCTGGAGCTCATACAAGTGTCACATAGATCTGCTCTGCTAACCCTGGTTGGGGTACCGCGGATGTAGAAATTAGGCTTTGCTCTGCTGAGAATCCAGAGCTATTAAAGTAGACGAAAATAGATACACAAGATTAAGGGGAAATGAAGTTCAATGAGGCGGGAAGGTGGAATTCTTAGCTTCGGCTACTAAGAATTCTGCTGTCCCGTTTCATTCAGCTTCATTTCCCCCAATCCTCTCCAAAGCTGAAGTGTCGCTTGTCTTGAACGGTGACTCCACATGTTTTACTTTGACTTATTTTCCGCGGTTGACTGCATGGGCATTAACTATGAAGCCACGTTCATGAAACCTAGGTTACCTTCTATTCGTGGCATCCACTGGGCGGAGGTAGGTTCGAGGGCTGCAGTCTCGGTACCTGTGATCGAATGACAAAATCAAGAGTTCTGATTCCAGTAATTTTTACCCGTCTGCTTTTGTCTTTTCCGTCACGCCTGCTTACCTCTTCTAAAGTGTGAGCCTTGTCCGCCAGAGAAGGGGGCTTTGTTTTGTTTCTGCAGTGCCTCGCCGTTGTAGATGTGGTTTGGAGACGTAGGTTCGAAAGGAAAGCCACATCAGACACAGGCTCTAAAGTACAGCCATATCCAGTGTTTCGTGCATGCATTCAAGTACTTGAAGTCGATCCGTGATTTTGATTTTTTCGCCTGTACGTTTGGCTGAAGTGCGTATACTTATAATGAAGAAAAGCATAACTTCCGAAGTGCTCTTGAATCCGCTGTATTGATCGAGTGGTGACTCCCGAAGTGCCCTTTAGTTCCCTGTGTTGATGGCCTGTGGAGATAAGTAAAGAAGTGCCTGTGGTGTGTATTTGAATTGGAGAGGTGGCGTGTAGACGGCATAATCGCCGGGCCTCCATGGATCACGCACAAGTGGTTAGTATGGTTTTGATTCGACACGATGATTCTTTTTTCTGTACACTGAATGAGGAGCTCGTGTGGAGAAAGTCTGGCAGTTTAGACATGCCTCAGAATCAGCTAAATGCACCTTGCAATTTTAAGTGAGGTGAACATCGAAAGTGCAGACAATCTGACGGGCGAAATTGATTTGTAATCCACTTTGCACCATGTTAAATATCTAATTACTGAAATATCCCTTTCACGGTGAAAAATGGTTAAAAAACATTTATTTTTAAAATCTGTGCTGGGAGGCAGTTGAACTGCAGAGCAGAAGGAAAGGCAACCCGAATTCCCCGCAGTGGATTAATCATCATAACGACGTGTTAACTAACTACAACTGCTACTGAACGAACGAGCGAGCTGAAGCCGACGGAACTGCATGGCATCAGTTTGACCACGTTTTGTGCGTTCAGCTGCACCGGAGACAGGGCAAATAAAATCTAAGCGATGACTGCTGCTGCAGACTGGCCTTCTGGTGGTGGTGGTGGTGGTGGGGAGAAGGAGGGGTAGGGGGGGGGGTGGGGGGTGGTTAGAGACCGTCGTAATTGAAAACTTGGGTTTTTCGCGTTAACCTTACACGCGGGGGGAGAGGGGGGGGGGGGGGGGGGTAGAGACCGTCGTAACTTGGGTTTTTCGCGTTAACCTTACACGCGCGATGCCGTACACTGAAAGCGATCCAGCTATTCGTTTTGTATCGACCGAGTTTGGTTGTGCAGAACTAGGTTTGTATTGCCTTGACAGAGTTAAGGATTCGGCCTGACTTGGATGGTCGCGGTACACAGCGGACTGCGCTGCGTGGAGAAATGCCGTTGACAGAGACACCGGTGTTACAGTGACCTTCATGCGAACTGCACTGACAGTGACAGGCAACTGTTTGTTCCTAGATCGAACTGCGGGCCTAGATGTGCCACATTGACCTATGCGGCAGTGAACTGTTGACCCAACTGTGTCACTTTGACCCAGGATGTAAAACGGTTGGCTCTTTGATACTGACATCCCGTCAGCCGCAGAGGGTCGCCTCAGGGAGGTTGTGATGGACCGAGTTGAACGGAGAAATATCAAACTTAAAGGGTATTTGTGGCACCGTAGTGTGGTGAGAGATGTGTGGGCCGGCTGGCCGTGTCCAAAACGCCAACGTTGGAAATCTCTGGGACTCTGTCAATGCGATAAAGATCAAATTGTTCTCTCGCTTCGTGTGTGTGTGTGTGTGTGTGTGTGTGTGTGTGTGTGTGTGTGTGTGTGTGTGTGTGTGTGACCATTGCCTTATTTCAGTCAAATTGGCATAAAACGTTTCAAACCGAAAGTTGTATTTCTCGTCGCCATTTTGTCTTGTGAAGTCCGTACGTTGTAGACTATGATTGTTAATTACGTTGGAGGTTGCCTATAGGTACGATGATGATGATGATGATGATTTATTTTTTAAACTAGTTTGGTGCTTGTTTAATGGCACGGTATATATATATATATATATATCGAGAGGGGAGTTGGGGAGGAGGGGATCGTCACAAGCACCAAACGAAGTACACATATACACATTTTGAATGTCATGGATACCGCCATGTTATTTTGAAAGTCTGATCG